>OX451348.1:24819739-25074505 GCA_949629155.1 Myopa testacea | reverse complement strand
CCAGTTATGTTTTTTGTTGAACAAAGTGTTTGTCGAAATGTATGAGAAGGTGCACTGGGTAACCAAACGTTGGCCACTGACGCCACATCTTTGCCTGTGCACGGCTAGACTTTTCAGGAATAGGTAGCTGATATAGTGACCTTTCGAACTGTATACAACGTTTGTCCAAGTTATGTTTTTTGTTGAACAAAGTGTTTGTCGAAGTGTATGAAAGGTGCACTGGGTAACCCAACACTGGCCACTGACGCCACATCTTTGCCTGTGCACGGCTAGACTTTTCAGGAATAGGTAGCTGATATAGTGACCTTTCGAACTGTATACAACGTTTGTCCAAGTTATGTTTTTTGTTGAACAAAGTGTTTGTCGAAATGTATGAGAAGGTGCACTGGGTAACCAAACGTTGGCCACTGACGCCACATCTTTGCCTGTGCACGGCTAGGCTTTTCAGGAATAGGTAGCTGATATAGTGACCTTTCGAACTGTATACAACGTTTGTCCAAGTTATGGTTTTTGTTGAACAAAGTGTTTGTCGAAGTGTATGAGAAGGTGCACTGGGTAACCCAACACTGGCCACTGACGCCACATCTTTGCCTGTGCACGGCTAGACTTTTCAGGAATAGGTAGCTGATATAGTGACCTTTCGAACTGTATACAACGTTTGTCCAAGTTATGTTTTTTGTTGAACAAAGTGTTTGTCGAAGTGTATGAAAGGTGCACTGGGTAACCCAACACTGGCCACTGACGCCACATCTTTGCCTGTGCACGGCTAGACTTTTCAGGAATAGGTAGCTGATATAGTGACCTTTCGAACTGTATACAACGTTTGTCCAAGTTATGTTTTTTGTTGAACAAAGTGTTTGTCGAAATGTGTGAGATGGTGCACTGGGTAACCAAACGTTGGCCACTGACGCCACATCTTTGCCTGTGCACGGCTAGGCTTTTCAGGAATAGGTAGCTGATATAGTGACCTTTCGAACTGTATACAACGTTTGTCCAAGTTATGGTTTTTGTTGAACAAAGTGTTTGTCGAAGTGTATGAGAAGGTGCACTGGGTAACCCAACACTGGCCACTGACGCCACATCTTTGCCTGTGCACGGCTAGACTTTTCAGGAATAGGTAGCTGATATAGTGACCTTTCGAACTGTATACAACGTTTGTCCAAGTTATGTTTTTTGTTGAACAAAGTGTTTGTCGAAGTGTATGAAAGGTGCACTGGGTAACCCAACACTGGCCACTGACGCCACATCTTTGCCTGTGCACGGCTAGGCTTTTCAGGAATAGGTAGCTGATATAGTGACCTTTCGAACTGTATACAACGTTTGTCCAAGTTATGGTTTTTGTTGAACAAAGTGTTTGTCGAAGTGTATGAGAAGGTGCACTGGGTAACCCAACACTGGCCACTGACGCCACATCTTTGCCTGTGCACGGCTAGACTTTTCAGGAATAGGTAGCTGATATAGTGACCTTTCGAACTGTATACAACGTTTGTCCAGGTTATGTTTTTTGTTGAACAAAGTGTTTGTCGAAGTGTATGAAAGGTGCACTGGGTAACCCAACACTGGCCACTGACGCCACATCTTTGCCTGTGCACGGCTAGACTTTTCAGGAATAGGTAGCTGATATAGTGACCTTTCGAACTGTATACAACGTTTGTCCAAGTTATGTTTTTTGTTGAACAAAGTGTTTGTCGAAATGTATGAGAAGGTGCACTGGGTAACCAAACGTTGGCCACTGACGCCACATCTTTGCCTGTGCACGGCTAGACTTTTCAGGAGTAGGTAGCTGATATAGTGACCTTTCGAACTGTATACAACGTTTGTCCAAGTTATGTTTTTTGTTGAACAAAGTGTTTGTCGAAGTGTATGAGAAGGTGCACTGGGTAACCAAACGTTGGCCACTGACGCCACATCTTTGCCTGTGCACGGCTAGACTTTTCAGGAATAGGTAGCTGATATAGTGACCTTTCGAACTGTATACAACGTTTGTCCAAGTTATGTTTTTTGTTGAACAAAGTGTTTGTCGAAGTGTATGAGAAGGTGCACTGGGTAACCCAACACTGGCCACTGACGCCACATCTTTGCCTGTGCACGGCTAGGCTTTTCAGGAATAGGTAGCTGATATAGTGACCTTTCGAACTGTATACAACGTTTGTCCAAGTTATGGTTTTTGTTGAACAAAGTGTTTGTCGAAGTGTATGAGAAGGTGCACTGGGTAACCCAACACTGGCCACTGACGCCACATCTTTGCCTGTGCACGGCTAGACTTTTCAGGAATAGGTAGCTGATATAGTGACCTTTCGAACTGTATACAACGTTTGTCCAGGTTATGTTTTTTGTTGAACAAAGTGTTTGTCGAAGTGTATGAAAGGTGCACTGGGTAACCCAACACTGGCCACTGACGCCACATCTTTGCCTGTGCACGGCTAGACTTTTCAGGAATAGGTAGCTGATATAGTGACCTTTCGAACTGTATACAACGTTTGTCCAAGTTATGTTTTTTGTTGAAGAAAGTGTTTGTCGAAGTGTATGAGAAGGTGCACTGGGTAACCCAACACTGGCCACTGACGCCACATCTTTGCCTGTGCACGGCTAGACTTTTCAGGAATAGGTAGCTGATATAGTGACCTTTCGAACTGTATACAACGTTTGTCCAAGTTATGTTTTTTGTTGAACAAAGTGTTTGTCGAAATGTGTGAGATGGTGCACTGGGTAACCAAACGTTGGCCACTGACGCCACATCTTTGCCTGTGCACGGCTAGACTTTTCAGGAGTAGGTAGCTGATATAGTGACCTTTCGAACTGTATACAACGTTTGTCGAAGTTATGTTTTTTGTTGAAGAAAGTGTTTGTCGAAGTGTATGAGAAGGTGCACTGGGTAACCCAACACTGGCCACTGACGCCACATCTTTGCCTGTGCACGGCTAGACTTTTCAGGAATAGGTAGCTGATATAGTGACCTTTCGAACTGTATACAACGTTTGTCCAAGTTATGTTTTTTGTTGAACAAAATGTGTATGAGAAGTGCTTCTGGAGGTACACTGGGTAACATTGGCCACTGACGCCACATCCTTGCCTGTGCACGGATGAATTTTTCAGGATAAGGTAGCTGATATATTGACCTTTCCAACAATATACAAACCGTTTTCAGATTATATGTTTTACTAAACGAATAAGTAAATTTGAATGACACCTTACCTTGGCACTGCTAATTATGCACGAATTTAAATTCGTATTTTGGTTTGTGTCTTTGCTAAATTCGCGTCGGATTTACGAATTTAACTTCACGCACTTTTACTTTTTGGAAGCCGAAAATGTCCAGCTTAGAAAAGGATTTCGTAAATGGCATAAAAAACTAAATAAAAGCTTGATAAATTTAAGTTTGCTGGGTCAGACACTTCTATTAGAATGGTTATGGTGCAAAACTTTAGAGGAAACCTAATGTGCGCACAAGAAACTGAAAATTTAAAATTGATGCCATAAATTACACACACCCCTCGTATTTAACAAATGTAACCTGGTTTATTTCCCGATGTTTTTGATTAGTTAAAAATAATGGCCATTTATCACACTGATTCTGATGTTACTAACTTCACTTATGTAATAGTTAACAAAAGGAAACCGAACATTAATCTAATCATGGTTAAAATATAAAATGAAAAATTACAATTATTTGAGTTAATTCCTTTCAATCAAAAAAATGCTCGAGGAATTTGGCAAGATATTGCAAAAATGTAGCCAAAATGTAGCCAGTAATACTTCGACTGCGGAACTGTTTAAATAGACGAATTTGTAGACTACAATTGAGAGTATGAAAGTACTTGTTTTGCTGCACATCTTCGTGAATAACTTGAAAACGATTTTGTTGCAAATACCCAATTGCGTTAAAATAGTGAAAGTTTTGGCATAATCTTTCTGATAAAGGGAAATCATATAAATGCACTTTGAAATTAAATTTTTGACAGAACTTTTTGTGGTAAACTTTGCATCCTCTGTAGGAAGGCATCCATCTTGGTTTTAAAAGCACCCTGATGATCATCTCTTTTATGATACTTACGGTATGCTACGCTCGAATATAGCGCATTGACATGGAGATGGGGCTAGAAAAATTACTAGAAGGAGCTAAAATTTCCGCATATTCCATTGAAGTGAAGTTACAGTCTCAGAAACCACAGAAGTCGGAGGAAGAGTCATCTATGCCCAGGTATGCACGCAATTGCATCAATTGGAAATCAAGTCGTTCAGTAATGTTAAACCAATTCACCAAGAAAATTAAATGTAATATTTATGTGAAATGTAGTTTTTAATGAAAATACTATATACTTAAATTCTAATTTGTAGTTAATTAATTTGTAATTAAATATATTAATAATAAATAAATATAATAGTTGCGAATTTACATGTGTTATTGGTTATGATAAAAGCAACGAAACAAACAAAAATACAGCTTTGTCAGCCTTAAAAAAGAAACGGACAATTTTGAATATTATATTCGCTTTTTGTCAGGCTGACAAGTGTGGCGATTTTTGTCAGCAGCCAGTCTTTTTCGGAATAACCATCTCAGTCTACTTATTAGTTGTATTGTATTATTATAGCTCTATACGTAAAGGTGTACAGAGAACACTCTGACGAAATCCACAAATTGTGAATGCTTTTTATTTGCATTCTGGAGGAAAGAGTATTTTTTTAGTATTTTATTGATTTTAATCATTCCAACAAAAAATGTATGTGATTAAATTAATGATTAGGGTTTCTATATTGAAAAAATTTCTTTCTGCGGTAAGCTGATGAAGTTTCCATAAGTAATGATCACCTCGATATATCGTAGTTCACGGTATCGCGAGTGCACTTCATACGTATGTATGTATATGTGTATAAATCTTGAGTAATATGAAAGTATTCCGTTGTAAGTGTATAGTTTTAAAGATTTGGTCTTGAGTTTCGAGTTTTCGGAATCGAAAATGTATGTGGTGGATCCATACGTAATCATATGTCGATAAGAAAAGCAAGTCATGTAAATAGTTAATTCTATGTGGTTATCATCAAACCTTGATAAGTAGAACTCAGACAAATTCTTCTATTTTAGAAAAATAGGGTCACATTTAAAGGGTAAACAATGAATGAATACCGAAAAGCTTAGTATCAAAATATCGTTTTATAATCTTCCATTGATAACCATGAGAGATATTAACACATACATACAGCCAGTCACACTATTATAAAAAAGCTAGCTTTAGTTGTTTAGTTTTAGGTGAATAAAAAATAAGAATGACGAAAGATATATGTATGTACTTAGAAATGCTACGATACGAAATACTAATATCAAAAATATACTTTTAAATAACTATAAATATTTAATAAAGTGCTTAAGATATTATAAACTTAAAAACGAGAATTATTTTTGATCAGAATTTTGTTTATAATGATTGGGCTTTAAAGGAGCATTAAATTCTAATTAAAATACATATGTAAAAATAATAAAAAGCAATACGCCATTCTTCTGGTACAAACTTAGCTTTAAGTGGAATCAACAAACAAACAATAAATATAAGTTTTGCTCTACATTAATTGGTAGTTGTTTAGCAAGTACGTAAGCATTTGAAAAGTTAATCATGTGTAATTAAGTTCAAATGGGAGTGTGTTGGCCTTAAAGAAGCCGAGAAATAGTTTGAAGTCTGGGACCAAGAATAACTGAGTGTACAGAACGAATGTTAAACTTGTTGCTTGTTCCGTGGGGCAGATAAAATTACAGTAGTTCCTCTACACAAATACAACAAATACTTAACCTAGAGAAATACGTCGTTCCCGAGGTATTAAAAATAAGCTAGTAAACGGGTGAAGAACGCAAAGTAAGACGAAAGAAGTAACTTAGCTTAGCGTGGAACAAGAAGAAGACTTCGAAGGGGGAAGACAGCAACAACAACCTGCATAAATAGAGCTTGTTCGGAGAGAGGGTTGAAAACAATTTCCGTTGCTTAGTCTTGTTGATTCAATGAAATGTCAGGGAAATCAATAAGATGTCAAGGCTGAAACATCCGCCGTCATAATTCCCAAATACTTACTCATCGCGCAGTCAGCTTGTGTACCTCGCAATGGATGCATTAATGAGTTCAGTAATTAATGAGCTTCTTATCTGTCTCAAATTCTTGTTAATCTCTAATTTATTAACAGATATCCTATTAAAATAACGTGTGGTGGTAAAAATCTCTAAAATCTGACAACAGAAACCTATATTTTATTATATCACGCACTTATCAGGATAGCAATGTAAAATCTTCTATGACAAGAGTTGTCCTCAAAGAAAATCGTTGCAAACAAGTGCAACAGGAAATTAAAATGTGTAGATAGACATACTATAAGACCATTAATAATGAATGTATTTTCACAAGTACCTGTATAAGAAATAAAAGGGGAAAAGATGTGAAATAAAAGTCGCTACATACAACGTGTTAATCACAGATTATGTTGTCATTGTTTAATCTTAAACAATCTCGCCGAAAGAGCTTAAAACCAAGACTCAGCTCCTGCTCAAATGTTGTCACAGCGAAGTCCTCTTCTGTTCGCATTCATTCAGCAGCTAAAACTTGGTCATTGGGTTTTTCAATGTAGTTATTGTTAGGTAGTGCATTCATAGCCCGTGTATGCGGCAGCAGCAAAAGCTTTTTACGTATTTCCTGCTGCTGCTGTTGTTACAGAATCAAAAGTAATAACAATGAGGCGACAACAATGACTGGGACGGAGCAACTACAACAAATTTCATCGAAAAAATGTACCTGACAGTGAATGAAAATTACCAGAATGGAACACATACAAAACATTCACATGTACATACACGTGTATGTAACACGTCGAAAGTTCGTGTAGTTGCAGGTGTAGTTATGCGATGCATACAGGAAACCTAACAGTAGCAGCAGCAGCAGCAGCTACAAAAACAACAACAAGAACAACAACAAAGCAAATGTAACTAGATAATGCAGAACTTTTACGACATCCAGGACAATGAGCAAGCAAAGTTATCAAATCAGCAGGCTCGGGGCGGAGTGGGCGTGGTAACGTTTTACGACATGTAGCATATTTTTTGTCGCTTGCAATCATGTTCATAACACAGCAACGACATCAACATCAGCAGCGACTTTTTATTTTTTAGTGTGAAACAATTCTCATGATGATGTCCTCATTGAATTTGCGGCCTCGAAGATGAGGTCGATGCCTTGGCTAAAGTTACGATGATGTCTCTTCCATGATGGTGATGGTGTTGTAACTATCCATGTAGCGCTCTCTTTAAGCATCTAAATTAAGAAGAATTAAGTAACGAAGAACAGCGAAAAACAAAGCCAGCAACGAAAGGATCAGATCAGGTTTTTCAGAAGAGAAGCAGGACCTGTATTTTGAACAGTAGAAATCACAATCATATCCAAGTATAGTATATATTGATTTTATGTGTACCAGTAAAAGTTACGCTAACTAATTGCAGAAAATTGTTGCTTATAGGAAGAGTTTGTTTTTGTTTAAATGAACGCTTATGTAAGCTTATTACGAGGGTGTGAGCTTGAGTGTACTCATAGCGACACTTTTTCGAAATACACCACACTCCCTCAGCGTTACGTAACTGACTAATTATTTCTACGTCCTTAAAGGGAAGTGTTTTTTATTATATCGTCCATATGTAGTTACTTATAGTAAAGAAAGTAAAAGTTTGCACCAATAACTAAGTACAAGCAATGAATAAGCTGAACAGAAACAACCTGTCAACAAGTTCCAAAACTGGAACGAAATGCACAGCACGTAATCTATGTACATATGTACGTATGTACATACATATGTATGTGTGTATGTATTCGTATGTAAGTGTGAGCAGTCTGAACTACGTTGAAGTTGAAAGTGTGGCAGGTTTTTGTTTAGAGATACGATACGAAAGACGACGATTGATATGAAAAGAATTTGCAATGCATTTCGAGTTACTTTTCCTTTTATTATAATTTCACTTTCTCAATTTTTATTTCGTAATTGTACTTGTGTCTTTTCCCCGTAAAAGTGTATCTGGTGCATGAGTACGAGTTGTGGCAAGGCTCATAACATTACGATAGGCAAGCCAAAGGAACAAATTCTAAGATTCTAAGATGAAAATTTATTCTCCAGCAGCTTGAGTGAAACTTATCCCACTAAAGAAATATAAATATTGTTAGTTAAAAAAGTTTTTATTACTCTGTAAAGTAGTTGAACGAAGTTCTGTTTCTCACTTCAGATTGCAGAGGAAAGCGGTTTTCTATAATTACAGTACAGGAAGTAATTTATTATACAATAACCGAAAGGAAGAATGAATTTAATGCATTTTAGTAAAATTGTAACTCTTGCTAAACTCGAAGTTCAACGTAACGAAATGGAAAATAAATCACAACCAATAAAATGTATTAAATTAAAAAAGCAATTAAATCGAATTCGAGTATGTGTAAATCGGAAATACGAATCGATTTTGGGCCAAATCATATCGAGTTTTGAATGCATTCGAACTCTTTTAAAGCATCAATACGAAGTTTAATTTGTTTTCATCAACTTCAACTTCATCCAATTTAAGTCTTGATCGATAATTTAAGTGCTATATGATTGCGTTGCTTTTTGCTATCTAAAAATTTGTTACAGACCAATAAAAGAAAAATTATCAAATGTTGACCGAAGCAGCGAATCGACTTGTTGTCGAACAGGTTCCAGGAACCGATTCGAACTGCAATTCGAAACGCTAAACCAAAACATTTGCAAATTTTTATAAGTTCACGTCCTTGAGCAAAAATCAATGATATTCAAATAATTTAATTCAATTAAAATTAAACTTAATCGAGTGGCAAAGTTTAAATCCGATAAACTTATATTAAAATCATACAAATTTTTGTGAACTTTTAGATTTACTTTAAGGTTTAGTTGAAAACAGAAACTCCATCGACGATCGAATCGACCAAACTTAATGCTATTTTATTATATATATACTAATATAAAGTTAATGTTGAGAAATATCTCCTCTTGAAAATCTATCTTTTCGCAAAATACCACAAATAAACGAATGCTTTAAATTCTTTGGCACTACGAATTGCTATGCGATGTCTTTTGCTCTATTTATTATGCCATCCGCTCATAGAGAACAGGAAAATCGAACACGAATCGAAAATCGTCGTTGTGTCGATTTCCCGCCACCGAAATTAATTGAATTTAATATGATTTATAGACGAAAAGCTCTTCAGTTTGCTCCTCGCTCTACTACAGCGTCAATTTATTGATCCGCCCGCAAAAACCAACACGGAGAAGAGTGGAAATTAATTGAATTAAACCCGTTTCGCTGGCTGAAACAATTTCAGCCGACAATTAAATCAATAAACAAGAATTTGACATGAAACAACGGGAGGAAGACGTGGACGAGTGAAAAATCAATGCAAACATACAACGAGATACGATAGCCAAATCAACGCTACAATCACTATGGTTGCAGTGCCTCTTATGGAATGGGAAAAGTAACCAGCTCTCAATAGCATCGAATTCAACCAAATATTATTTAAAAAGGGCACTCATCAGGGTGGCGGCAAGAACGAACAGACAGCGCTATCATATCTACTTCAAAAATACACAATTTAATCAGCAAACAGATGCCACAGAAGATGTGGCTGAAGGGTGGATAACTAAGGATGAGCTGCACTGAAATCGGCGGTGTGTGGAGTGTGCGGGCGTGGTTAACCAACCGGTTGCTGACGACCATGGACTGTAAGCGGGCTAGCAGAGCAAACTATGAAGGACGTTCGCTGCCAGCACCATCGAGTTGTGAAATTGTAACCACAGATGAAGCATAAAAGGAAATTATAAACGGTTTCGTGTAAAGAAGTAGTTGGGGTGAGTAGTGTGCCGAATCGCAGGAGCAGCAGGAAATGAAAAACTGGAGCACTCAACTGCTGACTATGAATCCAGCTGTTGCATGGAAGTGTGTTGCACAGTATAGAGGGCGAATTTGAAGAATCAGTAGAAACTTACAAAAGATTTTCATTGCTGCGTTCGATGTGCCAACTTCGGCGTTCGCCAGTAACCGCATTCGCTGTACACGGGCTGCATCCGCTGGCATCTGTTTCCAAAGCAAGCACTGTGACGGGGATCTCCTCCAATGCGAGTGATTCCGCGGTCGCTTCATCTTCGGCTTTTAAATACCACGTAGTTTGGGAAGAGACGCCGTCGCTGCTGCTGGCATAGAAATCTGCGGTGCAGGGCTTCTTTCTGAGCTGCGTTTCTTCAAGCGAGGACTCAAATTCGTTGACGGATTCACGGCCGCTATCGGTGGCAGCCTGTTCTTGGAGCGTAATTTTGTTGTTTGCCTGAGCAGAGGTGGGAATTTCCAGGAATGGCTGCTCCGCACTGGAATGCCTGTTGGCGGAGGGAGCGGCGGAGGGGCAGGCGCACAAGGATGAGTTGTCTAAATCGCCCACATCAACTCCCATTTCGGTGTAATCGGAATTGTTGTGCGCAACACCGGTTATGCTATCGTTACTCTCATTAATGAAAGTGGACATCTTTCGTTGTTGTTGTTGTTGACTACTCTAATTTTTCCTTTTTCTTATCTTATATTTCTAAATTCGTTTTGCATGGACTATAACTGTAATTAAATTTCTAATATGTATATTAATTGACTGTTCTATTTTGTTGTTGTTTTAATTGTTTTCGTTGTTTTATTCTTTTATGGTCGCTACACAAACACACACACTTCGGATTGCACTTCAAAAGGACACATTTTTTGTTGTTCCCTTGCAATGATCACTCTAAGCATTCTTTTATATTATAAAGTATTGCTTTTATAGAATTATATTATATTGCTTTTCTCACATAAACTTTTGCTTTCAATGCATTTGATATTTTCGCCAGTAATTTTTTATTCGCCGACCGCGTAGACAACCGCCACTCGGCCAAACAAACGAACGACTGAACGAAACCATTCTTTCAAATGCGCACAGAGAGCGAGAGCATGAAAGAGCCAATGCATTTAACGAAGGACAGAGAGGTTCTTTCAACGAAAGAGAGACCAAATTGACAGCTGCTCAGTGAGCTCCGAATTCATGAATGAAAGGAGTAGAACTTAAAAATAAGACCACAAATTTAAATTCAAACATTTAGATGAATGATTTTAATTATTTGAACATGTAGAAGTTATATGCAGAAAGTTACCTTGATTTTTTTATTATAAACGAATATATTTCACATTTAAATAACATAAATAGTAAGTATGTACTAATATCTCGAATACCGAAAATGCATGCAAATGCACAAGAGAGGTTTTTAAACTAGACTCCTGCGGTTTCCGTTTCGTGCAGTTTTTGCACAGCATTGCCAGCAAGAAATTAACCGATTTTATTAACAATTTATAATTTTTAACCATTTAATTTTCTTGTTGCTCTTCGGTGAGTGAAATTTAGCCACCTTTGTATGAATTTATTAACACGTTTTTAATGATTATGATTATAATGCATTTAGTAACACGTTTTTAATGATTATGATTATAATGAAGTATTGTTATTTGTATTGTATGTATTATGATCCTGTCCAATAATTGCTTAACTTAAACTAGAAAATCTACTACTAACTAATGTTAGTAAACTACTAATGTAAACTAACTTCAATCTAAATAAATAAATAAAAGAATAAAAAAAGAAATCGCCTGAAAGCTGCATTGCATAATTATTCTTTGGACATTCCATAGAAAAACTAATGAATATAATCACTGTCATAGCCTATATTTAGGAGTTGATCTGAATTAACCGGCAAATTAAATGCAATCAGAAGGGAGGGACGGAAGTATACTTTTTGGCACCAGCAAAAAATATTTTTGGAATTTTTTTTAGTTGTTCAATTGAATTGTTAATATTAATAATAATTATAATAAAACAAAATTAGAAATAAATTGGAATTTTTTTAAATTTTTAGTTTTTTTAATTCTTTTTTTTTTAATTTTTAAATTGTTAAATCATAAATAAATCAATCCCAAAAATCGACCAAAAATCAATTTACAATAAATAAGGTTAGAATATTCCTAAAAAATTATTAAAAATATTGAATATTAAAAGAATAATAAAAAAACTAAAAAAAAAGAAATAAAAATACCCGCAAAAACCGCATTTTGAAAAATGGCATTCATATAGCAATCATAAATAGCAAATAAATAGAAGCGAAATAATTTCATTATGAAAACAGGGATAACAAAAGGACTTCACCAATCAATTGAGCAAAAAATCAAAAGGACTCATGCAAAAAATCATTTTTTCTTTAAAACTAAACTAAATGAACAACGACGACGATTAAAAAATGTCTGTGGATACGATTTACATTACATAAATTAAATAATTTACATTACATTATATACAATTTTACAATTTTAAGAAATATCAAAATTAAAATGCGTGTAATTTTTATTTATTTTGAAAAATCAAACTTGCAACGTCAACCAATTAAAAGCTCACTGATTTCAATGCATCAAATCACACCCGCAGCCGCAAATAAAACTTAAACGTTAAACGTTTTTATAATATTAAAATATTGGAAAATATTTGATGTTATTTATTAAGGCAAGAGTTCTGTGAGCGGAAAGTGAAGCTGCATTGCTCTGTCTTTGATCAAGCATCTCATCGCAACTCATGCCACCCGCTCCGTCCCTCCCCTGGACATCGCTTCCCTTCCGCTTGGAAAAAAACGGTTATTAAATTGTTGAGACGACGAGTTGCTGCTGTCCTTTGAAATATTTTCACTTCGCAAAAATAAACAGCCTTCAGAATTTCAGTCGCTTTGTTGTGAGTTGAATTTTTCAAGTTGATTTTTTACGTGCTTTTTTAACCATTATTTGGTGGAAGCTTTAAGGACTTTTTATTTTTATTATTATTATATATACAACAATAAAATAAATATTACAGACTGCAAACTTAAGTGAACAGTAATTTTTCGACTGGATTCATGGATTCCTTTCCGTATTCATTCCGTGAGTAGTTATTATTTATCGGAATAATTCCAATTAAGGCCACATTAACTAGAATATAGAAAAGCGAATCTATTTGATGCACCACAAGTAGATTTGCTACATATTGAAAGGCATCTCGTTGATCCCTTTAATCATGTCCTGTATTTGAACTCCATTTCATCGTTCGAGCGATTAACTACACTACGATTTACACAAGTTTGTACGAGAATGTTGGACTTTGTGCTATGCTATAGAAAACCAACAACAACAACAACGAGAACCCGAGCAAGGAGCTCAAGTTACATCAGGACTTTTTACAACATTCTCCCAACGGGGAAAACACTACTTCATACACACATACATACATACAGATATATGTACGTGCCTAAGTATAACTGTGTATGTATTAAGTATTTGAACGTCGAATAAAATACAAAACAAATCGATACTCCATCTGGTACTCAGTGCTACTAAAAAGCGATGAAATGCGGGCAGGTTCAAGTGTTCGATGTTTGCAACAGTTTAAGGACCTCAACCGATAAATCGAAATGGCTTTTTAATGTAACGCACGAGAAGTGTGAGTGTATGTACACATGCATGGAAGTCTGTGTGCATGTGAGTGTGGCCATGTCAGCTGATGCCCGTTTCCTTTCTAGCTGAATTGTGTCACGGTATGGTTTCAAGATGCGGTTACGTAAGAACACAAAAAAAGCCCCAACAAATGAATATTTCATAGTTTGGGATAATGGATAACACGGAAATGCACTAGGGAAAAAATTAATTTGCCAATGAGTGGTCAACTGGTCTACAAGGAGGATAGGGCGTGGCCCGCCCATTGTTCCACTCTATGCTCCATCGTTTCTTTGTAATAAATCGCCATGGAACTAAATACTAGAAAGACAAACTGAATCCAAGGCACTCAAAGTACACGTAGTTTCAAAACTCTATCAACCACGAATGGGCGTGGTTCGCCCACTTCAGCATAACAGAACTGCCCATGAAGTTCCCGTTTAAAGTGCTCAGTTCTCAGATATTTCATCAGATGCCACGATCGCAGAGGGTTCTTCAGATTCGGCCAAGTTGAAGATAGCAGATAACTTTTCTGGTTATTATTATTATTATTTTTAATTGTCTTCACTTTCTTGTTGGCATTCTTTTCTTTCATTTTTTATGTGTCGGTTTATTGTTAGTTTTACCTACTTTGATGACTTCTTCATTCAATGCAGTTTAACGAACTCGCATGTGAAGTCCTTGTGTTTGCTTAGACTCTGACTGGATGTGTGACTTTCGTCGTAGAGCCCTTTTTGTGTCTCGTGCGCTGGCATGGCGATGAAAGGATCTCGTTGGCTTTTATGCTAGTAGCGGAGCACTGAAGTGTATGGAGCACTCGGTCGGGAGGACGTTAAAGGAAAAAAGTAGAAAAAAAGTAGAACATGTAATGAGGTGGGCCGCGACGACTGTGTACACATGGCAGGCGGGCGGCGGGAGAGCTGGCAGAAGACAGGAGACAGAAAACAGGAAACCAGCGAGCGAGACCAGGCTTATAAACGACGACAATAAATTGGTTGTTGGCACGGAGGTGGGCGAAAAGGAGTCGAAGGAGAGCACACTTGAAAGCGGCAACAACGTTGAGTCGCTTCGAAGCGTAAAAAGTGCAACCAGCGCGAGTTGAAGAGCGTACTTTAAAGTGGTCTCGCTGCACTTAATTAATCAAAACTGGGAGGTTTGTGTGTGGCTTTTGAGTCCTCCAATCATTTATGCATGTAGTACATACTTTATTTAAACCTTTTGAAATTCGTTCCTGACACAAACTTTAGTTTTTTCCTAGCTTCGATTTTCAATTATTAATTAATTTAATGTTCGGTTGAAATTTCAATTAAAGACATTTTCACACGAATACATTCACACACACACACACATATGCTCCGATACGTGTATCGGATACGTAATGCATACAGACAAACAAGCCACCTCGGTTTTTAGAACGCTCTGCGGTAATTAATTTGGGTTGAGGACAAGAAAAACAAACCAACTCCTTGCTGTTGCTGCTCCTGCTGATGCTGTCCTTGTCACTGCTCTCTTGCGTTACTAACTTAATGCGCCCTGATCGATTTTAACCTCAAACTCACGCTCTCCTTCCTTTCTTTGCAGTCCCTTTCATAAAATATGAGGCGCTGCCGCTCGGCTGCGCGCATAAATCAAGAGAATCTGTGTTGCATAGTTTTTAGTTTCATGCTTTGAAGGAATAAATTTCCGGCATTTAAAAGAAGACAAACAAGAAAAAGGTAGAAATAATAAGTTTTAAAACTAAATTTTAAAGAAGTTTAAAAACATGGCGAATTCAAAATGGCGATGATAGATAAAAATTTGTAATCTTTCAAGTAAACGATGTCGTTATTATTCCCATTCGGTACCATTTGATGGCTGTTAAACGAATATTTAGCAGTGTAGCGTCTTTGAACTTCAAACTTAAGCTTTACAGCCTTATTCGAACAACAATCGTCATCTCGACGGTCTCAACGTCGGGAACATCTGGGGCTACCCTCGTCTGAGTACTTTTTCACATATTTAAGAAAAGAAACCGAATTAACTGACTGAAAAATATAAACAAATCGTGATTCTGAACGGAAAACACATTTTCAAAAAGCTTCAGATTTTGGATAGTCTTTAAAAATTCAACAAATACAATCATCATCCTAACCTTCGAATGGTTTACAACGAAAAGCGATATGGCAACACTGTTTGTGCGAATAAACCAACCAGAATATTTTAGCTAACAAGATAAAGCTTGCTGTATACATACTATATAAGGCGAAATATTTTCCCTTTATGCCTGGAGGGGAAAAGGGAATGAAATGAAAGTTGCCTCTGCTGCATCCGTGCAGAATTAAATTGCAATGGAATTCAAGAGAGATGCATAACTTCAGGGCCGAAGCAGAAAAATTGCTAAGTCCCTCAAACGAAAAATAATAATAAGTTTGAAATAATAAAAAAAGAGAAAACAGAAATAATAACATCGAAAATAATAATGAAATATAAGTATATGTATGGTATAAATGGAGATTATAACAAAAATATATTTAAACATCTGAGACGACATCAACAACTGCAAGAAAATAAAAACTGCGGGTACATCCATAAATAAAATCAGTCAAATGCTAAAGAAATGTCATTGGACTAAAAAAAGGAGAAGCACGACAACGCAAAAAATAAGAGC
Source organism: Myopa testacea (assembly GCA_949629155.1). NCBI lineage: Eukaryota > Metazoa > Arthropoda > Insecta > Diptera > Conopidae > Myopa > Myopa testacea. Next base: position 25,058,321 of record OX451348.1, on the reverse strand, counting down.
GCACAATGTTGGGAAAACTTAAAAAGAGTTAAAAAGAGTAAAGCAGCGCCATGTTGTTAGTGCTGCCTGCTGCTAAGAAACAGTGTAGCACAGTCGAAAACAACCAACCAGCGCTTGGGTTGGGTTGGGTTCAATGCGAGGGTTGTTTGGAAACAAAAGAAATTCACGGATAAGTTTTAGTTTGAAATTTAAAATTCATGAACATTTAATTGTGGGTTTTCTATTTTCAACTGATGAAGGAATGTGCTTGTTGTATTTCAAGCAGTCGGTTGAAGTTTGTTGAACCACACAAAAAACGGGACCTTTTTAAGTGCTTTAAATTTCCCTCAATGCAAGACTTTCTAACGGTTCTAGAGTAGGTTATTTTAATGTACGTTTGTTTTAAGAAAACTAAATCAATTGCATTAAACAGTAAGTAAGATGTTTTAATATTAAATCTTCCATTAAAACTGCTTTATATTGCATAAAATTTCATTGTTCAGTCTGGAAAACTTAAAACCGAAAAACTTTAAATATACTCAGTCCAGAAATTGAAAATGCTCCTAAAAGTCACACATACTATTCATGTCTTAATACATTTATATTTACAAACATGCCTGTATACATACTTCCTGCATATTCACACGCTCTGGTAGTTACATACATACATATATGTATATATGTAAATACAAATACATACTCCTTTCGAAATAAATGTCGAATTTCGATTGTATTGACAATTTTCCGAATGAGATGTTGAGCCCATAAACCATTCGGGAATTATAAATGTAATTATTGGGTCTGAAGTTGCTGGCCAACAGCAACTGCGATGTGAACTGTGAACTGTGAACGTGAGAAAGCGAGAGAGAAAGACAACCCAAAGAGAGAGTGACCCAAAAGGACAAATCAGAGCTAAAAACCAAGGAAGCAGTTCCTCTGTTCGATGTTCTGATTAAGAAATTTATTAAATTTCTCAAACTTAAACCAAACAAACTTCTTCTTCTTAGTTCTTCTTTTCCCCCTTCCTTCCTTCCTCCCTTCCTTCCTGCCATCGTTTTTCCCCTTCTCTTTCTTTCTTAGATTTTTAATCCATTTGGAATTCATAGTTTTTTCCCATTTGGGTTGTTTTACTTTGTTTTACTTGACTTATTATATAGCTTCATAGCACATGAAATAAAAAATATATCTAGAGTCCAGTGAAGTTCTGTAAGGCTGCCTCGATGATGAAAGCTTTCCTTTTATCATTTGGCCCACTCGAGTATTCGTGGAACATGTTCGAGCCCATCTCTCGAGTCTCGATTGTTTCCAGTTTTCCGGACAAGGTTACAACAACCAGAAACTGCATCTGGCTATTCAAATGTATTGTTCTTCAATGCATAACATACACATATACATACATATGTATGTGTGTGTGTGTGTGTGTGTGTGTATATATGTGCCGTTTGTTCTTTTGTATTTTTCACTATATCACAAACTCTCATCATCGGTTTGTTTGTCGTCTGTCCTTCGATTTATTCTTTTGGATTTTGCGAATATTAAACTAAAAGCTGAACACAACATTATATAGAATATACCATAGAATAACTGGTGAAATTAATAAACCTATTCGTGTGTGTGTGTGTGTTAATGTATTGTTTTCGGGTTTTACTTGAATCTTTTATTTATTCATATCACGTTTTTGTTTAGTTTTGTTTTGTGATATCGATTGTTTCTGGGAAAATGTTACAGTACAGCATTAGTATGAAATGGAATTCGATGTGGATTTCAATTTAATAAACGATTATCATAAACGAACTGCTTATTTGATATTTCGATATTGACAATGACATTGACAATGCAACATCATTGTAAGAATAGGATACTATATCAGTTTTATTATATTATTTAGAGTTGAGTTTTAAGATTAAAAGAAGAGAAGTGACTCAAAAAGATCACCAAAAAGATTCCCTGAAACGTGAAACGAGCGTAGCACGGCTCAAATTCCTTGTATTTAAATTGACACATTAACAGCTACTCTGAGCCGAATTGTGGACATTGGAATGTACTTTGAAATATTGCCATACTGACAGCCACAACGGCGGGGGAGTAGACAACCGGAAGCGACATGCGATTGGCATATTTTGTTCTTGTATTAGGATTGCCTTTTCGCAGTCCTTGAAACAGTTCTTGTCGGTGTCTATTGATTTTATATCAAGTTCAATTTACATTGTAGATTTTCGATACACAGTAGTATGTGATACGCCTAACATTTGACGAGGATTAACATTGGCAGTATATGTCCATGTACTTAGCAATACACAACCCCCATCCAGAAGATATCAACCAGGACTCGAGTTTTAAATTGAATAATTTACTCAAGCGTTAAATAAATGTAAAAATATTCCCCTGATATTCTAACCATTTCGACACTCGAACCATAAAATACGCCACCATTACGACATGACACCGTATTCGGATTGGTTAATGACATCGAAGTGATTGAGATTAATGGAATACTAACCATTATTCTATACTCTATAGTATAGTATGTGAAGTCAACACCAACGTTTCTCAATCTGTGGGCATTGCGACAAATAATAAAAAAGACTTGGACTTGTGACTGTTTTTTCCGGGTGTCAATGAAGTTATAAGCACCAGTGAAGAACGTCAAATCTCACTTCAAATCCACCTTCCTTCGTTTTCCGTTGACGAATTCGAATGGTTTGATAAGTTTTACCATTCAATATACTTTGGGAAAAATTTAGATGAGTTTCCTTTAAGAGAGTTAAAGGTGTGTACCCTGCAATCGGGATGAAAGCTATTATTGTTGGGTTTCCAGCATTGGCAGAAATCACATCCGAAAGGGAGAAATACCTTTAAAAGTTGACGATGAATTAATTAATTAATTTTATTACTCATTCATTCATTGATATAACCTCTTATAATATAATACATAAAATTAAATCATTTTCCAGCTTTATTTAGTGTCCATACATGCGATTATTTGTACATGTATATGGACATACATATGTACATATAATATGTACATATGTGGTAAGTACCTACTATTTTATGCATCGCTACGGGTTTGCAAACGCTTCCTTGCATTGAGAAAACTTTGAGTTTTCATACACATTTCAAAACGTACTCGCATTTAAAAAGTTTGTTTAACTTTGAATATTTCAGAAAGCACTGCATTTGACTCTTTTATTCTCTGACAAAAACCACCACCTCCCCCCCCCCCCCTCCCCCGCCCTCCATCCCCCTCTCTCTCTCTCGTACTTATGCACACGTTTCATTATTACCTCTATTGAATACTGTACTGTACAGAACTTTATTCGTTAATTTTTTAATTTAAAAAAAAAAAAACAAAACAAAAGTTTGCAAAAGTTTAATGTTGATTTTTGTTTAGTAGTGCAAGCTTTCACGGCATTTAAGCAAAACTTAAATAATAGTCTCAAGTTTTTTCTTAGATTTAGCAATCTAATAAATAGTAGTAGAATAGAATAGTAGTTTAAATATTAAACCAAGCGATATACATACATACATACTGGTGTATAGTATATCTGACTAGACTGAGAAGAGTTTATGGTGTGCCTTTTGACGCATTAAGCCAACAACTTAAAGCGTCCGAAGCTTGTTCAAGAAGTTGGAGCTGTTGTAAGGGTTTGTGCCAGTATATAATAATATGTGCGGTGATTTAGGGTCTTCAGTGACCTTCACTATTGCGGCAGTAATCAGCATCGGCCAGCATGCTTCAGGAGGGACAACAGCGCAAAGGACATTTGTTGAAATATAAATTAGAAAGTAGCAAATGTTTGCAAACAAAGCGCAAACTACTCACCAAAGAACACTTGGTATAATGGTACAGATTTACACACACATACACACACACACAAGCACGTGCATACTTTCAGCCAAACCGCCTTCCATGCGATGCTTTGCATTTAACATGCATACGCATTAAAAATTCAACATCCGCTGGAAATCGCACTGGAGTGGACTTCGTAAATGTCCCTGTAGTTTTTGTTGTTGTTGTTGTCGTTGTTATTGTTATTATTGCTGTTTATGTTGTTGTTCTTGTTGTCAGAGTCGCCTTGAGAGTGCTATCAAAAACTACAACAAGAACAAGAACAACACCGCTAGCAGCAGTAACACGAGCAGCTGTTGCAATTCTCGCCATTCAGTTGACATTCATGACATCTCGTGCTGCTGCTGCTGATGCTGCTGCTGGCAGGATAAAAGAACTAATTTGCAACAATGGCGAGAATCACTTACAAACTTAGTTTAAACTTTCCACACACACAGATAGATAAATGACCGGACCGGACTGGACCGGACTGGACTGGAGGCGGAAATGGTTAACTTTTCTAAAACACGAAACACTGCAGTACGAGAGTTTTAGAAAATGGAATTTTAGTGTTTATCCAAGTGGCCGGGTCTAAAGGACAACCTTAAGTAATCCACAATCAAAACTTTTTCAACAACAAATTGTAATTCAATCAATTACAGGTACATACACACACACACGAGACTTTGTGTTTGTGTGTGTATAACTTTGCTCTGAAGTGTTGATGCATAAAATTATTTTAAACACTTTGAGTGATTTTCAGCTCGTCTAAATCGTACTTTTGTTTATTTTTCATGCAACATCGATACATCAACAATTTTATGTTTTTAGTTTTTTCACTTTCAACCAACTAAACCATAATATAATAATAAATCATTTCAGAACTGCCAGCATAAGGAACTTCAATTACATTCAATTACATGAACATTTAATTCCACCTCAGAATAATTAGAAGCCGGAGGTTTGAAAGGAATAAAACCAATATTTTGTGCGTATTGAGTTCAAATTATTAAACACATAGTATTTCCAATTTTCCTTACCATTGAAATAATTAAATTGAAACGTATTAAATGTTCAAGCAGCCACTAAGGCGCTCCACTAAATTTTCTTCACCTTTCCATACCTAAGCTAACCCACCCATCGTCAGGTAACCTTAAACTTCAAGGATAGAAGAGTCATAGTCGACTTGCTGTTGCCGAATTTCTACGCTGGCAACGCTTCAATGCCATAAATATTCAAATGATATTTCAAGCAGTTGTTGCCGTTTCTTTAATCGGTGTGTTTTGCATGTTTTCTTGTTCTTGTTTAGCAACAACTGTTAACTTACTGTATAAAGCACTGTGTGTTGTATTGCTGCAGTATTTCATGCGCTACTTACTCAGTTATCTGCGGAATATCTGGCAACGAAAGGCTGCGATGTTTTGCTAATAGTTGCAGTTGAAGTCGTTGTTGTTGTTGTTGCTGTTGTTGCTGTTGTTGGTTGTGTTGTTTGTGTTGTAACATCTCGCTTCCGGTTATGTTCTGTTTATATGGTGTTGCCACTGCAGATGCTGGTGCTGTTGTTGAGCGAGCTTCTGCAATTTTCTTGCGGTCGTTATTCGCGTTGTTGTAGGTGTTGTAGTTGAGCCTCGTTGTGGATGTTTGTCGTAATGCAAATGTTTGTTTCAAGGATCTGGTAGAAGGAACATTTTATGAAATTAAATTTTAGAATCTGTGAAAATTGCAATTCTTTCTCTCTGGTATTCTGATTGGGTGTTGCTGAAGGATTTGCGAGGTTTTTCGCTTGGTTTTTTGGTTGCAAAAACAGACATAAATAACTGTCTCGGACGAGTTCGTAATACGATTAAATTCGGTAGCTGGGCGAGTTGCGGAATATGAAGGATTTTCTGTGTTCAGATGGAAAAGATTTGAGGAAACTGATACGTTCTGTGGCAATAATTTTGCCAGCGGACGAAAGAAACACAGCACAATAATAAATTACTCATCTTTAAAATAGTTATTATAATTAATCAGTTATAATTTAGTCTACTGTGAAAGCCGATTAGGTGCCTCTGACATTGTTTAAGGTAAGTCTCTCTTCTTGGAAATAAATATGGAATTCCTACCGTCAGCGGTTAATTTTATCTCATTACATATTCTTTATCAAATGCTTTAGTTTGTGTTTAATAGTCTGAATGCTTTCGCCTTCTTGGCCAACAGTATGCACTCACCTTGAATTTCTGTCGTAAGCCCCCTTCGCGTTGCCAACAGATCCACCACTCACGAAATCGCGCTTCCTCGTTATGGGCATTTCACAGTCTCCCAGGAAAATCAACGACGAAACACGCGGCAGCACATTATTGACACTTTTAAAGGGAGTTCTCCGGTCTGCGTCTGTTGGCGTTGTTACACGAGCAGCCGGGTCGCCGCTGTGTAGCAGCGTCCATTTCTTTGCTTTGATCGAACTTTCACTTTGATGCTGCTGCTGCTGCTGCTGCTGCTGTTCTAATGACCGGTCATGTGGCTCGGCACTCACTTTGACACTGACAACAGCGACAGCACTGTCGTCATCATTGAACGCGGCGGTAAGCGGCAACGATTTATTACGCACGAAACTGACGCCGCGACGTAGCGGCACAACGATACGGTTACCGACCACTTCACCGTTGCGTTGGAGTCCTTCAGGATGTGTTGCCGTTATCAATGTTCTTGTTGCTATTCTTGGTGTTGGTGCTTGTAGTGTGTGTTCTTCCATCTCATTACGTAATGAACTTTGCCGTTTCAACGTGGAGCTGTCAAATAAATCGTCCGCTTTACAAGCGCCACAGTGGGGCCAAAATGTACAAGTGACTGATTTTGTGCGGTTTAATGTTGTTGTTGTTGTTGCAGATTTGTTTGTGGTGGTAGTGGTAGGTTTTTGTTGTGCTATGGTTGTTGTTGTAGTAGTTTGTCTACTGAAAACAAGATTAGAAAATATAGTCAGATGTTGACACTTTTCACTGTTCTGCATTTTTTTGGTTTGGAGTTACAGTCTCCTTCTCCTTCTCTCTTTCTACATCGATGTGAGGAAATGCCATCATCACATTAAGGTGAACAAGCATGATGATAACGATGAATAGCTGATAACTCTCGGTTGAGATTTCTTATTGAAAAGCGTTAACATAAAGCGTGGTGAGTGGAAAAAGTGGTGGTTAGTAGTGGTGATTTTGAAGTATGGTGTTGTTAGCTGTGGTGTAGTGGTGAGAGCGACTGTGGTGGTTAACTACTGTGGTGAGTATATATTAGCTACACATTGGCAAAGATTCAGCTATGTATTAATATATTTTTAGTATTTCTTTACTATTTACATTCAAAGCTTCCGTTTGGGTCAGGTGTGGATTGTGGTTTAAAGCATTCTCATTCTTCGGAGTTGGATCTCTTATAGAGTATTTTATCAACTTCTGTTTGGTTTTTAAAAGTGCTATTTTTATATGCTAGTATATGTATAGCATTATATAATCTTTTATGCTTGTTTTCTTAAGATTTTGTTATTGTATATAGTAATTCGCAACACTTCAGATTTGATTTTTGCATTATTCTAAATTTCACTTAATTCAACACTATGTGTTAGTTTTATAACTTTAGGTATAAGTTTAGAAAAGTGCCGAGCTCAGTAGTTTGAGCAGGAAAGACCATTAGTCGTGGTGTGGTGAGTGGTGGTGGAATTGGAGGGTTCTACGTGCAGCCAACAACTACATATGTACTTCATCATTCTCTTTAATACCTGCCACGGTTGGTACTTCTTAGTTGTTGCGTTTGTTGTTGCTGCTGCTGCTGCTGCTGCTGCTGCTGCTGTTGTTGTCTGTACAAATATTCGGATCTGAGTCGCTCGTCACTGCCAGCCTGCACCGTCTTATAGTCACTCGCTGCATCGGGAGTCACACAGTCACGCGCACCAGGATGCAAACGATCTAATGAATCGCTGTGAGTCTGACCCGAACCGGATCGCTGCTTGATCGTCGTCGGGTGATCGTACATTAGCGCCTCGTTGTTGAGGAAGTTGAGTTCGCTGTTGCCGCCCGCGTTTATTGTCTCGCGGTTTTTCAGCGGTTGCGGCTGCGGCTGCGACATTTCATACTCACCACTGTCGGCGCGTCGAAAGTCCATGATCGGCGACCGGTCGAGTGACTTGCGCAACATGTCGTAAGTCATCTCGTGGTCACAAAGGCGAGTGCCGTAGTTTTGCGGGCTCGTCGATTGACGCGGCAAGTGAAGATTGTTGCAGGACGAGCCCGACGATTGCGGCGAGCGTGTGCCACCGCTGCCGCCCCCACTGGGAGAGCTGCGCCTGATACGTGCCGTGGCCACAACAGCGCTCTCGTTGGCGTGCAAGTAACGCAGACTGCTGCTGCCCAAATTGACACCCGACAACCCGTTGTTGTTGTTACTTTGTTCCCTGTAATCGACGTCATCGAACGACCGACTCTTGTCGAAATCCAGCCGCACAGGCACATTCTGATTGTTGCTGTTGCTGCTGCTGCTGCTGTTGATGTTGCTGTTGATGTTGATGTTGCTGTTGCTGTTGATGTTGATGTTGCTGTTGATGTTGCTGTTTACGCTGTTGTAGTTGCCGTAGTCGAAATCGAAGGAGCGACTCTTGTCGACGTCGACGTTGCGCACACGCGCGCCGCCACTGCTGCTGACTAGTACGGTGCCGGTGGTGCGTATGGTGGGCGGGAAGCTGGTGTGACCAGCGCTGTTGGCACGCGGATTGCTGCTGCTTTGTTGATTGGTGACTGCGTGAGGCTGCACACCGGCGATCTTCTTGTGTGCACGATTCGGTGAGCGCTCGCTCAGCTGGAGAGATCTGCGGAGAATGGATAAAGAAAGATGGAAGGATGGATTGATAGTTATTCAAGAATAAGTAAGAAGTACCACTCATTTGAAGATTTAATTTAGTTAAAACCCATCACCTTGATCTCCTGATGCGATGCTCATCCAGCTGTTTTGTCGAGCGGCCAAGAGCTCTCCTGTGTTGAGTGACCGCAGCGCACCCTCCACCAGCTTCGTGCGGCTCACCACGCCCACTGTAACTGGAACTCGATGAGCTGCGCGATATGTTCACCGTTTTCTCGTCGTATTTCTGCTTGCGTTCCAACGTGTTGCTGCGCGAACTCGAATTTTGACGGGAACCCATCAGCGAGGAGCCCTGCGAACCCTTCTTGCGACGATCCTCGGGAGTGAGCGAACGAGACTCTGGCGTAAGCGAACGCTGCTTACGAAGACTGCTCGATGAGCTGTGCGAGTCGTTGCGTTCAGGAGTGAGTGAGCGTTGACGCTGCTGCTTGAACGGCGACGTACTGCGATGATAGTTGGCGGTGAGGAAGTCGGACGAAGCATTGTCGTCCTCGTTGTCGAGCTCATCGTTGGACAGATCTACAGAAAGCGAAATGAGTTGTGACACGGTATGGTTGGCAAGAGGAACCCAGAGACGCTTCTTTCATTAGGTCTCTGGAAAGAAGTGGAGAACCCTTACAAGCAAACTACGATGATGTCTCAACATGGAGCTCGCTTAGCTTTAGAAAGATACGAATTCAGATACGATCAAATTTCGCGGAGGACGCCGGAAACTCCCACTCAACCCTGTTCGTTTGACCCAATTCTGTCCGTACTCTGTCCCTATTCTGTCCTTATTTCGACCCCAGTCACTCCTTACCGAAATAGTTTGTAACATTGAGAAGAATTACTCTCAATCGTTCTCCTATAAGTCAAGAAACAAATTCTTCTCAACTGAAATCGATATGTTAATAAAAGAGCGGGTGGAAATCTGTTCAAGTATTTTATTGTTTATTCTGGGTATTTCGCCGTGACAAACGGCATCGTTTATTTTGAAACTTCCGGCCTCTGGCGAATAACGGCGTAACGAGGCATCTTTCAGTTTCAGCGAAGCATTTAATAACGGAAACAAAAGTCTACTTCCTGCGCTCCCCTCGCCCTCTCATGCCGCTCTTGTTCGGGAATCATAGCGACCCAAATGGGAAGAGTGAAAATATAGCGAGTCCTTGAATGGGAAAAGTTTATAAACGCAATTGCAAGAGCACAGCTACGAATTCAATTGTATTCGCGTTGCAAATCGAAGCGGGAATCGAAGCGATTGCAAATTCCTTGCGTTGCGTTGGCAACCATGAGGAAATAAACGAGTGCTCCTGGCTGCTGGACAAAGCAGACGACGAGCGAATACCAAGCAGGTTGATAGTCTGTCTGCTTTGTGAGTTGCACTCGTTATCCCTGTGGACGTTCTGTATAAATAAAGCGCCAGCGGTGATGGGGAGGGGCTGGCGGGGGGGGGGGGGTGGCAGTAAGTTGGTATATGTAAGTACACCCACACTACAACCAGACTGAGTTTTGCTGTTCTGATAATCACAATCAAGTGCCTGATAACACAGAATTGAGCTATTATGTTTCAGACAACGAGAGATAGTTTGAAAACCAGTATTGAGACTTCATTAAATTTTCATTAACAGAAATCAGAGATCAAAAGGAGTTTCACTGAAAGATGCGATTTGGAAGTCTAGATGTACCGTTAAATTTAAGTTCTCTCCCCAAACATGAGGACGCATGTATTTCTATACAATATTTTCCTGTTTTTCTCTTCCTTTGCCTGCATTGAAAACCTGACAGCTTACCTGATCGTGCTCCACTGTCGCAGGAGTTCAGTCGCTGACTCATCGTGGTATCGAAGCTTCGGAAACGGGACATGCCCACAGTACTCGTATGTGCCAATTGGTGTTGTTGTTGCTGACTCGTACTCACCGACCCACTGCTACTCCCCCGACTAAACTGTGCTTTCCGCGAGCGTCCCAAGCCGTTGCTTTTCGCTGCTCGGTCGAACAATTTTGCCGACTTGTCTCCGGCGCCGCGCTGCAGAAGTCCCCCTGCACTGGCCACGCTGTAGGACGGCGGCGCTTCTTTTACCGAAGTGTTTAAGTAGGCAGTCGATTGCGGTTGCTGGTATTTCGGGGAGTTGTCGCGGCTGCGGAGACTGCTGCTGCTGCCCCCGCCAGAGTCCTTCTTCGACAAGTAGTTCGGAGAGCAGCCGGTTAGCGTGCTAAAGTTCGGCGAACGATTGCGTTGCGGCAGCGATGGCGCCGGCTTCTCCGAGAGATTTCCGTCGAAGCTGCGGGAGAATGACTCGATGTACGCGTCAGTGGGCGTGGTCTTGCGATTGTCGTACTCAAAGCTGCGTGAGAACACCATGCCTTTGGTGCCAGGTCCGGCGGCATGCAGAGTGCTGCCAACGCTGCCGGCGGGAAACGACTTTTGAGGCACGAGCTCGGCGGCACAGCGATGCAAATGTCGGTCGCGGTCGCGGTCGCGGTCGCGGTCGCTGTACTTTGCTTTGCAGTCCTGAAAGGCAGGCGGCGGGGACAAGATCGGCGTTACCGGCGAATCGGCGTCGTTGTAGTTGCGCACAGGTAAGAAGCCAGGGCGCTCATTCAACAGCATGGCAATTTGCGGATCTATAATTTTGTAGCCAGGCCGCAGCACATAAGCACCCCCGCCGCCGACGCCGCCGACGCCGCCGACGCCGCGATGCACGGTGTTGTCGCTGCAACGTGTCTCATTGCGAGAGATCAACTCCTCGATTTTGCTCCCCCTGATCTTCGGTATGGTGTAAGTGGCCGGAGCTCCGAACGAGTGCTGGTGCTGCATCGCCGCTTGACGAGCGCCGGGCACGTCGCGCCGCCGCGTGCTGTCAATCTGAATGACGCGTATTGTGTTGCGCTCACGATTGCCGCTGCCATTCGGCTGCTCATGGCGACCGAATTGTGCACGCCGGCCGGGATAGACACCGGTTGCATTCTCATCGTTCACCCGCTTCGTGTTCACTTGAACCCAGCCGGACTTGTTCAGGAAGATCTGCTCATTAGTCAGCGGTCTGGCGGCTTTCCTGGCGTCCGCCGGTGCACCGCCGCTGCAGCCTGCGTGGTAGTTCTCACCAAAGAGGTACGTCGGCTTGTGGAGACCAGAATGGCCCATCATGCCGGCACCTGCTGCGCCAACGCCCCCGCCCCCGCCCCCACGGCCAGCGTGGTAGTGCATCCTGCGCGCTTCCAACTTCTCGTTGAAGCTGCGCGTCGAGGCCTCGAGGCTTTGGCGTCGCTTGGCTGCGTACTGCTGGAAGGAGGCTAAGCGTTTATATTCCGGGTTCGTGGACGCACTTACGGCAGTTACTGGCACTGCCGCAGCATTTCCTTCCGCCGCTCCGAGTCCCGGTGTTTGGTGGAATTTTGCCGGGCTGGCGCGTGACCGACTGCGCCGCTTCTTTGGCGGCAAAGCAGGAAGGGGCAAGTTAGTAACGTCGATTCTATCTTGCGTCGATGAGGACAACTCGTCGTTTTGCGACTCACCGCGGCAGGAGTCTCGTGCGGGGCGACTGTCGTCGGAGTAGGCCTCACTTGAGTCCAGACAAGAGTAATCTTGGCGGTGAAGTGGTGGCCGTCTTGTGTGCGGGTCGGTGCTGCTAACGCACGTCGAGCTGGAGATGATGCTTGGTAGCGGCCGATTCTCACTGTAACGAAAGAGAGGAGCAGGAGGAGGAGGATAATTAGTTTTGTTGTTTTTGTTTTCAGCTGAGAGAACAAATCATAAGTGCCATACTATTAACATCGAGTCACTTTTATTAAACGTGACATTTCCTTAAAGCAAGTGCTGCAAGTGCCATCAAAAGCACAGCTGAGCGCATTTCTTCTCTGAGACAGTGAAGGAATGAAACGACCGAAGACAAAAGCTATTACAACTTCTCAAGTATGCACTCAAGAGCTCGAGTGGATTCGAAGAAGTCTCGTCTTCCGTTTTCCGCTTTTAGTGCTGATTCAGGATGATTTCTCAAAAGGGAAAGAATTCTTTCGTAGTCACATTTTTCCGATAACAGTCAATAATAAAGCATATACTCGCATGTACTTGATTTTTTCAGGATGTCGAAAATCAAGTCATAAATTTGAAGCGCTATTTTATTCTGTGGGTCGAAAAGAGTGAATACAGTTCACTCAGTTTTACTTCAACGGACAACAATAACAATACAGAAGCTAAAGTGTTCTCTCATCCGTTCATTCAATGCACACAGTTTCACCCTTTATGGGCGTGGCACTCCCCAACATCGATGCTCCGTTTTCAGTCCATTCATGCAAATGACATATCAATGTTTGACACATTTGACAGAAAGAATAACGCCGACAAAAAGCACGATTTAAACCAATTTTGCTTTTAATCTAACAGTTTTGTGATTTTAATTTATGCAAAACTACTGAAAATAAAGCATGAAATACCACCAGAACCGGTTCAACCCACTCGTTACTGTTGCGCATCGATTGAGTTACAGCGGTTGGTTGGCCGGCTTCATTTGCAAAACACTCCACTGCGAAAATTGTTCACATTTGTGTTTGTTGTTGTTGTTGTTTTTTTTTGTGATAGAACCAGTGGACACTTTTCAAGTAAACTGTCACTTTGTTTTTGTGAGTAGATTGACTTTTAAACAAACATTTTGAATAGTTAGCAAAAGATCCCAGCATTGTGTCAGTTGCTGATAACGTTAAATTGTGGCAAATTTTTATATTCTGAATGAAAACACTCAAACCTAAAAACTATAGTAATCGAAGAACTACTAAAAAACCAGGCATCAAGCGAAGGATTGTGGAAGTGTAACTAAAGTAAAATTTAACCTTCTCTTTTACGAAAAATTAAGAGAAATATTATTAAATTCATTTAACATAATTTTTCTATTACTAATACTTTTCCTATAGGTACAAAATATGTAAATAAATATGCTTTAAAATGCTTTATGCTTTAAAATGTATGTTTTAAAAACTGCTGGTTGTTCCCAGCCAACGTCTGACATTCCTTCTTCTTAGAAGCACAATCGAGAAGATCCTGCTTGTTCGCGACTCTTGAACGCCTGACCCCAATTCGAGAGCATGCTCAAAGGAGTTACTACTTAATTTAATCACGGCACTCAAATTGAAAGTGTTGACGTCGTTAGGCGAGAAGCTAAGTAATAACAATTTGGCGTAAGTATTTGCATCCGATGAAGCCTCATTTGCATGTGACTAGAAATCTGATGACAGCAGCGGAAATCACAGTGCGACAGCTTAGCAACTCGCCGAATGCGAAAGCTCAAAGGCACACACACACACACACACACACACACACACACGCACTCTTTACAACAGCCAACTCATGCAATGGATGCACTGGAAGCTTACTGCATGCAAATGCTCAGCGTTGTGCAAGCAAAAATTATGCAGACATCAGGCTGAGCGGCGCACACTCTTGGCTGATGATTACATTTCACGATTACGTCTACAGATCAGGATCCGATGTCGCTGTCGGGATGATGGGATGGCGATGCTAGTGTTCGTATTGTTGTCCTAGCTTTCGATGATAATCACGGCGATGCTTTTAGTATTCAGTTAAAGCTGATTAAGTAGAGGATGCTTGCTTAGGCTTGAAATGAATACAATGCTTGAGTGCAGCTGCGTGATTGCGAAGCTATGTCAATGACATTTGAGCTTATTACGCTGATGACATGACGTTTGCATTGCAATGAAAAGCAAAGAAAGGGATAGCAACTGTATTTGTGGCTTTTGTTTGTTTTTGTTTTCTATTTCAAAACACTGACTGTCTTTATTTATTTAACGAAGATTATCCCAACGTGTAACGGTAAAGCACCAGCGATGTCAGCGACAGATCCACAAATGCACTTTTGTTCTGTGCGAACTTGGAAACTATCATCAAACACTTGATTCTGGAGAAAAAAATGCCGTAGCTTTTAATGCTAAATATTCTTAGAAAAGAATAAAGAAAACTACGCTGTTTAAATTGTTTAAAATGATGGAAAATGTGTAAGTGGATCAACATACGATACATAAAAAATAGAAAAATTACGGAAAAATGACAACTCATTTCCAACAACAATATTAGTTTTTCTTCCACTGTACATACACATTACTTTCCCATTCAGCGATTCATTCGAATGCGCTTTAAATACCATGGCACTGGAATTTTTGCGTTCACTCTTTAATTGTGATGCTTCTGTTATTGTTGGCGATTTGTCGTGAATAATTGAACTTTTTTAAGCATTTCGTTTTGGATTTTACTGCGAAATTGCGATTGAATTACAGACAATCGGCGCAGAGACATTAACCACATCATAAAAGTCGAAAACGTAAAATTATTGTAGTTGACGAGGTTTTGTCAATTATTTTGCAGTGCGTTTCTTACCTCAATTTGCGCCACTGTACCGTCTATTAACTCTCTCCACTCTCTCTCTCCACTCTCTCCACGGTATATTGATATATTGCATGTTATATTTGTGAATTCAACTTATTGGAATTAATTAAAGTTCGATTGTTTTTTCTTCAATTTGTAATGGTTAATAAATGATGAAAATGTACAATGCAATTAAGTATGTACAACGGAAAAACTGTAAATCTTTTGTGTAATAATTTATAACTAACTTTCATTTGGGTTTTACAATTCCATAGAAATAATGTTTAAACAATCGACTTCAGTTTATTAACAGCACATTTTATTATTGTCATTTAAAAATAAAATACACACGCACACACGCACAAAATACATTCATACAATGTATATTTTATGGATGTGGTTGTCACCTGGTTGCTTCTACCTCCGCAAACTTGAAATAAAATTGTGATTATTTGAACCTCATGTTGACCACATTTTGACATTCGATAAGCGTGATTTCCAAAAAGACACCCACACGAAAAAAACAAAAAACAGACTTCACAAATGAATGTAACAACTCATGTATGGTACATTCGAGTATACCAATCCATGTACATATATAGTCTATATACTATATACACATGTCCTATATATACACAATATACGAGAGAGAGAATAACATTTACCTGTGTTATGATAGGTTAAAATTGTGTTCTTTCCTTATCCTTGACTTGAAAGACTTATCAGAAGATGTGTATTTTTGAAAGATCTTCAAATGTTTTAAAAACTCTTAACTATAACTTTACATAGCTTATCTTAAACAACTTAATTAAGCGACTGACAGGAAGCCGAGTTGGCCAACGTGGTTGGATGGTTGTCGTCTTTCATGTCGACAAATAAGGAGAGACCACAAACGCTGAGCTGAGTTTGGAAGACAAGACGTACAAATAAGATCAAGCAGAAAGAAAGAAAACATAATAAAAGCAATCAGAGAGCAACAGAAAGAAATAAAAGCAGTCACAACTTCCCACGTAAACATTACATTTTTGACAGCCCGCGCAGCAAAACTTGAGAGACTTGCAAATGACAGCAGAAGCAACAGAAAAATCATTCCGTACCGGCAAAAACAACAACAACACAACACTAACAACGACTACGAATAATGTCCACTACAAAAGGCAACACTAACAACTTCTTAAAAACTTCTTAACAAAAATTATTTTACTTCTGCACAATTGCATAGAATTTCATTTAGAAGAAGGATTGAAAAATGAGGAAATAAAAAGAAATATCAAATGAAATAAAGTGGAAAGCTAAAGAATTAGAAAGTATAACAAAACGGAGAATAAACTAAGAAGATATAAGAATTGTAAAAGGTATTCTAACGATTGTATTGTATATTATATTAATTATACAGATAATATATGTATGTATATGGTATTATCGTATATAAGAAGGTTTTTGTTCTCTTAAGTGGTTTCTAGACGATTTTTTCTGAGCTCTTTGCAGGTAAGTATTTTGGCCATTTTTCGGCGAATCGATTGTCGCCGCTAGCGATCGCTTGTAATGGAATCGGCAGGTTTCAGCAGCTCATAGTAACCAATATCATTTTATTGCCACCTGATACAGAGCATGATCTTCGAAGCACGAATGCTCGGCAACGATTGACGTAGTGTTCTTCTTGTTGAGGTTGTCGTAGAATATCCACTTCTCATCTCCAGTTAAAATCCGATGCAGAAAACCTCAACCTTCCTCTGTTGTCTTTGAATCAACTGTTTCGCAAGTGGAAAATCACCTTTGAAGTTCCTTTTGCAGTTGACCCTGATCTGCTACGAGCTTTGACGGAACACTTCTCTCGATGATTTATCAGCTGGAACCAGTGTCACCATGAACTTCGTCAAGCATTCGATGTGGGCTTCAGCCTAACTTTTCTTCCAATTAAAGCAGAAAGTCAAAATCTCCAGCAAATGTTGGTTAACACAAAATTCAACGTTCGAAATACAGTGAAAATCAGTGGTTTTGTATGAGACTCAAAGCGATATTAACTGTACATATATAGTTAGCAGATGTTTACCCTCCCTGAAATCGTCAAACCATGACGATTGAACCAATTTTTAGAGAAACGGAAGGATTTCACAATAGTATACATTTTTTTCTAATAAACGTCTTTGGTTTGTGTTAATAGTGTGTGTGTGCGTGTGCGTGTGTGTGTGTGTGTGTGTATTTGTGTGTGGTTTAATAAATAACCAGAAAGAGTGTTAACTTCGGCCTGGCGGAAGTTCATATACCCTACACACGTTTACTTAGAAATTAGGCGTGGCAATGGTCTAATTTTTTTCCTTTTCAATCTCAAATAGCCTGTGATGAAAGACAATATTCGTGCCAAATTTGATGAAAATATCTCTATTCGTTCTCCTGTAATGGAATTTTATTTAATTAGTGGGCGGACCACGCCCATTTTTGGTAGTCTTTTTGGTCAGAGACAGTGTATTTCTGGACAAAATTTCAACCGCAAATTCGTTCAAGCTGGGAAATCGAGGTATCAGCATGCATGAATTTATATTCACCATAAAGAGTAGGCGTGGTAATGGTCCGATTTTGTCCATTTTCAATACCGAAGAGTTTCTGATAATAGAGAATACTCATATTTGGTGAATATATCTCTCTTCTTTCTCTTGTAGTCGTGATTTCCACAGACGGATAGACAGACAGACGGACGGACATGGCTAAATCTACTCAGGAGGTCACGCTGATCAAGAATATATATACTTTTCTATACCTGTCACGCCTCCTTTAATGCGTTACATACGGAAGTAGTAAGTGAATATACCCTCATCACTTCGTGTGTAGGGTATAAAACTAAAATAAATAAGGTAAATAAAATGCATGAAAGAAAGAAACCACAGGATGTGCACTCAATCAATCATATACACACACACATGTCTGGTATATAATATACACATACAGGCAAACACTCTCTATGCACATACATATGTATATGTATGCATTTTTTGTATTTATTTTTCTTTTTTGTTTGTGATCAATCAATATTTTTGTACTTTTTGTAAAAAATGGCTTACGTCAAACGTCATAAATGGAAAATCCAAAGCTGCTTCCTATCGCTGCTCCATATCTTGGACCCTTGGATGCCTTAAAAAAAGCCAAGCTAAAACAATAGGTGGCAACCTCTACGTTGTTTTAACTCCAGAAGCGGTATGAGGATAAAAAATGGAATTACAAATATAAAATCATAAAATCATGCCCAGCAACAGCAACAGCAACATGAACGTTGTCTGTATAATACTCGTAGACTCTTGTATCTTTTACCATATACTATGTACATATATAATGAAATTTAATTGAAACTTCAACTATCTATGGAGTCTATGGAATGTTATTTGTGTTGTTTTTGCTGCATTTTTGCCAATTGTTGCTGTAATTTTTGTATTTGTTGTTGTTCTTGTGAAAGATTCTGACAGGCAAACCGACCGCCGCTAAACGGAGGCCGACTGCATGTTTTCAATTCTGTTTTCTGTTTTTTCCCCCCCTTCTTTAGTTTCCCTCCTGTTTCTCTGTAATGTTGTGTATTTCGTTTTTGTGTTACTTCATTCCCAGTTTGTACGAATTTTCTATTTAAAGGCAATTTAATCTGATTTTGTAGACATCCGCATTCGATTAAAGATCTTTTACGATGAATTTAAAAGCCTCGAGCCTCGTTTCTTTCGATTACGATGAGTCCTCTAGAGTCTAGACCATCGTGACCTGCGATGAACCATTACTGACCTTTAACTGAGAACCTTCAGAGATTATGTTATGTTGTAGTTGGCGGACCACGCCCATTCGTGAATAATTGTTTTGATTGAATAAATTTATGTTCGATATCGGGAATTAAATTTTGTCCATTTGAGCGCATGTAGGTGCGTTATAAACGTATAAACCAACAACGTTAATATATCCCTCCACCTTCCGGGTAGCAAAATTGAAATGTCCCCAAATTAGGTTAAGATTGATTGAAAAGTTTTTATAAAAATTACAGAAATTTGCATCTGAAGCTGAAGCTCGATTAAAACTTTTTCTTTAATATTATTAACAAACAGCAGACAAGCTGTGAAGAAGAAGAAGAAGAAGAAGAAGAAGAAGAAGAAGAAGAAGAAGAAGAAGAAGAAGACGAAAGTCAAATTCAACTCATACACACACACACACACACACAACTATGCATGGCGTGTCATAATATTTATGATGCAACGCAGAAACCGCTTCAATTCATTTGCTTCACTTGCAGCAGATGGATGTCACTCAGCTGTTAGCCATTTATTTGTATATGTTTGCGGATTTGATGCTGCTCTTCGTCATTATCCTCCTTGTTCTTCATTATCTTCATGTCATTATCCTTGTTCTTCGTCTTGTTCTTCGCCTTGTTCTCGATCTTGTTCTCGATCTTGTTCTTGATCTTGTTCTGTACTTGTTGTCGTCGTGTGTCACTGATTGAATGAGATTGCGTATGTATGTATGTATGTGTGAGTGTATGTGTGTGTGTGTATGTGTATGTGAGTGTGTGTGAAAATGTTGAATTTAAGCTCTTCATCCGCTGCTTTATTTGAAATGCGCTGCTGTGCGCTCATTTCGATAAATTACGATATCACAAAACTGTCTTTCGCACACATGCACACATATCCACACACATACACGCACACACATACATAATTACGGTTTAACTAATTTATCCTCCTTTTTTAACAACACCTCCTCTTCTCAGATGAAGACGAAAAACCACAGCAACAACATTTTGCGTTTAGATTCTTTTTGGTGCTTAGCAACATATGTACATACATATGTTGAGAAACAATGTTCATGTCCTGGGACGAAGTTGAATAAACGCAACAGACGCTAGAGGGATGGAACCCTTTTCGTGTGGCGTATTTATGTGAATATAGATTATTCTCAGTGCAATGCTGCTGCAAAAACCGAAAATTAATTTTTGATGTCATGGGTAAAAATACCCAAACATGATGTTTGGGTAAAAATATGTCAATGATTTTTCTTCGTTTGCTGCAACGCAATAAATTCTTGCGTTTGTTGTTTTGGCTTTAATTTGAGGCATGAAACGCATGTCGAAATGCCCAACTTCGCAGCATGGCTCTTTTAATGGCCAATTTGTTGATTTACATTAAAAATGAAAAATATTGATTGATCCGCAAAGTCAAGAATTTTCATATCTTTGAAATTGTTGTTGTGTTGAATTGTGTTGGCTTCAAGTAGTCTTTTAACTCAGCTAAAATCTGGAGTCGAGTATCTAGAATCTAGAAATAATGATTCGTTTAACAAAACTTCTTTCAAAGTCATTGAAAATGTAATAAAATCAAAAAATAAACCCACAGCGAAACGAAGCGAGTTATTTTTTTATGGAAACGTCAAGAATTTCATTTCAACTGAAGAGAGAAGAACGTGTACAGAGGGCAACAGAGGGCAACAGAGGGAGCTTTAAATGGGCAGCAGCAGCAGCAGAAGCAACACCATGAACAACAACAACGACGTCGACACACATCATTAGCAATAAACTGGAGCGGCTAGCAACATGTTTTTTGTTCTGCTTTGGCTTCGATTCGGCACAATTCAAGCACGACTTTTGTCGAATTTCAAAGTTAAGCATGCCGAATTACGGTGTGTGGGCGCAGATGTGAGTGTGGAAGTGGCAGCGTGTGTGTGTTTGTTTGTTTGTTTGTAACGCGGTCTCCATATTTGGAAGGATGCTTAAAGAGACCTTCTCTTCAAAAGTATCAAGTCATCGGAGAAAAATTTAAAGACGAAAGACAACAACGAAAAATTGCCTACAAATAAATGCAAATTATGAATTTATTTTGTAGGTTTTCAATGCAAACACATGGTTTTCATTATTCGGATACATGATCAATTATAATTAGTGACAGTTATCAATTAATGAATGATTTTGTAAATATTTAGGAAAGAAATTTCCTAACGAAACAGGTAACAGGTAATTCATTTGCACAAACTCCACACACACACTCACAAATAATTATTATGTATATATGTATATTGTACATACATACACACATAAATGCATGCAACAATTCCGGCATCATTAAATTTTCTTCTGCTTCCTCAAAAGAAAAACCAAATTAATTTCCTCCAACCGCAAAATTGCAACCACGTTAATTACTTAAATACTGGCAATGATTAAAAAGAATAACAACAACAACAACAACAACAACAGGAGAAATAACCAGTTTAACCACAGCAACAGCAACAACTACAACAATAACCACAACAACAACAACAACAACAACCTACAATGAAATAAGTCGAAAAATAAAACAATTAAAAACTTCGTACACTTATTTAAGCATTCCAGGTTGTTGTTGTTGTTGTTGTTGTTGTAGGTACGAGTATCGTGGTTACAATGAGGTTTGCGTTCACGCTAAGCACGGTACCACAGTAGGAAAGACGACATCTATTTCAAGCTACTGATGGTGGACATCTTGAGTCTTTGAGTTATTTGTCTTGGACAACTTCTTGAAATGCTTCTTAATATCGTTTGTCTTATTTGTTATTCTGCTTATAATTCACAATACATTCGAAACTCAGCTACGGATTGCATTTATACTTTGGTGTAGGAGCGGGGGAATGTAGTGTTGCTGTATCGATGTGTGTACAGTCGGCGTTCTGCGTTTTTATATATGTATAATAATATTAACCAATTCCAGGCGAAGTCAAGATCTCAATGTTCTCCTAATCTATCCTTGAATTGGGATAAGTTCTCCAACATTCTTATCGGACACATACAAGCATCCATCCATACAGACATCCATCCATCCCGTCTCATTCATCACATTCCAGCACACACACGCATGTATACATACATACATACGTACGAATACGCGTTTAAAGCAACATCATTACACTGTTTTTCACTTTCCTCGTTGTTCCTTGTATTTTCCTGAGTACCTTGCTTTCGTACCTCGTCTCCATGTGCCTCCCACTGACCTTCTATTCGCTTTAGGACGTTACGTCTCTCTCCCTCACAGTCCGGCCGCATGACTTATTTTGTACCCAAGCTAGAATTTCCGGAATTCCGTTCGTCGGCTCATGGTTTCACTCGTACTACTTCAGTAATGAAGGGTGTCCCGAAAACCACGAAAGATTTGAATTTCGAGCCATTTGTTCGGTAAAGTGTTGTAAGTGAAAAAAAGACAAGCTGACAGTTCCGGGTTATTAAAAATAGAGCGCTAGAGTGAAAGATATTGCAATAATGAGGTAATGCTATTGACAACGACCTCTGGAAGTCGTCAAAACGGTGACAAAGTGAACTCGAAGTTAAGAAGTAAGACATGGGCCCATGCTGGGTTTCCGACTTGACAATCTTAACCACAGGCCTAAATGGACTATAGTCCCTTTATTCAACCTAACTTAAAGACTGTACCGGAAACCATACAGTCAATAAATTTAATTATTTTCTAAAAGTCTTATAATATATAGATATACGATAATGTATACATATATGTATGTAAATATACGATAGTCTATATGAACTTATACAAAGTTTATATAAACGATGAATGCTTTTCGTTGCCAAACTAATGAAACATCTTTCATATCTAACGATGAAAATATGAAGAGTTCCAAAGGGTTCCACAACAAACAAATTAAAGTTAATAACGTGGACAATATGGGGAAAAGTACTCTTCACAGTGGTGTCATTGCCCAAGGAATGAAAACCGGAATCGACTGAAGCAGATTTAAAGCAAAAAAAAAGATACAAACCATTGAAGGCAACATAACCAGAAAACCGGCTGAATGTCGATTATTCAGTCGATATTCCCTCGAGACCAGCGGACAACACTTTCGATTTCCCCGATTTTCTGCCCCACACAACCGCAACACAAGACGAGAAGCGGGAAATCATCGATTATGTGGTTATCAACCACATTGCGATTGCGAAAGAGTGCGAGTAGTAAGTTTGGCCTTTAAAATGCAACCGAGCACATTTTATTTTTCTCTGGCGTTGGAAATTCGATAGCTTTGCAAATCTCAATGATTAAAGCTGAAATGTTTTAAGTCGCCAATAAATTCTACAGCTTTAATAAAGCTAACTAAATTACAGGTCGTTAATAGGAGGTGCTTTCTTTCTTCTTTTGTTCCTTTTTATACTTAATTCTGCATGCATTTTTAATGGAAAAAATGCTGTCGAATCATCTCTCAGATATGTTTTTTAAACATATCACACAGATTTAATATTCTTTCTTTGATTTTATTTACATTGTTTGTTTTTTATCATAGCAAATAATTATAATAATAATAATATAAGAATGCACTTTATACATTTCATTAATTTTAAAAACAATGCGAAAAGGTTTTGAATTAAGAGCGAAAAAAATTAAACTCTATTCTAGGAAAATAATGAGTTCTATAAAAACAATAGCGCATTTAGTTTGGGCAGAATACAAATGCAATAACATCACTGCAACTCCGAGGATTCGAGTATTTGTAGTAAATAAATAAATGAAGAACAAAGAAAAAGTGTGGAATTTTGAAATTGAAATATTTTAACCTGTGAAATGTTTGCGAATTAAAATGCAGAATTTATTCATAACCACCGCAAATATACATATAAATACAAATATATGTACATATATACTCGTATGTATGCGAGTAAATTCCCCAATGATTCAGACTGTGCGGCGTTGCCAGACTGCCACCTTCTTATCGTCTCTCTCTCTGGAATAAAAATGTTTGCTGTTGTTGGTTTTTAGTTGTTCGAATTTCTGTTCTGAGTAGCGTAAAGAAAAGCAAGAACGGTGGTCGGAGGAGTGAAAAATATCATTTAATTGTGAGCTAAATACAATCAAGAAACAAGCACACACACATACACACTCATACACACTCCTACACCCGCCAGACATATATAATTATAGCAACTCTAGTAGTGAAAATAATGTCACAGATTTTTTCCACGGTAGGTTAGGATATGATGGATGGATGGATAAATAGAGGAGGGAGGGTGGAAGCAAATACAATACTGTTAACAAAAACAACAGCAATGCGAAGGAACGTTAAGGATTGGAATGAGAATAGAGAGATGGAGATGAATGAGCGAATGAGGATGTGATAAAAGTTCATCAAAGGTAGAACTAAAGACGAACCAACTACGAGTCAAGAAGACCCTGAGAAGGTAAGTTATTAAATATGGTTGCCAAGTTCGGTGGTCAATGTAGAGTAGAAGAGGGCGTCACTTAAATAGAAATGGCAGTCCGAGTGAACGAGCAGAAAACCGAGTTACTGACAATGAATTGGAGTCGCTCCCTTCGGATGGGGGTTACTAACAGGATGGGGAATGGACAAGGAGGGACAATTAAACACGGAGACATAAAGACTTCCATTAGTAATAAAGATTATATGAGGTATATCTATGATGGCTGTATAGGGCTATAAAGATAATGATATATAGTGAGGAGAGTCTAAAACGTGTAAAACGTGTTGAACTCTTCGAAAAGTTTCGCTTCCGGTTATCCTTCAGCTATTCAAAAGCTGACGTTCCCGTGGAAAAAATGGGCAACGATTCGTCAATTTTAAATGGCAACCCCTTCTGTCTCACACACACACACACACATAAATACTCGCACAACTACACACTTAAATCGGAAATAAATTGTAATCAAACTAAAAGCTTCGCAAACGA
This sequence comes from Myopa testacea, assembly GCA_949629155.1. Lineage (NCBI taxonomy): Eukaryota > Metazoa > Arthropoda > Insecta > Diptera > Conopidae > Myopa > Myopa testacea. Next base: position 25,033,614 of record OX451348.1, on the reverse strand, counting down.
TTGCCAACGTAACCGAAAGCATGAGAACACGAAAAACTAAAAAACTTGTTTATTCTTTACTAGTTCGTAGTTCTGTTGGTTTCTAGTTCTTTATTTCTTGTGTTTTTCTCCTCTTTTTATGTTTCCTTTTATTATCATTTTTTTAACAAAAAAAAAAAACAAATTGAGCTCAAAATAGAGAAGTGAGCAACGGAAAAAGAAAAAATCTACTCGTACAGCGGAAAAGATTGATTACAGAGAATTGTAAACGACCGAAGACCAAACAACAAACGAAGAATTGAAAACCAACCGAAGACAGCCAAAAAAGTCGGAGGTTTTGTTTTATAAGAATGAAAGGAAAATATGAAATACAACGGAGAGGATCACACACACTCACACGCGCCATGAGAGAATAACCCAACCCAACAACCCAACAACCCAACATAATTTTCAACACAACAGCAAATCGAGCGATTTGACGGGAGGGTTGCAGTTTTTGCTAACTTTCACCTCGGATTGTTCGCCGATGCTTTTGTGTATGTGTATGTGCCTTATTGTTGCGTATAGTGTGTGTGTGTGTTCGTGTGTGTGTGTGTGTGTGTGTGTGCGTGTGTGTGTTGTTTGAGTGTAAATACGTCCCTCTTATTTTGCAGTCGATTCTTCGATTTCTGACAATTTTCTGCAATTTCTACCAGTTTTCTAATTTTTCTTTAATTTTTTGTTGTGTTGTTATGTTAAATACAATTTTCATGGCCATGATTTTATAGTAAATCATTTGGCTTTAATTGACTGTAATCTCAAAAACTTCAACTTTTCCGTTGTTTGGCTCTGAAATCTTGTAAGAATGTGTAATGAATTTCGACCCAAGTCCCAAGTCCCAAGTTTGCAAGAACCCAAATCATCTGAATTCATGTGTTTTCTCCAGATCTCCAGATATTCTAGAAATCCAGAAAAACAGACAGATGTCATTCAACAAAAGACATCATATCAATACATATCATATCATAGCAACACAACTGGCAGCATCACCTTTTAATTTATATTTTAATATTTGCGATTTTCGATGTTGGCGATGTCTTTCGATGTGATTAACCTGTCAAACAGTTCTTTGAAGGTTTCCCACTTGGAGTAGTCCCCATCAAAGCAAAGTATGTATGTATATCTATCGAGAGTAGACTATAGTGCAATTATTCTTCTTTTTTTTACTATTTTTGTCTTTTGATATCATGGAATATTCTTCTCTCAGATCATAATATGTTCGAATAAATGTTCGTGTCTTGGATAAACATCAAGATATTCATAAAAAATTATTTGTGTCGTATCCATGGACTTCCTAACTGCATCGAAGCATTCATCAGCTTCTGTGAAGGCTCCGATTGTGTCTATAAACTCCGTTAGACCAAATAGAAATCGTTGCATAAGACCACTATTGTTATCCTTATGAGGTTTTCCGGCACCGTCCATATCTATAGACCTATTTCAATCTATTACCATGCACTCAGAATATAGATTACCATAGAATTGATTTGGTTTATGGGAATAAATTAATTTTGGTGGATCTAATTCAGGGACTGGACGCAAGTCAAAATTGCAAGTTCCTTTACCGGATAGGCAAAGGTTTCTCAACTATACGATTGCGATATAAGCACAAACAATGGAAATTCGTCATTAGTATGAAGTTCATTGATTAATCATAAACATGATGAACATTTTTATTCAAATTAAAATAACTGAGAGTTTGTAGACTAAAAAAGGAATGATTTATTAAGTTTTATTAATGTAACGAATCCGAAGCATTTAAATGGCATCACCAGCAGCAGAAAATCGCTGCAAATAAACTTTTCCGTTTAAAAAAGAGAAAGAAAAAACAATTTTTAGCAAATCTTCAAACCGGTTCTGTAGGCAAGCGGCCACCGATGTTTGTTACTGCTGGATGTTGCTGTTGCCAGCTGATAAAATTGGTAATTCTTAGCCACGCTCACTGTGGATTTTTTGCTTCTACTTTTGTTGTATTTATTTCTGAGATTTTTCTTGGAAACTTGCACTTTCAAAGGTTGCAGCAACATGTGCATAAATCGAAAACCATCGAGCAACAGCAGCATCCATCCACAACTTTTGTTGTAAATTCCAAAGTGTTTTTCAATGCAGCGCTGCTTCGAAACCTGTTGAAGCGGGTTTGCAGAGTTTCACCTTTCGCTCTTGCCTTGCAGAGTTAACAATCAGATCTACTGGCCTAACTTGACGCTGCTAAAAGGCTCAACCTGCTCTATTGGCTACCAACTGTCGTGTACTTGTTTATTTATATTTTCCTATTAATTAGATTAATTTTCTTCTTGAATTCGTGACACTCGAGCCCAGGGCCATTTTGTAGCTTCTTATTGCTTGGTTCGTTGTATTTCCATAACAAACTACTATTGTTCACCCGTCTTATAATTTTTAGATCTTCGAAAGGTAGTCTTCTGGTGTAAAGACTCCCATTTTTTTCTCACATACAATCTTAGAGAATCTGATAGGATTAAGTGGACAATATTATTATTTAAGCCGTTCAAGTCACATGCAGAGGATGGTATCCTCCTTGCCTTGCTGCACTATGTACCTCCACGTTAGCATCAATTTGATCTTTTTGACATTGAGCATTTGACATTGCTCCGCCTTTTCCAAGCAGATCTGTGTGATCGCTTTTCTGGATATTACAATTATAATATTATAATATTACGTTATTGGAGTTTATTGATAAAGCACTCAGTAATTGTGGTCGTGGTACAATCTCTGTAGCGTGATGGGCAATGAACATGCTTTGCGGCAGAGTCATTAAGTATAATATCGATGATGTGACCTTAAGTAAGCGTTTTGCCTTAATATATAAGTATATATGGATATATTAATATGTATATTCTCTTCGTCAGGTGTCAATAAAAAAAAAGACATTCACGATTCTCATTAAAAGTACGGCGATAACATTAAAATCAAGAGAGAAACAAAATGTATTATCCTTTAAAGATTTGTATTTAAGAGCTTGCAACTTTAAAGGCGCTTTAAAGACACTTTAAAAACTCACTTCGGTAAACTTTTGCTTAAGTTTTACACTCTTACCCTCGACTTAATGCTTGCAACACAGAATATTAGTTTCTCCATGCAGAATGAAAACAATGCAGCTGAGTAACCAAACATGAGTATGAACGCCAACACTAGCAAATCATCTCTGTCCGGAATGACTTCAAGAGTCCCGCTGAAAAAGCTTGATCGATGATCTAGGTTCAACTTGAAAAAATTCACTGACAGGAGTAACTAACTACGAACCTTGTCTGGCTATCATCCAAAGCGCGTGTTGTATGCAGTTCAAAAATAGTGCAACAATTTTTGTCAAACCTCTGCGATCGGAATAAATACTCAATACTTACCACGTACAGCACTCGATGGGACTCTTCATTGGCAACCCATTCTGCCAATGGAACTCACTACAGTTCCATCAGTCAGTCCATTAAAATTATCTATAAAATCATTTCATAGCATTTTGTTATAGTAATTTAAAAAAATTTGTTGAAAAATTGCATTTTGATGGTACTCGTTCGTGATGGGTAAGTAATCAAAATTAATAATTCAGTAGATGTGAGGACTCAGTTTGAGAACCAATCGTTGTGCGCACAGTTTGTAGAGGGAGCGTATTTCATGAGAACACGCTTCAGCGGAATGAAAGCCTTTCGGCTTCGATAAAAGGGAAGTGATAAAGAGTTATTACAGAGTTATTACAGAGAGTTACAGATACATTTAATTGCATGGAGGCACATACTATACATATATTATATTAAAATTGATTTTTGCTTTTTGGAATAAATAACTATATTTCCTGCACGAATATGAAAGTATTCTTATATCCTTCTTTCGGTATACGTTTCAAGGTTCAACTTCAACTGTGTAGATAATAGAAGTTTTAAAAGAGTTCTTCAGAAAGGGATTTTTGGATAACTCGAGTCTTTTGAAATGAAATAAAAGAATGGGAACGAGTTTAGAAGAAGAAGAAGAGAATACATGGCTGATTTGGGAATCGTAGATGTGCGACGGCGTTAGTTAACGTAAACATACCGAGCTCGGTTGTTGACAAATATTTACATAAAAACTTAGACTCAGATACCTTCCAGTAGTTGAAAAATATCTCTTATAAAAGAATCGGGACATTCGATGTCCTTTCTATATTTGTATAAAAACTAACATTTCTCAAACTCAAATAATTCAAAAGTTCAGAAGTGTTTTCGAAATCCTTATAGAGACTAAATATTTTACGGGTTTAAAGATTCGAATCTAAAATTCTTATTAATATTCTTATTATTTTTCGAATTATTTTAAAGAATTTATCGAATTCAGTCAAGTGATAATTATTTCAGTAAATTTGTAAGTTAATCGTATATCAATCGTTAATCGTATGCTTTTGAAAGAGCTTTTGAAAGAAACAATGTGGACTGGTACTCATACACACCTAAACAATTAACACATATTAAGTAAGTTTTGCGTGGTCTATACTATAAAAGAGAAACTGAAGGGACCAAAAATGCAATTGATATTTTAGTTCCAGACACAGTAGCAGAGGTTTCAAAATTCTCAACTGTGTTTTCGAGAAAAAAAAAAACACCGACATCAGGTTATTTCTTGTTACACTCATACAAGGAAAGCCATCGAATGAGATAACCGCTCTTAGATCGCTTCTAAATTAAAATGTGTATTGGAAATCACCCAAAAAGTCTAAAACAGAAATACAGAACTGGAGATGCCAGAAATGGGGTCACATGTCTAAATACTGGAACAGGACTTTCTTTCAGGACTTTAAATGCGAACAAAAGTAAAAAAAAGGAATCTCAATTTTTATCCAATGCAAATAATTTGCCTTAGTGTGTGAATTGCCACCAATTTGGTCATTCGTTATTCGTTATTTCATGTGTTGTGATCCATCCAAGCTGATAGTGAAGTTGGGATGCGGTATAATCGCCCGATCGCAATTCCAAAGAATAATAGTTTCACTTCGGATATTAACAATAATAAAGAAAGAAATGTAGAGACTCCGCATGATAAATGTGAAGGGGAAACAATCTTATCTTGTAATTGAACGTAGTATTAATTGATGTTGCGCATACGAGATGGTGTACAAATCTATTTCAAAGAAAATATAATCAAGAGACTTTGAATACTTTTTGAATTTTTTGGATGTTTCTTTTTAAAATTGTATTATATACAGTCTGTCAAGAATGAGTTTACACATTGAAAATATATTCCATTTTTCAATTTGTTTAGCAAAACAATACTACTTTTTGGTCCTTTATAGAATTTTCGTTTATCAATTACCTTAACTTGCAGTACTTACAACAGTCTAATGAAAAAAAAGCCAAATTTAATGCACAATCTACGAAATATGCAACAAAAATCATGATTACTCAGTTTTTTAACTGTCAAGAAACTCTTTTCACAACTCTTTTGTTGATTTAATATGCGTTGCTTTTACCATTATTTAGGCATTGATTTGAATTTTTTTTCTGTTGGTATGTTAAATTACTTATTCATTGTTGCTTTGCGAATACAAAAAGTTGAAAAATCGTGTTTTGTGGTGGTTCTTTCTTTTAACATAACGTTTTCTTAAAATGCCAGACAAAAGGTTATGTTTTGAGTGATTCAGTTGGTTTATTGCAATGTGCAAATGGGTAAAAGTGTGCCAGAATTATCCAAAATGTTATCTGTAACACGAAAGACAATATATAATATTTTATAGTGTGAAGAAAACGAGGGAAGACTAGAACTGAAGTCTGGAGGCGGCTGTAATCCTGAGTTAACTGAACGTACAGAGCGCGTTATGATGAGGAAAATATACCAAACCCTCAAGGTTTCCACCAGAACGCTTGCACAAGATCCCAAGGAAGAGTGTGGTGTGTCATGATTTTTGTTACATATTTCGTAGATTGTGCATTAAATTTGGCTTTTTTTTCATTAGACTGTTGTAAGTACAGCAACTTAATGTAATTGATAAACGAAAATTCTATAAAGGACCAAAAAGTAATATTGTTTTGCTAAGCAAATTGAAAAATGGAATTTATTTTCAATGTGTGAACTCATTCTTGACAGACTGTATATTATTAATTCCATTTATTAATTTCGGTTAACATTTCATTGCCATCGATAAATTTGATTTTTATCAGTGTCTCAGGTAATAGTTTAAAATTTTGAATTTATTTTAAATTTTATTTTAAATCTGAATAGTTTACTTTAATAATTGTATGCTTTAGTAAAATACAAAATGTAACGGAAACGTTAACACTTATTATTATAAATTTATTTGATTCACCGATTTTTAGGAAACCTTATTTAAAGAAAATGCAGATTAATAAAATTAGGTTATATTATACAAAAATAAAATAATATAATAATATTTTAATTTAATTATTTGTACTTTCGATTCATAAAATGTCATTCAAAAATTTGAAATATAAGTTTCAATATATATTGTATTTTTCAAAGTGGAGTTTAAATTGAGTAAAAAAATATCTCAATAAAAATATTGAAATATACGATATACGCTTGGCTGTAAGCGCAACTAGTAGACAAACTCACATCTCTAGAGCAACGAGTAACGAGCGAAACCCTGAAGGAACGAGTGGAAGAAGGAAATGAAGTTTTTGGCTGCCCGCGAAAAGAAGTACAACGTCGAAACATTTGCCGATAGAGATTTTTTACAAAAATTTAGCCTTTTTCTTCATATTGAAGTAATGAAGTAGTACTCCCCGCAAAAACACTTTATTCGGCCCGAAATTCGACATTTTCAGAGTAAAAAAAAGGATTGTTGTTTACGCTTGAGCTAAATGACACATACTGATTCTGAAACTATATGACAGTAGCTTTCCAACACATATTTGGAAAGGTGAATCACTGGAATAAAAGTCAAGTTACGCCATCTGTTAGAAAACCGCACGAATTAACCGGTACCCCTAATAGTAATTCAAACATTCTCACATCTGTAATTCATTCACATTATTCATAAATTATAGTTTTTTGTTCGTTAGTTTATTAGTTTGTATTAGTTCGTTAGTTTACAAACGACATAACTATTGACGTTCTTATTCTGCAAACCTAAAAATAGAGCGATTTTTAGCGATTTTTGCAATCCTAGACTAAAATAGAGCAATAAGAAAAGCCAAGAAAGAATCGCTTAGGCAATACTAATTGCCACCTGACTGGGATTCTTATTCAATTGTAAATTGAATTGAATTGCCAGTATCAGAGTCACCTTAGCTATAGTCGACGGCGGCTTTACACTAGATAAGCAGGAGAGTTCGGAATTCGTACGTAGTACACACCCAATCAAGAAATTATGAATCCATCCACTTACTGTAGACTTCCTCTCCGATGTCAATCAACCCTCCACAGAGAACCGGGTGGTAGGGAAAAGAATCTTTAGGTATCTGATATGATTAAGTGGGCAATATTATTATTTAAGCCGTTCAAGTCGCATGCAGAGGATGGTATCCTCCCTGCGTTGCTGCAGTATGGTGCCTCCACGTTAGCACCAATTTGATCTAAACTTTCTGGCCGCAGTCTTGCTTGAGTTTGGAAAAATTATAGATACCTGCTAAAATCAGGCAGAGGTGATAGTAAAACGCGAAGACCTTCCGCCTTATAAGTCTAAGGTCCTTCCTTCTAAAGGTAAAGTGGAGAAAGCAGCTGGCAGATGCATATATTAGAAATTTAATTGTTCAGCGTAAACCCTTATCTATAGTAGAAGGCAACGTGCTTATGTAAGAGGAAAACATATCGAAACAATAATTTATTTATTTATTTAATTATTTATTTATTAGTGCCAAAACTGAGCCATATGGCTTTATAGTTCGTGTTACATAAAAAGATCTATTCGTCAGATACCAATAAAAAAAACACATTCACGATTCTCATTAAAAGTACGGCGATAACATTAAAATCAAGAGAGAAACAAAATTTATTATCCTTTAAAGATTTGTATTTAAGAGCTTGCAACTTTAAAGGCGTACACTTTAAAAACTCACTTCGGTAACCTTTTGCTTAAGTTTTACACTCTTACCCTCGACTTAATGCTTGCAGCATAGAATATTAGTTTCTCCATGCAGAATGAGAACAATGCAGCTGAGTAACCAAACATGAGTATGAACGCCAACACTTGCAAATCATCTAGAGTCAGCGGTTTCGGTTGATTCGTCTCCTCTGTCGGGAATGACTTCAAGAGACCCTCTCTAAGGGCCTCTTCTGTGGTACGCAACGAAAGCACGTCATACAGTCCCGCCGAGAAGGCCCTTAGCATAAACTCATTAAAAGCCTCCTCGAAGGGACATTCGTGCGCAATTGGAATAGAGACGCCATAAGAACCTAATACCTCTGACATCAATCGCAGATTAGGGCGTGATATTCCCCTCTGCTGGTGCATGAAAAACAGACATTCGTCCATGGAGCCCAAGTACCCATACTTCGGGTTCAAATTGTAAAGGTATGAATTATAAGTATTATCATCAACTAATTTCGTGTATCTGTCTAGTGCTTCGTTCCACTCAAAAATATCGATTAATTTTTGAATAACGGGGTTGACTAGAATATCGACACCTCTAGCTTCTAAATCCTGCAACGTATCGATCTCTTTTTCATACACATTTGCACTAAGAAAGCTGGACATTTTTGCCAAATATAAGTTTGTGAAAATGAAGCCGCTGCAGAACACGATCAAATATATCAATAGCTTAGATTTGCAAGCTAATTTTCTCATCGCGAAGCCCAAGTAAAGTATTCCCTTGAAGGTTTCCAACAGGGAGCCACTCAAATCATACGAGCCAACACATCGCCAGTAGAAGAAAGAGGTGGCCATTGCTATGCAGCATATCACCAGCAGTAGAGCAACCCAAACGCTTTTGTTGAACGGCAGGATAAAATATTGATATGTCGCCAAGCGCTTCGCAAACGGAACCATCAACCGTATATTAGTTACCGCGTTTACAACTGCTAGCGCATTTCTAAATCGCTCGTCGTATATACCATATACGGTACAGAAATCTGCCCGTTTGGCCTCGAAATATTCAATGCAGTCGAAAGTGGAGAACGTTTTATTATTTTGGGCAAGAATGATCACCAAAGAAGCGTTGTGAAGCTCCGCGAACAGCTTTACCATTTGGTAATAATTTCCACCGATTTCTACACTCTTCTGATTGTCGATATTGCTTTCGTATATGATTCCATATGGCGGATTGTGACCAACTAATAACCGGACCTCGTAGCCTTTAAAATCGTGCCATTTATTGCGACGATCGAAATATTCACTTAGAGTTGTTGTCCGTATACGTTGACTGTGAAATCTGTAGAATGCCAAAAGCTGAGGCGCCGGATGCTGTGAAGATGCCAGCAAAACGTTAGTGAACCCGTGCGTCCAACACCAGTCAAAAAGCCACGTCCAATTCTCTTCGGGACCCAGGGTCTCTGTGACGAACAAGACATCCGTTTGGTGCAATCGATGCAAAGTCTTCCTTAGCGTAGAAAACACCCTGTCGTCGAATTCTGTTCCAATGAAAACTATTGATAGTATCTGGGAGTTGAAGTTTTTCCTCAATTCGAAGTCGGTCTCCTCACGGATCAATATACTTGGAACAGGCCGCTTCACCAGACGGTCCAACAAAGAACTTCCCATCAGATCATAGTATACAGTCGTTTGCGCTTTTATGCCCTGCTCCAGATCATTCACAAGCTGAAGCAGTCCGTCTCCGTAGCCTGAAGCCACCAAAATTAAGTGACAGAAGATGAAGAGTCTTACACCGGATACGTTCATTCGGTCGATGCTGTCGGTTCTACTTGAAAATATTCACTAACCAGAGTAACCAAATACGAGTTGAGTATGAGTATGGAACTCATATGCCTTGTATAAACCACGTCAGTCCAGTTCTGCAGAATTATCTAATATATAAAATCACATTTCTCTATATAATAACTTCAAATTGTGTAAATTTTGAATTCTGTTATTATTACTTAATAGGTAAGTAATAAAAATAATGAATTCAGTTGGACAACCACTCAGTGTATTAAAGTAAGGATATTTAAATTACAAGTCGAATTAACTAACTTCAAAGTCACAGGCAATATCTGATTTAATTTCCTTAATGCAATGCATTCGAAGCTTCCACCAGAGTTAAACCCCCAACAAATAACAACAACACCGAGCAACTACCAGCAGCAGAAACTTGCTGCAAATAAATTTTCTATTGAACAAGGAAAGAAAAAATTATTTTTAATAAATCGACAGACGGGTTCTGCACGCAACCTGCCACCAATGTTCGTTAATACTGCTTGCTGCTGGTGCTAACTGTTAAAATTGTTAGTTCTTAGTCACTGCGGTGGCCAGCATCGTATTTAATATCGTTAATTTTGTGGTTTGTGCTTTTTTGTGATCATCGTCATCATAATCCGTATCCTCATTTCTGCTCTAACCTCATTGTTTTCCTCATCACTGAAATTCAAACTAATTTTCACCTCATTCAACACCCAAAATATTCTAAGAAATAACGAAAACACACGCATAGCAAGATACACCATTTGACTGTGTTAGATACAAATATAATTCTTTCCTCACTGTATTTCATCAACGTTACAAGACACAAATGAGACAAAAATGTAATCTACAGGCATAAAAGACTAATCAGACGTACACAAATAGTTGTGTATGCGTTATTTCGTATATGTATGTGTGTAGTACACGCGTCTGGTCTAGGTTAATACCGAAAATTCCCTCAAAAGAATTCAATTACCAGAGCCAAAGCATAAACATACAGGAACTCATTCACACCCACACACTTATCAGCCTAACGAAAAACAGTCTTCGTTTTCTTCTAACAACACAGAACTGCTCGGTGATTTGTTGGTGTTGCATATTTTCATACAACTCCTTGAAATATATGGATCCGATGTGCACAGCAAAACAGCAAGCAGATCCTCATTGGTACAATATCTTGAAGATTATTATTTTTTTTTTTGAAGTAATTGTTTATACTGCTTCTGGCCAGATGATCCGTCACATCCCCACTTAGAAAGGAGGGTAAGGTTGCAATAGCCAAGACTTTTCACATAATTCTCTTCCAATGAAAGCAATAATCGGTTCACATTATACCCTTCTGTGATTATATGGTAGCTTTCCTTATACATATGTATGTATGTATAAGGACCACATACCACATACATATGTATTTCCTCTAGTTTCAGATTGTATTTCACTCTATAATGCTACTGTTCTGCAATGAGAAATCTAAATAAATTCAAAATTCAAATAAATAAATTTTAATAATTAATTAATATAAAGGGTTTTCCAATAAGAGGTGTAATTTTGAATAGCCCGCTATTTCGGTACCTGTCACTTTTGAAGCTGTTCTTTTTGACATTTGAAAAGTTTGAACTACGCCATTACTAAAAATGGAACGATACACGCTGCAACAACGCATTGAAATTATTAAAATTCACTACAAAAATGGTGAAAATTTTGCAGTCACAGTTCGCAAAACTGAAGCATTTTTGGGTCGTCGTGAAGCACCTTGTCGGACCGCAATACAGAAATTGGTGGAAAAATTCGAGCTGTTGGGACAAGTTAGTGATGTGAAGAATAAAACCCGTGCACGTCGCTCAAGAACAACTGAGAATATTGCTGCTGTAGCCCAAAGTGTTGAGGATAACCCAGGTTTGTCCATTCCTCGTCGTTATTTGGAATTGGGCATTCCACAAACGTCATTACACCGTATTTTGCATAAAGACTTGGGTCTTTAGGCTTATAAAGTTCAGTTAACACAAGAACTCAAGCCGGCCGATCATCAACAACGTCGTATCTTTGCTGATTGGGCCTTGAAATGCATGAAAATGATCCGGAATTCCATCGAAAAATCATCTTGACTGATGAGGCCCATTTCCACCTCGGTGGCTACGTCAACACATAAAATTGTCGCATCTGGGGTTCGGAAAACCCAAGAGTTATTGTTGAGAAGCCTCTCCATCCTCAACGTGTGACTGTTTGGTGCGGTTTATGGTCCGGCGGGGTCATTGGACCTTACTTCTTCGAGAATGAGGTTGGATCAAGAGTTCCGGTGAATGGATTGCGCTATCGAGAGATGATTAATGATTTGTTATGGCCGGAGTTAAATGGTATTGATCTGGACAACGTCTACTTTCAACAAGACTGCGCTACGTGCCACACAAGCAACGAAACCATTGACCTTTTACCGTTTATTGGCTTTAAGGGCATTTAAAACTGTCTCCACGTCAATAATAGGTCGTGCAGTGGAACCCAAAGAAATACTATATAGGTACGTTGTTAATTTATACGTTGCCGACGAGAATGATGACTTAAAAAGATAAGAAAAGAGGCTACAAATAATTTCAGTGTTATTAGCTTCATGTTGATCCAGTTTCATGCATGAAGGGTATACTACACTTTTTCTTTTAGTGTTAATGAAATTCGAAAATTACTTCAAATGAATTTCATCCGCTCCAGATAGTTTCGGTACGACTCTTTACATAATCTATGATATCTGTAACTAACCGGCGTACGCTACTTATAGTACCGTTTATAGTGATTCGATTTCGAAGTCCTTGCCGCACATAGATCCTTAGTAAACCAAGTGGGGCGGCAGTTTAGTGCAACTCTGATCATGTATCATTGGACTTAAAGGCATGTAGCAAGGAGGCATTAAAGGAATCCAGTGCCAAATCAAGGGACGATGGAGAAGTCCCATCATTCAACGAGAGAATGGTTCTCCAATCGAGAGCTTGGACCACGTTCTTTAGAATAATATTGTTTGTTTTTTTGAAGCAGTATTTCTTTTTACAAAAATTTCTTCTATGTTAAAGTGGTTGACTCATTCCCGTTATTGGATAATAATACAACAATTTTGTAGTATCGAAATTTGTATACAAACATAATATTTTAGTAGTAGTAGTTAAGTAATGGACGGACCACATCCTATTGTGTTTGGGATGGAATTTAATTATAGGGTGGATAATATTAATTAATGGTGGATAATATTAAATAAATTATAGCTTACGTGGTGTTACCGACGGTAAATGGGTGTGCCAGTTAACCGATTTCACCAATAAAATCTTACGAGTCCCAAAATATTGGTAATTGTTACCCAATCGTTCGATATACTGACGGAGAAAGAGTAAATGAGGATGCAGTACTAAAAGCCATGGATTTACTACCGCGTCGGCGAAGAATAGGAAACTTTAATAATATTGAGTTGACAATCACAATCACAACGCTAACATACGACGATTTTATGGATTTATTATTCTATATTATATGCCACCTGCACACTGTAATTCTTTTGAATCCCTCCCGCATACGCAAACTGGAGAAAAGAAAAATTTATTCGCTAAACAGTTTGCTTTTAATGAAACAATTCTTTAATAGAGAATAAAAGCTGAATATATTTTAATTTTTAACATAATTGTGTACACATTACTTTTTGGTGAAATTTCAAATGAAAATAATTTTTTCATGGTGCTTTTTAAGAATCGATAAAGTGATTTCAATAGTTCTGAAGGTGGCCCTTTATAGCCATCAAAACATAGTATTATTTTTTAAATGGTGTTAATTATACTGCATGTAAAACAGTACATAAACGGAAACTCACTTCGGTAATATTCTTTTTAAGTTCGTGATCTTCACTCTGGACTTAATGCTTACAACATAGAATATCAATTGCTCCACGCAGAATGAGAACAGAGCAGCTGAGTAACCAATCATGAGTATGAATGCCAACACTTGCAAATCTTCTAGAGTCAGCGGTTTCACTGGATTCTCCTCCTCTGTCCGGAATGACTTCAAGAGACCCTCTCTAATGGCCTCTTCCGTGGTACGTCGTGAAATCTCTCCAAGCAGCCCCGCTGAAAAAGCCCTTAGAATAAATTCATTAAAAGCCTCCTCGAAGGGACATTCGTGGGCAATTGGAATAGAGACGCCATAAGAACCTAATACCTCTGACATCAGTCGCAGATTAGCGCGTGATATTCCCCTCTGTTGGTGCATCAAAAACTTGCACTCCTCCTCGTGACATAAGTACGCATACTCCGGGCTCAAATCGTGAAGGTATGAATAATAAGTATCATCGTCAACTAATTTCGTGTATCCGTTAAGTGTTGAGTCGAAAATATCGATTAATTTTCGAATATAAGAGGTGACTAGAATATCGACGTCCCTAGCCTCTAAATCCGCTAGCGTATCGATCTCTTTTTCATAGACATTTGCGCTCAGAAAGCTCGATATTTTGGCCAGATATAAGTTTGTGAAAATTAAGCCGCTGCAGAACACGATCAAATATATCAACAGCTTGGATTTACAAGGTAACTTTTTCATCGCGAAGCCCAGGTGAAGCATCCCCTTGAAGGCTTCCAACATCGAACCGCTCAGATCAAACGAGCCAACACATCGCCAGTAGAAGAAAGAGGTGGCCATTGCTAAGCAGCATAACACCAGCAGTAAAGCAGCCCAAACGCTGTTCTTGAAGGGCAGGATATAGTATTCGTGTGTTGCCAAGCGCTTCGCAAATGGAACCATCACCCGTAAATGACTTACCTCGTATACGACTGCAACCGCCAATCTAAGTCGCTCGTCGTAAATACCTAAAGTGGCACAGAAATCCGCCCGATTTGCCTCGAAATATTCAATGCAGTCGAAAATGGAGAGAAACTTATGGTTGGTGGTACGGGTGATCACCAAAGAAGCGTTGTGACGCTCCGCGAAAAGCTTTATCATTTGGTAATAATTTCCACCGATTGCTAGGTTCTGATTGGCGACACTTCTTTCGTATACGATTCCATATGGCGGAATGTGACCAACTACTAATCGTAACTCCTGACCCTGAAAATCGCGCCTTTTATTGCGACGATCGAAATATTCACTTAGAGTAGTTGTCCGTATACGTTGACTGTGAAATCTGTAGAATGCCAAAAGCTGAGGCGCCGGATGCTGTGAAGATGCCAGTAAAACGTTAGTGAACCCGTGCGTCCAACACCAGTCAAAAAGCCACGTCCAATTCTCTTCGGGACCCAGGGTCTCCGTGACGAACAAAACATCCGTTTGGTGCAACCTAAACAAAGTCTTCCTCAGTGTAGAAAACACCCTGTCGTCGAATTCTCTTCCAATGAAAACTATTGATAGTATTTGGGAGTTGAAGTTTTTCCTCAATTCGAAGTCGGTTTCCTCACGGATCAATATACTTGGAACAGGCCGCTTCACCAGACGGTCCAACAAAGAACTTCCCATCAGATCATAGTATACAGTCGATTGCGCTTTTATGCCCTGCTCCAGATCGTTCACAAGTTGAAGCAGTCCGTCTCCGTAGCCTGAAGCCATCAAACTTAAGTGACAGAAGATGAAGAGTCTTACACCGGATACGTTCATTTGGTCGATGCTGTACGTTCAACTTGAAAAAATTCACTGACAGGAGTAACTATCTACGAACCTTGCCTGGCTCTCATCCAAAGCGAGTGTTGCGTGGAGTTTAAAATAGTGCAACAATTTTTATCACACCTCTGCGATCGGAATAAATACTCAATACTTACCACGTACAGCACTCGATGGGACTCTTCATTGGCAGATTGAGTTCCCACTCCAGTTCCATCAGTCAGTCCATTAAAATTATCTATAAAATCATTTCAAAGCACTTTGTTGCAGTAATTTAAAAAAATTTGTTGAAAAATTCAATTTGATGGTACTCGTTCGTGATGGGTAAGTAATAAAAATTAATAATTCAATAGATGTGAGGACTCAGTTCGAAAACCAGCCATTGTGCGGATAGTGTATTTCATGAGAACACGCTTCAGCGGAATGAAAGTCTTTCAGTTTCGATAAAAGGGAAGTGATAAAGAGTTATTACAGAGTTTGCATGAATATACATTTAATTGCATAGAGGCACATACTATACATATATTATATTAAAATTGATTTTTGCTTTTTGGAATAAATAACTATATTTCCTGCACGAATATGAAAATATCCTTATATCCTCCTTTCGGTATACGTTTTAACTGTGTCGAAATAAGTTTCCAAATAGATAATAGAAGTTTTAAAAGAGTTCTTCAGAAAGGAATTTTTAGATAACTCGAGCCTTTTGAAATGAAATGAAAGGATGGGAACGAGTTTAGAAGAAGAAGAAGAAAATAATTGGCTGATTTGGGAATCGTAGATGTGCGACGGCGTTAGTTAACGTAAACATACCGAGCTCGGTTGTTGACAAATATTTACATAAAAACTTAGACTCAGATACCTTCCAGTAGTTGAAAAATATCTCTTATAAAAGAATCGGGACATTCGATGTCCTTTCTATATTTGTATAAAAACTAACATTTCTCAAACTCAAATAATTCAAAAGTTCAGAAGTGTTTTCGAAATCCTTATAGAGACTAAATATTTTACGGGTTTAAAGATTCGAATCTAAAATTCTTATTAATATTCTTAATATTTTTCGAATTATTTTAAAGAATTTATCGAATTCAGTCAAGTGATAATTATTTCAGTAAATTTGTAAGTTAATCGTATATCAATCGTTAAGCTTTTGAAAGAAAAAATGTGGACTCGTACTCATACACACCTAAACAATTAACACATATTAAGTAAGTTTTGCGTGGTCTATACTATAAAAGAGAAACTGAAGGGACCAAAAATGCAATTGATATTTTAGTTCCAGACACAGTAGCAGAGGTTTCAAAATTCTCAACTGTGTTTTCGAGAAAAAAAAACACCGACATCAGGTTATTTCTTGTTACACTCATACAAGGAAAGCCATCGAATGAGATAACCGCTCTTAGATCGCTTCTAAATTAAAATGTGTATTGGAAATCACACAAAAAGTCTAAAACAGAAATACAGAACTGGAGATGCCAGAAATGGGGTCACATGTCTAAATACTGGAACAGGACTTTCTTTCAGGACTTTAAATGCGAACAAAAGTAAAAAAAAGGAATCTCAATTTTTATCCAATGCAAATAATTTGCCTTAGTGTGTGAATTGCCACCAATTTGGTCATTCGTTATTCGTTATTTCATGTGTTGTGATCCATCCAAGCTGATAGTGAAGTTGGGAAGCGGTATAATCGCCCGATCGCAATTCCAAAGAATAATAGTTTCACTTCGGATATTAACAATAATAAAGAAAGAAATGTAGAGACTCCGCATGATAAATGTGAAGGGGAAACAATCTTATCTTGTAATTGAACGTAGTATTAATTGATGTTGCGCATACGAGATGGTGTACAAATCTATTTCAAAGAAAATATAATCAAGAGACTTTGAATACTTTTTGAATTTTTTGGATGTTTCTTTTTAAAATTGTATTATATACAGTCTGTCAAGAATAAGTTTACACATTGAAAGTAAATTCCATTTTTCAATTTGTTTAGCAAAACAATATTACTTTTTGGTTCTTTATAGAATTTTCGTTTATCAATTACTTTAACTTGCTGTACTTACAACAGTCTAATGAAAAAAAAGCCAAATTGAATGCACAATCTACGAAATATGCAACAAAAATCATGATTACTCAGTTTTTTAACTGTCAAGAAACTCTTTTCACAACTCTTTTGTTGATTTAATATGCGTTGCTTTTACCATTATTTAGGCATTGATTTGAATTTTTTTTCTGTTGGTATGTTAAATTACTTATTCATTGTTGCTTTGCGAATACAAAAAGTTGAAAAATCGTGTTTTGTGGTGGTTCTTTCTTTTAACATAACGTTTTCTTAAAATGCCAGACAAAAGGTTATGTTTTGAGTGATTCAGTTGGTTTATTGCAATGTGCAAATGGGTAAAAGTGTGCCAGAATTATCCAAAATGTTATCTGTAACACGAAAGACAATATATAATATTTTATAGTGTGAAGAAAACGAGGGAAGACTAGAACTGAAGTCTGGAGGCGGCTGTAATCCTGAGTTAACTGAACGTACAGAGCGCGTTATGATGAGGAAAATATACCAAACCCTCAAGGTTTCCACCAGAACGCTTGCACAAGATCCCAAGGAAGAGTGTGGTGTGTCATGATTTTTGTTACATATTTCGTAGATTGTGCATTTGGCTTTTTTTTCATTAGACTGTTGTAAGTACAGCAACTTAATGTAATTGATAAACGAAAATTCTATAAAGGACCAAAAAGTAATATTGTTTTGCTAAGCAAATTGAAAAATGGAATTTATTTTCAATGTGTAAACTCATTCTTGACAGACTGTATATCGATAAATTTGATTTTTATCAGTCTCTCAGGTAATAGTTTAAAATTTTGAATTTATTTTAAATTTTATTTTAAATCTGAATAGTTTACTTTAATAATTGTATGCTTTAGTAAAAGACGAAATGTAACGGAAACGTTAAAACTTATTATTATAAATTTATTTGATTCACCGATTTTTAAGAAACCTTATTCAAAGAAAATGCAGGTTAATAAAATTAGGTTATACAAAAATAAAATAATATAATAATATTTTAATTTAATTATTTGTACTTTCGATTCATAAAATGTCATTAAAAAATTTGAAATATAAGTTTCAATATATATTGTATTTTTCAAAGTGGAGTTTTAATTGAGTAAAAAAATATCTCAATAAAAATATTGAATTATACGATATACGCTTGGCTGTAAGCGCAACTAGTAGACAAACTCACATCTCTAGAGCAACGAGTAACGAGCGAAACCGTGAAGGAACGAGTGGAAGAAGGAAATGAAGTTTTTGGCTGCCCGCGAAAAGAAGTACAACGTCGAAACATTTGCCGATAGAGATTTTTTACAAAAATTTAGCCTTTTTCTTCATATTGAAGTAATGAAGTAGTACTCCCCGCAAAAACACTTTATTCGGCCCGAAATTCGACATTTTCAGAGTAAAAAAAAGGATTGTTGTTTACGCTTCCGCTAAATGACACATACTGATTCTGAAACTATAGTATATATGACAGTAGCTTTCCAACACATATTTGGAAAGGTGAATCACTGGAATAAAAATGAAGTTACGCCATCTGTTAGAAAACCGCACGAATTAACCGGTACCCCTAATAGTAATTCAAACATTCTCACGTCTGTAATTCATTCACATTATTCATAAATTATAGTTTTTTGAACTTAAGTACAAATCACCAAATTCGTTTTGTACATTAGTCTACATTGGTGGCTGTTCAATAGGGTCAAACGACATAACTATTGACGTTCTTATTCTGCAATCCTAATAGACTAAAATAGAGCAATAAGAAAAGCCAAGAAAGAATCGTTTAGGCAATACTAATTGCCACCTGACTAAGATTCTTATTCAATTGTAAAGCCAGTATCAGAGTCACCTTAGCTATAGTCGACGGCGGCTTTACACTAGATAAGCAGGAGAGTTCGGAATTCGTACGTAGTACACACCCAATCAAGAAATTATGAATCCATCCACTTACTGTAGACTTCCTCTCCGATGTCAATCAACCCTCCACAGAGAACCGGGTGGTAGGGAAAAGAATCTTTAGGTATCTGATATGATTAAGTGGGCAATATTATTATTTAAGCCGTTCAAGTCGCATGCAGAGGATGGTATCCTCCCTGCGTTGCTGCAGTATGGTGCCTCCACGTTAGCACCAATTTGATCTAAACTTTCTGGCCGCAGTCTTGCTTGAGGCTATATACGGGTAGTTTGGAAAAATTATAGATACCTGCTAAAATCAGGCAGAGGTGATAGTAAAACGCGAAGACCTTCCGCCTTATAAGTCTAAGGTCCTTCCTTCTAAAGGGAGTGGAGAAAGCAGCTGGCAGATGCATATATTAGAAATTTAATTGTTCAGCGTAAACCCTTATCTATAGTAGAAGGCAACGTGCTTATGTTAGAGGAAAACATATCGAAACAATAATTTATTTATTTATTTAATTATTTATTTATTAGTGCCAAAACTGAGCCATATGGCTTTATAGTTCGTGTTACATAAAAAGATCTATTCGTCAGATACCAATAAAAAAAACACATTCACGATTCTCATTAAAAGTACGGCGATAACATTAAAATCAAGAGAGAAACAAAATTTATTATCCTTTAAAGATTTGTATTTAAGAGCTTGCAACTTTAAAGGCGTACACTTTAAAAACTCACTTCGGTAACCTTTTGCTTAAGTTTTACACTCTTACCCTCGACTTAATGCTTGCAGCATAGAATATTAGTTTCTCCATGCAGAATGAGAACAATGCAGCTGAGTAACCAAACATGAGTATGAACGCCAACACTTGCAAATCATCTAGAGTTAACGGTTTCGGTTGATTCGTCTCCTCTGTCGGGAATGACTTCAAGAGACCCTCTCTAATGGCCTCTTCCGTGGTACGTCGTGAAATCTCTCCAAGCAGCCCCGCTGAAAAAGCCCTTAGAATAAATTCATTAAAAGCCTCCTCGAAGGGACATTCGTGGGCAATTGGAATAGAGACGCCATAAGAACCTAATACCTCTGACATCAGTCGCAGATTAGAGCGTGATATTCCCCTCTGCTGGTGCATCAAAAACTTGCACTCCTCCTCGAAACAGAGGTACGCATACTCCGGGCTCATATCGTAAAGGTATGAATAATAAGTATCATCGTCAACTAATTTCGTGAATCTGAGTAATCTTGAGTTAAAAATATTAATTAATTTTTGAATAACGGGGTTGACTAGAATATCGACACCTCTAGCTTCTAAATCCTGCAACGTATCGATCTCTTTTTCATACACATTTGCACTAAGAAAGCTGGACATTTTTGCCAGATATAAGTTTGTGAAAATGAAGCCGCTGCAGAACACGATCAAATATATCAATAGCTTAGATTTGCAAGCTAACTTTCCCATATTGAAACCCAAGTAAAGTATTCCCTTGAAGGCTTCCAACAGGGAGCCACTCAAATCATACGAGCCGACACATCGCCAGTAGAAGAAAGAGGTGGCCATTGCTATGCAGCATACCACCAGCAGTAAAGCAGCCCAAACGCTGTTCTTGAAGGGCAGGATATAGTATTCGTGTGTTGCCAAGCGCTTCGCAAATGGAACCATCACCCTTGTAGGAGTTACTGCGTATACGACAGCTACTGCATATTTAAATCGCTCGTCGTAAACACCATATTCGGCACAGAAATCTGCCCGTTTTGCCTCGAAATATTCAATGCAGTCGAAAGTGGAGAAGGTTTTATTATTTTGGGCAAGAATGATCACCAAAGAAGCGTTGTGAAGCTCCGCGAACAGCTTTACCATTTGGTAATAATTTCCACCGATTGCTAGGTTCTGATTGGCGACATTTCTTTCGTATACGATTCCATATGGCGGCTCGTGACCAACTACTAATCGTAACTCGTGACCTTGAAAATCGTGCCATTTATTGCGACGATCGAAATATTCACTTAGAGTAGTTGTCCGTATACGTTGACTGTGAAATCTGTAGAATGCCAAAAGCTGAGGCGCCGGATGCTGTGAAGATGCCAGCAAAACGTTAGTGAACCCGTGCGTCCAACACCAGTCAAAAAGCCACATCCAATTCTCCACGGGACCCAGGGTCTCCGTGACGAACAAGACATCCGTTTGGTGCAATCGATGCAAAGTCTTCCTCAATGTAGAAAACACCCTGTCGTCGAATTCTCTTCCAATGAAAACTATTGATAGTATTTGGGAGTTGAAGTTTTTCCTCAATTCGAAGTCGGTTTCCTCACGGATCAATATACTTGGAACAGGCCGCTTCACCAGACGGTCCAACAAAGAACTTCCCATCAGATCATAGTATACAGTCGATTGCGCTTTTATGCCCTGCTCCAGATCGTTCACAAGTTGAAGCAGTCCGTCTCCGTAGCCTGAAGCCATCAAACTTAAGTGACAGAAGATGAAGAGTCTTACACCTGATACGTTCATTTGGACGATGTTGTACGTTCAACTTGAAAAAATTCACTGACAGGAGTAACTATCTACGAACCTTGCCTGGCTCTCATCCAAAGCGAGTGTTGCGTGGAGTTTAAAATAGTGCAACAATTTTTATCACACCTCTGCGATCGGAATAAATACTCAATACTTACCACGTACAACACTTGATGGGGCCCTTCATTGGCAGATTGAGTTCCCACTCCAGTTCCATCAGTCAGTCCATTAAAATTATCTATAAAATCATTTCAAAGCACTTTGTTGCAGTAATTTAAAAAAATTTGTTGAAAAATTCAATTTGATGGTACTCGTTCGTGATGGGTAAGTAATAAAAATTAATAATTCAATAGATGTGAGGACTCAGTTCGAAAACCAGCCATTGTGCGGATAGTGTATTTCATGAGAACACGTTTCTGTGGAATGTAAGCCCTTCGGTTTCGATAAAAGGGAAGTGATAAAGAGTTATTACAGAGTTTGCATGAATATACATTTAATTGCATAGAGGCACATACTATACATATTTTAAAATTGACTTTTGCGTTTTGGAATAACGTATTTTTGGTTGATCAGATTACGGGATAGGGCCCCGATATAACCTGATTTTATCTTTGAGAGAATTGCTATAGGGAATTATAATATGGGTTAGACCCATGCTCTCAGTCCCGACGTAGAGCAACCAAAAGGAATTCAAGACGAAAGGGGAAGGTTTCTTTTCTCTGAGAAATCGAAACACAATATTGAGGCATTGAAAAAATTAAAATTGTTAGAATGTACATATTTTTATAAACGTTTATTTTTTTAGTGTTCTTTATATTTATTACTTATATTTATATTTATATTTTTTATGTTTCAAACTAATTCGATTTTTTAACAGAAATTTTGGTTTTCGAGTATTGTTTGATGACTTTTTTAACTGATTGCGAAAAGAAACACATTAACATATTATATAAATAAAATAATTAATGGGAGGGGAAAAGTGTCTCGCAATAGTGATGAAAAATAAATAACCATAAATATAGGAAATACAAGAAATGAGAAAAGAGACAGAGGTATTCACGAATATGAAAATATCCTTATGTCCTCCTTTCGGTATACGTTTTAACTGTGTCGAAATAAGTTTCCAAATAGATAATAGAAGTTTTAAAAGAGCTCTTCAGAAAGGAATTTTTAGATAACTCGAGGCTTTTGAAATGAAATGAAAGAATGGGAACGAGTTTAGAAGAAGAAGAAGAAAAGAATTGGCTGATTGGAGCTCGTAGATGTGCGACGGCGTTAGTTAACTTAGGAATCGTTAAGTCCTGTTCATTTCATAGCATCGCATTTTAGCGAGTTTTAGCTTTAGCTAGGAGAATCTTAGAATCCGGCTGCTGAAATAAAATACAATATTATCGAAAGCCTCATAGACACTAAATATTTCAGGGGTTTAAAGATTCGAAACTAAAATTTTTATTAATATTCGAAGTTTTTATTTTCTTTATTTAAAGTATACATAATACGAGTATTTAAATTTATAAAGCAGAATATGTTTATGTGTACTATATGTATATCGTATAATCGTGAGTATTTGAAATCTTTGGAATTTGAATTTAAAATATTAATTTAGGTGTAAATTCATTAAAAATATTCATTCAACGATATTCGATATTCTTATGGACGACACGAGTACTTATCGATTGATGTTATCGACTTCCTTTATAAAAATTGAATGAAGGCAGATCTCAAGTAGAGTCAGAAAAGTATGACGTAGAATTGCAATTAATAATGCGAGTCTTTCATAGCGATTAAGAAAGAAAACGACAGACGGAGAAAAATATTATCGCTCCCAGCAGCAGCAACAGCAGCACTGGGAAGCAGCAGGGTGAGAAAAGGAGGCAGTGGAGGTGAAAAATAAACAGGAAGCAGACACCAACAACTTCAGCTGCAGGCAGATATTAAAACAGCGAAAGAGAGAAACTGTGAGAGAGCCCCACATATAGTTATTGTATTATATAAAAATCTAGAAGTAAACCAGAAATAGTGCTATCTTCGATCTGGCCGAAGCTTCACCTTGTTTGACATATAGAAAAGTGGGCGGGCCACATCCATCTTTGAGTGAGTGTAGCATTGATATAAGATGATATCCGGTATCTGCCAGAAGAAATCTACATGAAAATCTTATGCACGTACATACATATGTACATATATACAGGGTAGAAAAAGGTGGTCGCAAAAATATATAATAATATACATATTACACTTTCAAAAGCACATATAATATTCATATAAAAAAGCCTATTTAATTAAAAGGAAAGTAAATCAAATGTAAAGTGATGGAAGAGCAAAAAATCTAATCGAAGCCTACGAGAATTAAACCAGCGAATACGCCAACCGTTTCGTGATTTAAAGATATGCTATAAAATTCGCTTCTTATTTGTTTTGGTATTTTTATTTTTTAGTTTTTTATTCTCTGCTACAAACAACAGATTTCAAGCAGATGATGAAGAAAAACAACACTGGAAAAAATTACGTAGCAAACAAAGGATATAAAATGAACGTGATGCCTTCAAAACATTTTATTGTATGCAGCTTCGAAAGCTTCGCAATACTCGTGTCATTGTTTTTATTATTGTTGTTGCTGTTGTTGTTATTGCCATCACCATCATGATGACCATCACTTTAGTCACACAAAAATAACTCAGCACTGAAGGGCAAAGAATTTGATGAAGATTTCGTTGAGCCAAGAATCACGCACACATTCAAAAACAAGTTTTCGTTAGGCTGTCTGTCTCTTTCTCTCACTCTCTCACTCTCTCTCTCTATCTCTGCGCTTATGTTTGTTTATTTGTGTCCGTCTGTCATTCCTTTGGTTTGTCTTTAAATCTTCCCACTCGTCTTTCAGTTCATCCACTTCGTCGTTGAGTTTTTCCATCTATTTGTCCGTCCGCCTCTGGCTGGCTGTCAGTGTATCACGTGTAATTATTATATAATTTTCTTTTTCTTTTCGTTAGTTTTCTGTCTCAGTCTCTCTTTGTCATGTCCTCTCCATCACGCTGTCATTTCAAGGTAAACCTTTTCTTTCCATTTCATTCCATGCCAATCAGCTGCAGTTCGAGCTGCTGCCAGTTGCAGTTGCCGACAGACAAATGTTGGCAATAGAAAACAAATAAAATTCTTGCAAATGCAAATTATGGCCGACGCCGTTCAAAGCCAAACGAGTCCTTTTTCTACTTCAAGCACAAGTCTCGTAACTTGTCGTCCTTTGGACGCGTTGTATTTTAGCGCTTTCGCTTTTGTGATTTGCTGGATTTTCATATGCAATTTTTACTTTCTGGATGGTGACCTGGTTCACAGGTCACAGGTCTGCTCCATAAAACACCTTCTTAGATACTGAAATAGTGAATGAGTGCAGTTGTCGTGAAGGTCATCAGGATTATGAAGTCTTTGAATCGGGATTGAATATTGAATAAAGAGCCGACCCTTTTATTCAAAAGGGAAAACTGTGCTTTAGTCTGATCCGGTCCGGACCAATCCGCTATGAATAAATTAGGATGATTTGCAGGTTCTTCCTCTTTGGCTGAGTCTGCACAGAATGGTCAATTTCGGTCAATGTGAAATATGACACTATTGAATCATCTCAGTCACATCAGACTCTATGATGTAATCGGCGTACATCTTATTGAACGGGAATTAGCCAAGTCTGATTTAATCTGTTGTATTCTAGCTTTATTTAAATTTCATGTATAGTAGCATAAATATATTAAATATTGAAATAGAGTCTTATGTGATAAGATGCGATTATAATCTCAAAAATAAAAAATAGTTTTATAGAAAACCTATATTTAAAGCACTCAGTGGCGGATTCTTTCCTTATTGGTAATTTATTTATCTCTATTCATTATCTACTATTATCTTCTTCATCTATCCATTATTTGGTAATATCTCACATTTAACTTGGCCAATTTTACAGCTTTCTGTATAGCAGAAATAGAGATAGCTTAAAATATGGATACAAGCACATTTGATGAATCACCTTATCCGGGAGAAGAGAAGTGGAAGAGAAGAGAACAGAAGGGGAGAACCGAAGTCATTCAACACAACAGCACACTTGGTCTGATTTCTGGAGCGCACTTTCGCTAGAACTGAACTTAAAAATCGTATCTGCATCTAAAATACGTTCTAGCATTGTATTTTTAAATACCTCGAGATATGCTGCGAATTTTGAAAGAATCAATTCGTATTTTCTTAATATATCCCGGGAATAGTGTAACTCCATTCCGTTGGCTTCTAAACAATCGATTAGGATTTATTTTTTTATTTGATTAAAAAATTATTATTTTGTCACTCAAACCCGTTGTAGGACTTTATAAACAATTCAGTGAAATCTGATTGTGATTATTTGACCTGCAAATCATTTAGTACTATAAACACAATGTAACATTTTTGTACACAAACGCTTTTTCCGCTTTAAACGGAAAACACAGCGTGTTACGCGTCGAGGTGACAGATTTTTTGTTCTTTCTGGTGTTGTTGCAGCTGTTAGCTGGTCAAAAAAGTGACCGCCGCAGCAATAGCATTAAGCATTTTGTTAACACTTATTGTAACGCGACCGTATGGTTGCCTCCTACACTCAACAATACACACATACACACACACACTCTACCGTAAACACTCACACATGGAAGCAATACAAGCGCGTACCTGTTTTTCACGTCGTTTACATTCGCGACAACGACATCTGCGATATCCGAACAACGACTGACTTCAGTTTTGATCTCACAGCGAGCAACAGCCTCCGTCTGGTGCTCATTTGATGAAATGTGGACCATTGTTGTTGTTGTTGTTGTTGTTGTTGTTGTTGTTGTTGTTAAGCATGTTGCTGGCTCATTTGTTGCTGATACTACTACTGGTTTTGTTAGTGCTACTGGTTCTGTTGTTGGTGTCGCTAGTGGAGGCAAACCTGTTCTGGACTCCATCACTTGCGTTGTAATTGATGCAGCAACATCTGCAGAGTCTCCATTTCTGCTGCTTTCTATCGTTTCAATGACCTTCTGTGGCTGTTGTTGCCTCGATATGTTGCTAGATACTGCCTCGGCAACATTTTCTATTTGCGCGGGAATTGTGACCGTTTTTTGTTGTGGCTCGTGTTTGTGGAACACGTCTGCTGGCAACACGTTGAGTGCGCATGCCGTCGTTGGTGTTATTTTTGGTGTTGTAGAGTTTCTGCTGCTGCTGTTTGCTCGATGTTCCCTTGTTTTTATTGCTTTATTTACTGTTGTTGTTGTTGTTGTTGTTGTTGTTGCTTTTGTTATTAAATCCGTGTCCTTCTCTTTTTTGAGTCGATGCGTTGCTTCCGTTTTTGTTTTGATTGCTTTTTCCTTGCTTTTTATTGTCAGCATTGTGATTGTTGTTGCTGTTGTTGTTGCCGTAGTGGTTGGTGTTACTACTACTACTGCAGCTGCAGAATCTGCTACTCTTGGTGTTAGTGTTGTGTTTGGTTTTGCTTCTGCTGCTGCTATTATCACAGCTTTTGTTTTGCTCGCTTTCGTTTGAAGTTTCGTTTGTTGTTGTATTTGGCAATCTGCCGCCAGTTGGCAACAAGTATCGCAGCTTATTGTTGCTGGCAACAATGTTTCAGCAGCATTTAATTTTGCCGTCCCTGTCGCCGTTTCATTGCTGGCAATTTGTTGCTGTTGGTGCC
Organism: Myopa testacea; assembly: GCA_949629155.1. NCBI lineage: Eukaryota > Metazoa > Arthropoda > Insecta > Diptera > Conopidae > Myopa > Myopa testacea. The sequence continues at coordinate 25,006,060 of OX451348.1, read as the reverse complement.
CAGCTAATCGCGTGTTGCTGCTATCAGCTTGTGTTGGTGTTCGTACTGTTGCTGTTGCTGTTGCGCCCACAATCGTTGCTGGCTTCAGGTTCAAAGTCATTAACGACGACGTTTTTGCATTGGATGTTGTCGTTGCTTCTGCCACTGTTGCTAATATTTGCTCATCCTCATCTGGATTTCTACACTTTCTAGCGATAATAACAGCATTCGTGTTTGTTGCCAACTCCAGTTGCCGCTGCTGCTCGTTGTTATGCTGTCCTGCTTTCTGCTGGAATTCAACTGAATTTGCTTTTATTTTTACTTCCCTTTGGTTTGGCTCATTAATCGATTTATTGTCATCTTTCGATGATTTTAGTTTTTGTTCCTCTACTACTCTGCTACTCTGTCCTTTCTCCGCTTGTTGTTGTTGTTGTTGGTGCAACTGTGTGCTCTTTCGTCCTTCATCCCGGTGTTCATCCTACGAATATTAAAAGAATTATTAAAACTTATACACATACGATATACTCGTACATATGTATGTATGTATAATTTTGTGTTTGTCTGCGTGTCTAATTAACTTGAATTCTCTCGTCCTGCAGTTGGGCTTATTTTCTTGCCATAAGTTATTTGATCTAATTAAAAAAGTTAAAATCGATTCTCTACACTTTATCAGGTGAGCTGAGAGGGCGCGATTTATCCTTGAAAGACTCGATCTATATTAGAACTGAAACGTCATGGTACTAGTATAGTAATATATGTATGTATATTAACTATTGGAATTTATTAACCTTGCACAGGCACTTTTTATAATCTGAACTTAATTTTCAGTTTTCTTTTTAACTACTGTGTTTTTTCAATATCAACCGATTTTTTTTCTCCCTCTAAAACACAAATAATTTAATTTATTCTCCTTAATACTTTCCTAACCTGTTAACTTTCTGTTACGTAAGAAGTATTCTCAATAGTCGCCGTTCCAGCTTTTTTTTATTCTTTTTTTTTTACAGTTCCTTCCTTAACAGTTCTGTAAAACGAGATGCTGCTTAAGGATATTCATAAAAAGAGGACTGCCCTTTAGAGTAGGGCTCCTTTAGAGGAGCCCTCCCGCCCCCGTCTTTCTCCTCCACCGATTCTCCCCGATGTTTTCACCTGTTAAAGTTTAAAGCTACTGTAGCAAAAGCTGAAGCTAAAAGAACTACCGTTAGATCGTAAAAAAGAAAGGAAATAAAAAGAACTGGAAAAACGTAAAGGAGAGCGAAAGAGAGAGAGAGCGAAAGAGAGAAAGAGAGAGAGAGCGAAAGAGAGAGAGAGAGAGAGAGAGAGAGTGCTTAAAATTTGTAATAATGTATGCGGTTTTTTAATGAAAACAGCAAGGGTCTAGAAAAGAATATAAAACCAAGAGCAATTCTACTCAACTTGACTGCATTGCAGTTTATGCATGTTTTTCTTGTTGTTGTTGTTGTTGCTGTTGTTGTTGCTGTTGTTGTTATCCTTGTTCTTGAAGTTTTTGGAGTTTTAATTTTCCACACGTGGAAATTCGTAAGGTTGTGGAATTAACAACAATAACAACAACTACGGCGAATAGATAGAGAAAGTAACTTGTTTACTTGTCGACTTGTTTATTTGAACTAAGGTTGGATTAGTTTTTTGAGAGGAACTCCAAGTTATCAAGAGCCCGTTGATGGCCCATTGTGAGCCAGCAGAGGAAGCCCACCGGGAGGGGGGGGGGGGGGGTATACACACGGGTATTCCTTAGAGCGTCAGGGTTTCCCTTGGAATGCTCACCTGATTATGATTTTTCAATTAATTTACATTGATTAATAAATATTTCAAAAAATTAATAAAACTAAATAAAACTTAATAATTGAATTAAAAATATTGCAAAAATCAACACGGATGAACGTACTGCTTGTGCTTATATGATCCTCTCTAAATGCATGTCAACAGTTCTCTATGAATGATATACTCAATGGAATATAATTCTAAATAGTATTTTCTGATGCAAGAAACTTTTCAGCCCACCCTCGTATAATTCATTTCATTCACTCTTAATTCTTGAAACTCTAATACTCACTCTGCGTCGCGAGCGACGTGCAACACCCGGCACAACGGTAAAATCTGCAGCGGTAACTTTTTCTCCAGTGCTTGTTGAGGTGGCAGCACTGGCTGCTGTGCCTGCCGAATCCTCGCTGCGTGCATCGTAGAAGACGTCATCGTCCTCGTCAATGTCTTGCTTGTCACGTGGCACTAAGTGTGGCATCGGCATGGGGCAGCAGGAGGTTGAGGAGGCGGAAGTGAAGGTGGCCCCTTCCGGATTGTTAGCCATCGCAGTTATTTCTCTTGCTGTCGCTGTTTTCATTTCGACATTGTTTGCGATTTCAATTTGCACCTCGTTGTTGTCGTTGCTGTTTCTGTTGCTGCTGCTGCTGCTGCTGTTAATTGATTGCTGTCGCATGGCATCTGTTTTGCCTGCATCCATGTCAACTTCTTCTTCTCGTTTTGCCACCGCAGTCGCAGAGCCAGCCTCTGGTGCAACTTTGCTCTGATGTCTGTCTCCTTTTCTTGTGGATTCGTTTGGAGGTGCTTCTGAGGTGCCAGCAGCACGAACTGGCTTCAAAGTGGTTGCAGCCATTGTTTCAACATTGTCGCCACGTCCGCTTATGATTGTGGACGAGGACTCCGGTTGGCGCTTCCCCATCTGCTTCATGCTGACTCTCAGTTCCTGCAGATCCGAGTAGGTCGACGGTGACGGCGGCGGCGGCGGCGGCGCAGGGATGTCCTTGAATCGCGTTGCGAGCTTCGACGAAGCACGTGGATGGTGCTTCTTGCTGCTGTTGCTGCTCACGTTGTTGCTGTCGTTGAACGACAAACGTTTCATCGCAGTTGTGGAAGCCGTCGTTTTATCGTTGTACATCGATTTGGTGACTTTAGCGTGTTGTTGCATGCTGCGAACGCTGCTTTCTACGCTTGTTGCGCCGACTGATCGATCCGTGAGGTCGTCGACTAGTGCTTGGGTGCGATCTGGACTTTGTTTCTTGTTGTTATTGTTATTGTTACTGCTCTTAGCGTGGTGGAGACTACTCTCCGTGAATGCCGCACTGGCGTCTGTTGCTGTGTTAGTTACCACTTTGGGAATCGCGCCTGTCGCCGATGCCACCAGTCGATCCAGCGAAGGATACCCACGTCGCTCTGATGGCAGCGGCTGCATGCGGCGCTGCATGGGGCGTGGCGGCGGCAAAACTGCATGCTCCACATTTTGTAGACTCGTTCTTGGTGCCGGCGTTGGTCGAATGGATCTGAATGCCGAGCCCTCAATCTGGTCAAATTTGTTGGCGCTACGCGATGCGCTTTGACTTCGCCGGCGATCTTTTGTCAACGGTAAAGTGGCCGTTGACGCGATCGTGCTAACTGCCGCAACGCTGACTTGTTTCGGACTCTCAGTGCGTCGAGTGTCTGCTACACCGCTACTGCGTTGCAGCTCAGACTGGTGGATGCTACGTTTCACGTCGTTAACGTGCTTGAAGAAGTCCTGCGCGTACTTGTTCTGCTTCAGCCCGAGCTGCTCCTCGTGCCGCTGTCGCACGTATTCCGATTGCGCAGCGCCTGATGAAGGCAGCGTGCCAGCAGCAGTCTTGCGGGGGATGCCGCTGCCCAGCGACGGCCCACCCGCAATGCTGCCGTACATATCATCGAAGTCGGACGAAAAGTAGCTGGACGAACAGTCGCAGTTGCGGCACTCGTAGCGGCAGTTGTCGGAGAAGCTGCACTTCTCTCCGCCGCTTGCACCGTCCAAGCTACAGCGACGGCATTCAAATATAAAGCGACAGCTCTCGGAGCTGCCGAAGTAGCGACGGTGTGCCGATGCACACGACGAGAACAAAGAGTCGCCGAGACTTGAGTCGCTCACTTCGCCACGTCCGTGACCAAGTCCAGCGCGATAGCGACTGTATCGCTGCCAATTGTCGCTGCTGCGCAACGAATACTCGCTAAGAATGGAAGCTTTCGAATCACTTTTGTACATCTTCGGCACCTCGTATGAATCAGCGAGTATCTGTGAGCCGCCCATGGGCCGACTGGCGGCATACATGAGCGGGTGCATGAAACCGCCAGTGTCGCCAGCGACCTCGCTATAAAAGGGATCTGACAGCAGCATGTTGGCCTCGAGGCGCGACAGAGTGTTGTATTTGTTGTATTTATGCATTTGTTGTTGGTGCAGCGAGTCGCTGGATGAAGACGATTTGTTATTGCAACGTTTCAAATTACTACCGCCATCAATGCCCAGAAAACGTTGACTGCCGGCATTGCGTCGCGCGTGCGGCATGCTGTGCAGGCCCCCGTTGAGGGCGCCGGCAATGTTGTTAATATAATGTTGATGCTGCAGTCGCTGGTCATTGGCAGCAGCGCCAGCAGTTGTTACCACGTGAGCTGCCGAAGGTAACGCATAACCATGCTCGTTCAGTAACTTATGTGGAAAGCTGGCTTGATGTTGCTGCTGCCGCTGCTGCCGCTGCTGTTCGCTCATTGTTGCTGTCGACTGCTGAAATTGAATAATCGGATTGTATTCGCCGGTGATGGCCACTGGTGTGGTTTCCATCTTAAACACGCCCGGATTGTTCGGGTTGTAGGACTGAAACTCGAGTATGTGTGCCGCAGGCAGATTGCTATTGCCAGCAGCTGAGCCGCCAATCAACTGGACACTGTTGTGGTTGTCTCTGTGCGGCATGTGGACATGCTGCGGCGCACCCGGTGCGTCGTTAATGCATATAGCAGTGCTGTCGATGCTGCTAAAATTGTGTTGTTTGTGCGTCTGCGCCTGCGCCTGCGCCTGCTTGGCAGGAACAGCTGAGCTTCGGGCGCTCTTGCCAGCAAAGCGACCAACATTGGCGCCTTCGAGCTTCTCCATTAAGCAGTCCTGGCAGTTTATCCGGCTGCACTTCTGCATACACAGCATGCAATCCACACAAGGCGCGTCTGCGCTGTCCCCTTCCAAGTGCTGCTGCTGTTGATTAGACGACGACGAAGACGGTGCTGATGCTGATGCTGGTGGCGGCGGAATCGGTGGCGACTTTTGTAGCTTCCGATTGTGAGGCATTTCCGCTTTGTCTTCAAATAAAGGGGCATCCTTGAAAAAGATCTCCTCATAAATGTTCTCCTCACTACGCGCCAGCGCGTTCTTCTTGGAGTTACTGCTGCCGATGTTGCCTCCCGCCAGGCCGCCATCCTGCGTGTTGCGCTGCTTCTCCACTAGCTTCTTGGAACTCTTCTTTAGGCCCTCCTTTAGTAAGTAGTAATTGAAGCTCTTGATGCCGATCTCTCCTTTGAGAAAGCGGCGACCGATTTGCATCTTTGTGAACGTCGTCTTTGCGCCCGGATCAGGGAACGTTATTTCTGCAGGCGTCGCCTTCGATGAATCCGTCCAGTGCTCAGTCGGCCCATCGCTGTATTGCTTGTGTAACGCACTAGATTTGCTGCGCTCTCTGCTGCAACTCGTCCTCTGCGGAGTAGCTTGCAAATTATTATCGAGACTGAGGTTGCGACGCTGCTTAGGCGTGCGTTCGCCCTTCTCGCGCTTCTTCGAGTCACTCTTCTCGTGCGTCGCGCTACTGCGCTCAAGACTGCGAGCACGTTTGCCCAGCTCAAATTTGTGCAATGCTTCTGCTGGCGGCATGTTCTCATCGGAGCTGCTGGAGGCATCTGGTTCATAGGCAGTGGTGCTGCTGCCGACTGCCGCGAGGTCATTCACAGCAGCGGTGCGGCTTGACTTGCTCGACTTTGAGTGTGAGTACTGGAGAAATTCTGTGGTCAATTTGCTGCGCTTCCCCAGCGAACTGCTGCCCGGATGGGTTGGTGTTTTGACTGCGGTAACAGCCGCTGCCATGGAATCTGCGTTGCCGCCCGTGCAGCTGCTGCGCCGCAAAGGATTCGCCAAGTGGCTGATGTCGTCTGTGTATGCTGGGTCATCGTAGATGCGGTCGCGCACCGAGGATAACGAGCGGTCCTTCGTCTGGACGGACGTGGAAAGAAATATTAAGCCGTAAAAAGACAAATTAAAATCATGGTCAGAAAATACAACACAAAAGGAAGCAGGGAAAAATGTGCATTTAAGTAATTATTTGGCCATCAAACACTGCGCGGAAGAAGCAATGCGAATGGAATATTAATACGTTTTGCGTTTTACTCTCTACGATTAATTCGCCAGCCAGAACACCATCCGACCTGCCGGTGGTGGACCCCTTCTAATTGAAATGTAAGACGAGCGAGTGGGCTCTGGGCGAGTTTAGCAGCTCGTCCATCTACTCAAAACTGCGATGGACACTCGTCGAACAGTGGGACAAAAAGGGAGTGCAACCAAGCTGCCGAGGATCACTTTCGATGCACTCAAGAGAACGGAACAGAGAAGACAAAAAATGTAAGCAGCTGAAAGAAGAGAAAGAAGCAAATTAGAGTACATATTTTTCAGCAAAGATTCTAATTCGGCAAAGTATTCTGTTTGCGTAAGAATGCGCTTCGTCGGTGTTCCTGGTTTTCCAGATAGTTTCATTTGCAGTTAACTTCTGTGACTGCAGAAAAACCAACCAACCAGACTCGATGCAGGTTATCGTTGAAGTAAAAAAACCGAAGTTATTAGCAGGTTATCGGTTGCGTTTACACAACCGATGAAAACTACAGCGAGCCTGCACACACTTGAAGCCACACAAGGCGATTGGTGCCAATATATACATATACTTTGTCTACTGTGCTTCCCACCCCTCTCCCATTTCGGTATTCGTTTTCGTTTTCGAATGCGTTAATTCGTTTTCCCCAAATACGATAGTTCTCTTCGTTGGATGGTGGATGGTGGATGGATGATTGGATAGATTAGTTGTTGTTGGGTTTGGTGGTTGGAAAGATGAATACAACTGTGGCTACTTGCCTAAGGGTTTATTCATGGATTGATAGAACGTCGTAAGGTTATTGTTATTGTAACACTGTAAGCACATTGCACTAAGTTGTTTGCCAAGCACGCTATTTTTGCATTCGTAAAGTGCTCAGATTTCAGTTTTAATTATTCAACGTCCTTTTGTGGTTCGGTTTCGTGCCTTACCTTGACCTTGATTTTCTTGCGGCTACGATGCGGTATTGCTATATCTGTTAGCTTCAGCAATTTCGGACGTATCGGACGTTTCGTGCCCTTCGCGGTAGTGCGTTCGTAACTTAAATCCAAATAATTTTCGGTTGTCATTTTGCGGCTTTCCTTGGAGCTGGAGCTGTAATGAGGAAAAGGATGAGGGGGTTACAAAGAGATGAAAGGATTAATAAGGGTTTTTGTTCTTCAGTTCTTGATTTTGAAAGTGTTGGTTTTTCAACAACAATTTCAGAAGTTGAATTTCTTCTTATTTTAATATTGCATACCAAAGAAAGGCATTTCTTTTTTCTCTTATTTTAATATTGCATACCAAAGAATCCGCTTCTGCTTTTAGCACTTGAACCTGTGTTTAACATTGGCCGATCTCCGCCACGCCCTCTCTATTCATTCGATACTCCTAGCATAAGCAAAACGTTTATAAATAATTTTACAGCTCAATTATTTTTTCAACTAAGAATACTTTTATTCTTCTGTTGGAGCGAGTTTCTGGTGTGAAGCAATTTACAGAACTCATATGGACTTGAAGTGGGCAATCAAGGCTTTTAAATGTCAGCAGCGTTCATGGGTTAATAAACACCGTAAACGATAATGTCAAGGTTATTGAAATGTATAGTAGGCTCAGGTTAATTTTGTTGTGTTTTCTATCAGAACATTTTTTTATGCAACACTTTAAAAGTTAACACTTTAAAAGCACTCATTAAAGATTCACTTTAGCTCAAGACGACTAACTGTGCAAGGAACTCGAAGGACATGCATACATACATGGAAACAGACAAGGCTGTGTTACCGTTATTAGCTGGTGAATAAAAAAGAGGAATAGGAAGAATGAGATTAACAGGAAAACCGGGATGTGTACCGTAAGCGACAGTAAGGGCATCAAACACGGAAGCAATGTCACTTTAAGACATACCAGAACCGTAACAAATACCTAAACTCAGCATCATCATGATTATCACCATCACCATCACCGGCATCATTATCATAATCACTATTAATGCAAGTACACGGATAAATAAAATATTTTATAATGAATGCAGTGATTCTTTATAGAGTTCTGTAACACCCATTCTTGGTTAAGTACTCAATAAGTATTACTTCCCTTTGTAAAAATATTGAATATGATCTTTGTAAGTGCAACCCATAATCAATACAAAACCAGTAATACAAACTGAAACTAGAGGAAATACATATGTATGTGGTTATAAGGAAAGCTACCCTATAATCACAGAAGGGTATAATGTGAACAGATTATTGCTTTCATTGGAAGAGAATTATGTGAAAAGTCTTGGCTATTGCAACCTTACCCTCCTTTCTAAGTGGGGATGTGATGGATCATCTGGCCAGAAGCAGTATAAACAATTATAGCAGTATAAGCAATTTTCGGTATTAACCTAGACCAGGCGCGTGTACCACACACATATACGAAATAACACATACACAACTCTTTGTGTACGTCTGATTAGTCTTTTATGCCTGTAGATTACATTCTTTTCTCATTTGGGTCATGTAACGTTGATGAAATACAGTGAGGAAAGAATTATATTTGTATCTAACACAGTCAAATGGTGTATCTTGCTATGCGTGTGTTTTCGTTATTTCTTAGAATATTTTGGGTGTTGAATAAGGTGAAAATTAGTTTGAATTTCAGTGATGAGGAAAACAATGAGGTTAGAGCAGAAATGAGGATACGGATTATGATGAGGATGATCACAAAAAAAGCACAAACCACAAACTTAACGATATTAAATACGATGCTGGCCACCGCAGTGACTAAGAACTAACAATTTTAACAGTTAGCACCAGCAGCAAGCAGTATTAACGAACATCGGTGGCAGGTTGCGTGCAGGTCTGTCGATTTATTAAAAAATTGTTTTTTCTTTCCTTGTTCAATAGAAAATTTATTTGCAGCAAGTTTCTGCTGCTGGTAGTTGCTCGGTGTTGTTGTTATTTGTTGGGGGTTTAACTCTGGTGGAAGCTTCGAATGCATTGCATTAAGGAAATTAAATCAGATATTGCCTGCGACTTTGAATTTAGTTAATTCGACTTGTAATCTAAATATCCTTACTTTAATATCCTTTTTACACTGAGTGGTTGTCCAACTGAATTCTTTATTTTTATTACTTACCTATTAAGTAATAATAACAGAATTCAAAATTTACACAATTTGAAGTTATTATATAGAGAAATGTGATTTTATATATTAGATAATTCTGCAGAACTGGACTGACGTGGTTTATATAAGCCATATGAGTTCCATACTCATATTCAACTCGTGTTTGGATTCTCTTGTTAGTGAATATTTTCAAGTTGAACCTACAGCATCGACCGAATGAACGTATCCGGTGTAAGACTCTTCATCTTCTGTCACTTAATTTTGGTGGCTTCAGGCTACGGAGACGGACTGCTTCAGCTTGTGAATGATCTGGAGCAGGGCATAAAAGCGCAAACGACTGTATACTATGATCTGATGGGAAGTTCTTTGTTGGACGGTCTGGTGAAGCGGCCTGTTCCAAGTATATTGATCCGTGAGGAGACCGACTTCGAATTGAGGAAAAACTTCAACTCCCAAATACTATCAATAGTTTTCATTGGAACAGGATTCGACGACAGGGTGTTTTCTACATTGAGGAAGACTTTGCATCGATTGCACCAAACGGATGTTTTGTTCGTCACGGAGACCCTGGGTCCCGAAGAGAATTGGACGTGGCTTTTTGACTGGTGTTGGACGCACGGGTTCACTAACGTTTTGCTGGCATCTTCACACCATCCGGCGCCTCAGCTTTTGGCATTCTACAGATTTCACAGTCAACGTATACGGACAACTACTCTAAGTGAATATTTCGATTGTCGCAATAAATGGCGCGATTTTCAAGGTCAGGAGTTACGATTAGTAGTTGGTCACGATCCGCCATATGGAATCGTATACGAAAGAAGTGTCGCCAATCAGAACCTAGCAATCGGTGGAAATTATTACCAAATGGTAAAATTGTTTGCGGAGCTTCACAACGCTTCTTTGGTGATCATTCTTGCACAAAATAATAAAACGTTCTCCACTTTCGACTGCGTTGAATATTTCGATGCAAAACGGGCGGATTTCTGTGTCGCTATAGGTATATACGACGAGCGATTTAAATATGCAGTAGCTGTCGTATACGCAGTAACTCCTACAAGGGTGATGGTTCCATTTGCGAAGCGCTTGGCAACACACGAATACTATATCCTGCCCTTCAAGAACAGCGTTTGGGCTGCTTTACTGCTGGTGTTATGCTGCTTAGCAATGGCCACCTCTTTCTTCTACTGGCGATGTGTTGGCTCGTTTGATCTGAGCGCTTCGATGTTGGAAGCCTTCAAGGGGATGCTTCATCTGGGCTTCGCGATGAAAAAGTTACCTTGTAAATCCAAGCTGTTGATATATTTGATCGTGTTCTGTAGTGGCTTAATTTTCACAAACTTATATCTGGCCAAAATATCCAGCTTTCTTAGTGCAAATGTGTATGAAAAAGAGATCGATACGCTAGCGGATTTAGAAGCAAGGGGTGTCCATATTCTAGTCAACCCCTACATTCGAAAATTAATCGATATTTTTGACTCAACACTTCACAGATACACGAAATTAGTTGACGATGATACTTATTATTCATACCTTTACGATTTGAGCCCGGAGTATGCGTACCTCTGTTTCGAGGAGGAGTGCAAGTTTTTCATGCACCAACAGAGGGGAGTATCACGCGCTAATCTGCGACTGATGTCAGAGGTATTAGGTTCTTATGGCGTCTCTATTCCAATTGCCCACGAATGTCCCTTCGAGGAGGCTTTTAATGAATTTATTCTAAGGGCTTTTTCAGCGGGGCTGTATGGAGAGATTTCACGACGTACCACAGAAGAGGCCATTACAGAGGGTCTCTTGAAGTCATTCCGGACAGCAGGGGAGAATCAAGTGAAACCGCTGACTCTAGAAGATTTGCAAGTGTTGGCATTCATACTCATGATTGGTTACGCAGCTGCTCTGTTCTCATTCTGCGTGGAGAAACTAATATTCTATGTTGTAAGCATTAAGTCCAGAGTGAAGATCACGAACTTAAAAAGAATATTACCGAAGTGAGTTTCCGTTTATGTACTGTTTTACTTGCAGTATAATTAACATCATTTAAAAAATAATACTATGTTTTGATGGCTATAAATGGCCACTTTCAGAATTATTGAAATCACTTTATCGATTCTTAAAAAGCACCATGAAAAAATTATTTTCATTTGAAATTTCACCAAAAAGTAATGTGTACACCTTTATGTTAAAAATTAAAATATATTCAGCTTTTATTCTCTATTAAAGAATTGTTTCATTAAAAGCAAACTGTTTAGCGAATAAATATTTTTTTCTCCAGTTTGCGTATGCGGGAGGGATTCAAAAGAATTACAGTGTGCAGGTGGCATATAATATAGAATAATAAATCCATAAAATCGTCGTATGTTAGCGTTGTGATTGTGATTCTCAACTCAATATTATTAAAGTTTCCTAATCTTCGCCGACGCGGTAGTAAATCCATGGGTTTTAATAGTGCATCCTCATTAACTCGTTCTCCTTCAGTATATGTTAGCCCTTTAAATGTAAACCCCGCTTATATAAAGTAGTATCACGGTTTTTCCTTAGGTGGGTTGTTAAATTGTGAGCGAACGGTTGCGTAGCAATTACCTATATTTTGGGTCTCGTAAGATTTTATTGGATATTAATCTCGACATGCATATGAAACTCTTCAAATGGGAATCATTTCCTCATTTCCTTAGTCCAGTCAAAATAATATTTTTACCATTTTTACCAACCAGCAAATTTTTATGTTACAAAATCGCAATGATTTTGATTATTTATTTGTTAAAATTTGCTCAATCAAATTTAAAAGGTAAATGTAAACATTACAAAAGGTAGCCCATTCAAATAACCGGCTAATATGTATACATATTTACTACGGAATTATGTGTTGTGTTAAGTTAATCGCTTCAACTCGGTCTGTCTGTCTGTCTGTCGGTATGTCTGAGGAAATAACATATGGAGATGTCTGAATGAAATTTAGCACATTCATTCTTCGTTATGTGGCGTCATTGAATGTCAGTTGTTAGCAGTCTTTATGGTTTACTTTTAGATTTTTATTATTACAATACTTATTTTTGGGGATCGATCATACTCACATTTACAGTCTCTCTTTCTCTATCCATTTCGGTCCCTGTGTGTCTCTTTAGACCTCTGGCTTTACCACACATCTCATTTTTGTTTTCATTTGATATGATATACATACATATATATATTATATTTATACATTAAATATTTTTATATATATGTATGTATAAGGGCAATATATGAAGTTTTTTTAATCTTTTTAGAATTATATGTTATATGAGAACTATTCGTGGTTTTCTCCACTGATATTCATGTAACCTCCGTTGCAGCAGGTAATCGGACATTAAATCACTTTCAAGAAGTAATCCCAATTAAGAGTATGCAGTATCTAACTTCATAAGTTATCCATAAAGCTCTTTTATACATCGTACTTCTAATAGACCTAATTTATTGTAAACACAAACACATAATAATATAGACTCAATTACAACCTTATTCATGTACTTTTTAATAACATCTACTTTATACCATATCAAAAATTGTTTAACTACGGTTTGAAAAAAATAATGCTCCTAACGATTCAAGAGCTATTCTTAGTAAAATGTAAGTTATTCTTAGATTGTTTGCGAGCTCAGTCATGTCACGTAGCGTGTCTATTAGCTTTTTTGAATAAAAGTTATAATAAAAAGATCAAAGCTTAAACTGGTAATTTACAGATGAATCAACAATGTTTTTAGAATTGCTTTCTGTATTAACATTAATTCGTCAAGATGATAATCGGACGCATTCTCCCAAGCGGATATGCCGTATCGTAGCTTAGATTCAACCAGCGCATAATATACTTGTTTGTATCCTATACACCGATAGAAGAATAATTTTTGAGAGACACATTTTCCAAGAGCCTTCAACTGAGTTCATTGCGCAGTGTGCGTATATGAACATTAGACTGGTCGCATCTTGTATGGGATTTTTTTTTTTTTTTAAATATAATTGTTTGCGCTGCTTAAAATATGAGGTTTGGTGTAAGAAATCATGTCCTAATTTTTCAGCTAAATCCGACGGTGTCTAGTCGTGCCTAGTGGGGCCCAAAGTTCCCCATATTATAAAAAAACATCTATTCAATCAGGTATTTATAGTTATATTGAATAATGTGCTTCAAATATAAATTTAATTTATTAATGGTTTTGAAAGTTAATGTAATGATAAAAAAAAGTATATATTTATTTAATTAATTTTATTGAGTTGATTAATTTATAAGAGAAGATTTGTTGTGAGAAGGATATAAATGACGATAGTGTTCAACAACTTGGAGTAAGTACTACTTATCTTTCTCATCGTATGTTAGCGATTTATTGTAATTCGTGATGAGTTTAATTGCTCTTTCTGCTGCATCATTCACAATATTCAAATGTTGACAGACAGCTTTTCCAGCGCAATAATCATCCCTCTGTTGCCATTGAGAAGGTTCCGATTCTAAAAATTTTGGATCTATGGCTAATGGAGAAAAAAATTTCTTTGTCAGTGGAGAAACGAAATCTGATATATCTCTTGACGCGTAAGAGAAAATTTCATCCATATTGACAACATTCCTTTTCGAAATTTTTTTCGAGTTCTTGGACCATCATCTTTTTTATTTCCAACGGCACGCTTTCATCAAAAAATGCAAGGCCAACAGTTTCTTCTGTCAAATACCACAAATGGTTTCTTATTTTTTGCAATAATGCGGTCGGAACTTCTTTATCAAAATAAGTTACAACGTTTTGAATGAAATCAAGATCTAGTTTTGGCGCTTCTATAGCATTCGCACATCGGAACCAATAAAGAACATATATGATAGTCAAAAATAAGCAAATGCTTATTGTTTATTGTTTATTGTTTATTGTTTATTGAGAAAGCTCACAGTACAATAAGAATTTAATTCTTTTACAGCACTAAGTATAAAAATATTTAGCATTAATTACAAAATATTATAAATTATGAAACTAGCTTAAAACTAGAAGAGTAAGGAGAAAAAGTATCAGGGAAGTTAGAAGATAGAAAAAGTTTTAGTTTTAGAAGTTAAAGAGTAGAGAAATGAGAAATAACAGTTCTTCTGAAGATCTCCCGGCTAGTCACATCTTTAATACATCGTGGCAGCGAATTCCATAATCTAACAGCATTGACAAAAAAAAGATTTGATGTATGCAAGGAGCCAGATCGAGGTACAATTAAAATGCGACTACGTTGCGACTGTGCGAATTGTAATTTTGTGAATAAATATCGAGGAGTTTTAGTCAGGATTAACTTATGAAGGAAAATGCAGTTGCGAGCATTTAGATAACTAATAAGATCACAACCTAACAGGGACCTCCTAAAACTAGATATATGGTCAAATTTATTCAAGCCATATACATATCGAGTAGCATAGTTATAAGCTAGTAGTAGTTTTAATTGGGAAGAAGAGTCCAATCTACTGTACACCACATCCGCGTATGTTATTATGGGCAATATAAGCTGCAGAATCAACATGCGTCTAACACTGACTGGTGTGCAATAAGCTGATACCCTAAGGTTGCGTAAAATGTAATAAATTTTCCTAACTATCATGTTAATATGATCTGCGCATGTTAGTGTTGAATTAATTACATAGCCAAGATTCTTGATGTTGGTAACAACCTTTAACTGACTATTGCCAATAAGGACTTGCGGGAGATTGAGGTTTCTGGTTTTAACTTTAGTAATTGGTAAGATGTAAGATTTGGCAGCATTCAGTTGAAGTCTATTAGCAATAGCCCACTGGTAAATATTACTCAAATCCTCATTCATTGCATTACACAGTTGAACGACATGGTCCTTGTGGCTAGACATATATATTTGGATGTCGTCAGCATACGCATGTAATGATACATTTTTGCATACACTAAATATATCATTTAGGAATATTGAGAACAGCAGGGGACCGAGGATGGAACCCTGAGGAACTCCACTAGAAACAGGTGTTAGCTGAGAAAACCTACCGCAAGCCTTAACTCTCTGATACCTGTTGGATAAGTAGGACATTAAAAGCCTTTGAGCATTATCACCAAAACCAAAGAATCTCGCTAACTTTGAGCACAATAACACGTGGTTTACCTTATCGAAAGCTTTGGAAAAATCAAGCATTCCGAGTAAGGATATTGCTCCCGAATCATAGGCAGGTCTTAAGTCATCAAGAATCTTGACAATAGCAGTAGTGCAACTGTGGCCTGAGCGGAAACCCGATTGAAGAGGCGACAGAAGATTGTTCTTATCTAAATAAGTGGATATTTGAATAAACATTAATTTTTCACATACTTTAGATAAAGCCGACAAGATGCTAATTGGTCTAAAATCACTGATTTCAGATGGACTATTTGATTTTGGGATTGGTTGAATAATAGAGATTTTCCACAGATCAGGGAATGATGAGGAAGTAAAACAGAAATTTATTATGTGTGTCAATGGTTTTATTATGAATGGCAAAATAAGTTTTATGAATCTTACAGGAATACCATCTTCACCAATTGAATTGGATTTAATTTTCATGACACAATTGCAGACTTCATATTCACTAACAGTCATGAAGTGAAAGGATTGTGGTATGCAGGTAGATGGAGACGTATGAGAGCAGAGACCAACCGGCGAATTGTCAAGTGATTGAGCATAATAACTATTAAGAGCATCAGGATCAAACTTACAGTCAACCTCGTACTTAGACTTTACTCCTAACTTCTTAATATTGTTCCAGAGATCTTTAGTAGGTAGGTCAGGGTTTAATTTAGAAGCGTAATATTTGATTTTCGCTTGCCTGACTGTCAACACAGCAGCATTTCTAGCACGTCTATAGTTATCCCAATTGAGCATAGACTGGTGTTTCTTCCATATCTTATGCAACCTATTCCTTTTCCGAATAACATTGAGAACACGATTCGAGAACCAGGGACTTGTCTTATCCTTAATCACAATGGTACGCAAAGGTACGTGATAATCAAAAATCAAGGCAATAGGAGTTAAAAAAGAGCTTAACTTATCGTTAACAGAACTATAAAAATAACAGCTCTCAAAATTTATTAAAGAAAGGTCGCTATATAGAGAGGGAAAATCTATTGACCGAAAATCACGATACGAAAATGTCTCCCCATCAGCCCTGGAGGACATATTTATATTTATGGAGCAGAAAATTAAATCATGGTCAGATATAAAATCTATTTGATCAAATAGAGATATAAGATTAACATCAGACACAATGAAATAATCCAACAGACTGGGGCAATGGCCCGGAGAAAAACGAGTAGGGTTGGTTTCATTAACAACGGATAGGCCTAATGTTGCAAGGTTGTCATACAGGTTTTGCTTATAACAGTCATTTGATAAGATATTAACATTGAAATCACCACAGAGCATCACACAATCATACTCTAAAATACAATCTGACAAAGTAGACATTAATGGACTAATTGAAATCGTTTTGTCAGGATTATAAACACAACATAAAAGTAATTTATTCTTGTTGTAGCTCACACACAAATTTAAAAACTCCACAGACATTCCAGAAGATTTACACAATATATTCACATGCAAATGTTTCTTACAGTAAATTGCGACTCCACCCCCTCTTCTCCCTAATCTGTCATTCCTAAAAATATTATAATTGTAAATATTGCACACTGAATCACACAAATACTCATCCCACCAGGTCTCCGTGACACATATTATGTCAACCAAAGACTTCTCAAAAATAACGCGTATGTAGTCCAATTTGTCCACATTTAAACTCCTTGCATTGAATTGAACAACATTTAATCCATAATGCTGCTTACAAAACACATTCAGTAATGCTTTATGGTTTTCGTCAATACCGTCAGAACGGTGAGCGCTACCCATGCACAATAACAAGGAAATCTTCGTACAGAACTATTGATAAGAAAAAAGATACTAAGAAGATTAAGTAAACAAGATAACGAAGTAAGTTAAAAGGGAAGAATAGAAAGGTAAGCATATCTGAAAGAGATGAAAGTATGTTAAATATAATCTTTAAAATATACATGCGATACAAATCAATTGATGCACAAAGCAAAAACCAAAATAAAAGGAAAACTGCTACATCGAAGTTCCATCAAATAGTTGAAGATCTTGAAGATGTTTAACTGCGATATTAGCTTCACCATCCTGCTTTCTGACATAAACGCAACCTCGACTAGAAAATGCAGCAACGATCAGTTTTCTTCTCTTTAATGTGACCGCAGCTCGAAGAAGAACCCTTGTTTTCCTTGTAAGGCTTTCATTAACATAACAGCTGCCATCGCCATCCACACCAATGTCATTTAGTTTAATTTCACATTGCTTCTCTCTCCTATAAATAGCTGCAGCTCTTAAAACAGAATTTCTATCTTGCCGGCAACCGAATTTCATTATTATAGGGGCAGAATCAGAGTTATTACTTGCTGACGCCATATTAGGACGAAAAATACTTTTAATTGCAGGAGGCTTACATCCAATTGTAAAACATAATTGGTTAAAAATATTGGAGAGATTTTCACCCTCTCGCCTAGGAACACGTCTTAATACTGCATCAGAACAAATTTCACCATTTTCAAGAGTAGACAATCTACTTTCCATCTCTTCCAAGTATTCAGAGTTGAGAGAAAGAGCATTAGTCCTATCATTTACAGCATTATTTAAAGAAATACACTGCTCTTTCAGTTCCTTGTGCTCGCATTCCATTAAAACCAGTTTTGACTTACACTCGGCAGTTTCTTTCTCCACTGAGCGGTAGTTCTCAATTGTATTTAAAAGCATACTACTGAAGCTATCCAGTTTTTCTCCCCATTCTTTCGTAACGGTTTCCATTTGTGTTTGAAATTCACCTCTGAGAGCAGACAATTCACTTCTTATGTTGTCCAATAAAAGAGAGCAGTGTTTTGTGAGACGATCTTCAATAGCTTGAACAGAAAGAATGCTCAGGCCACCACCGTTAGGCGAAGCTGAGTGCTTTGGCGTGGTGAGTCCAGCTTTGACATCAGATTTCGACCTTGTGCTCATTTTATTCATTTTTTAAAAAATAGCAAGTAGAAAACTCCGAAGACTTTTCAATTCCGCTGCTGTCAATTTGAACTGTTCGCGAAATAGAAATATTTTGTAACAATAAATGCACTTTGACATGAATCGTGCATGCGATGTTGCACCAGGCAAACGAAATTGTGAAAAATCTGGTACATGCTCCCCAATAAAATGGAGTTTTAACTGAAGCAACTCTTTATAATCTGCACGCACGTAATGGAATTTTAACGCATTTATACAAAAATTCTTCAAATAATCTACGCGCGATGTTGTTAAAATTCGCACCACTTCTTCGTCCAAAATTCCACTCTTGAACGTGCTAGCTTCAATGTGTTTCCAATACTTGGCAAATCTGTTGAAGAGAAGAACTTCTGGCCCGGATGTTTTCCCAAAATTCATTTCAAATACAGATTTGACCAACACTTATATGGTGGCGACATGGAAGAAAAAGTAGCTTACAGACAATATGAAGTACGTGTATGAACTACCGTTGTTTTACTTACATTGTTAGTGGTACATTTTAAAGGTTTGATAATTATTTCGTTTGTTGAATAATTTTACATGAAATAAAATATTACTGTAAAACTCAGGTCGAAGAAATTTCACCTAAATAACATAAACGGAATTAAACAAACAATTAAACGACGAAGAAGCAAAGTAGTTGGCAAGCAGAGCAGAAGGTCGTCGTACATCGACGATAAGACAACCGATGTTTTTGATGTCCTTTTAATTAAATACATGCTTGAACATTTTAATATGAACTTCGAATTTTTTATTTCTTCCAATAATAAATAAATTTTAGTTAAAATCTTTCGTTCGTATCATACTAAAACATTAAATACCAAATACTTTAATATATCTATACAATATATAATTTCTTAGTATGTCCGGATGTTTGTATGTATGTCCTATTCTTTCCGCAACTTTCTGAAGCCATCTGATGACATAGGAAGCTGAAATTTGGCATACTTAAAGTACTTTCTCTGCGGAAGATCGTAACGAAGCCAGATTTTTGATTTTCGGTCTATGGGACCGGCTTTTCAACTAGTATAACTATAAAGATCCGATTGAATAGATGTTTTTTTATAATATGGGGAACTTTGGGCCCCACTAGGCACGACTAGGCACCGTCGGTTTGAGCTGAAAAATTAGGACATGATTTCTTACACCAAACCTCATATTTTAAGCAGCGCAGGCAATCAAATTTCAAAAAAAAAATTATTGCGACCAGTCTAATGAACATCCTACCTTAAATGAGAATGACTACTATGACTCCTAAATATTTGTAGCAATGCACTTGAGACATACACAACTCTGCGCTTCCATGTTTGCGTTTTTAGTCGCGTATGATAATTTTTGATTTTGGTTACATTAATTTGGTTTCGGTTGACTTTATTACTAATGAACCAATGAACCGCCTTGTCCGTTTCGGACTGCATATATTGTACTAGATTTTTTATCTTCTAGATTTCGGTGTAGAAGTATTAAAGCTCTGTCATCCGTATAGGGGAACGGTATTGCATTTTTAGAAGTACGAAGAAGTTCAATGGTTTAAATGATAACCAACAAAGAACGCAACTTTGATCCCTGCGGTACTCCATGTAGTACTGTTTTCGCTTCGCTTATCATATCTTTTACCTTAAGGCGGAACCTTCTGTTCTCTAAGTAATTTTGGAACCAGCTTAGTAGTCGTCCTCTTATGCCTAATCTTGATAAAGGCATTCTTGAAAGCCTTTATTATTTTTGTATTATTTAGCGTATCGACCCTTTGCTAAAATCAATATAAACTACTAACACTCCAATTCGCCCAGAAGAACGTACTGGTTTTTATGTATAATTTTGTAATTTTCTATGAAACTCTGTATTCACTTTACTACAACTTCCTCAAGACACTTACCGAAAGAATCGAAAGTGGTCTGTAGTTTCCTTATCTGTTTTCACAGCTTTTTTGAACATCGGTCGTACAATCGCTGTTTTCAATATTTTTGAGACTTTAGCTTCAACAATGGTTTAGTTGATCATTCTGACCCTAATTGGTTCGAAGACGTTAACATGGTGTTTTTAACCCGTTGAAGACAATTGGTGCCTATAAGCAACTTTTAAATCTACGGCTCTAAAACTTTAGATTGGAGTCTCTGATTTATAACGGTAAATTGCATACAAAGATCGATCTTTTTTTAGTAAATTCATTTCATTTGTTAAGTTATTCAATGCAACTTAAGTAAAAAACAACACGTACGAAAAAGGTGCCGCGGAAAATGTTTTTTTTTTTTTATACATACATATGTACATATGTATATAGATAATAGTTACATAACTATAATTTACACTATGTCTCAATATAAAGGTAAGTTATTTTATTTATGAATTTATTTGGAGCCAAGGTGTTGACTTTACTGTTGCTTATAAGCCACATTTCGCAGGACCTCCCAAGAAGGACATAGGGCTTTGAAATTTAATTATTAGCTTGCTTAGGGTTAAAAAATTATGACCGGCAACACTGCAAATTTTTGACACCACAGGCTTAAAAGCTGTCACCAAAGGGTTAAATCGATCGCACGTACGCCAACGCAGCCCGTTGATTTTTATATATCAATTGCGTTTAAGATATTTGTTATTTCATGCGAGTTTGTCTCTTCAAAAAATATTGAATTGAATAGTGTTACGCTACTGTGATCGGATAAAGTTATGTGACATTCGTGTATTACTTTTGATGCTTGATGTGAAAAGCTCTTTGCTCATTCATTTGCTAAATGCTCGATGTCAGTAATTATAGGATAATTTCTTTGAATTTTTTCATGTATAATATATTATCGTACTTTCTTCTGTTAACCTTATTTATTAGAATCAATGTTTTCCTGGGACTCTTTATTCAAGGCTTTATTTTATTCAAGAAATTACGAAAGTGTTTGTATTCTGTATCGTAGTATTTGTATTTTCGGTTCGGCAAAATACAGACAAAAGCTCCATTAAATATAATTGTATTCGCCACTCAATATCTATCGATGAAGATGTCTGTCATTTGCTGCATCAGTGGGATCTGCAGCAAAATATTCGAACTTTTAATGAATCGTTTAATAAAAATGGTTTATTTCGCTTGTTCCCAATACTAGGAATAGTTGTAGAATACGATTCAAACGGTTGGAAGCCACTAGCGATTATGATGGCTACTTTGCGACCTGGTAGGTTGGCTATTTATACCCGAGTAGATTAGTAATTGCCAACAGGGAGAAAATAATCCCGATTTCTTTTGTGATCCATAAATGTTATGTTTAGAATTCGGCAGCAGTAGTTGGCCTTTAATAAATCATTTAATTAAATTTTATTGAAACCCAGATCTATCTTATACCTTAGGTCCAATATTAGTTGGCCGTATGCATTTATATTGTTCATTATTACTTATAGCTTACCCAGATTATTTAAATTCATGCATTTACAACTCTAGAAATACTATTTTCACGAATTTGTTTTACTACTGAATACTTACTTCCTTTAATCGACCCCGCCCCGAACCCCGCCCCTCGTTCTAACCATTCCAGGACACATCCAGTGACTTAACGTCTATCATCCTCTACAAAAGTCGCTGACTCGATACAATGCGATGCCGATGCTCTTAACAGACATCACTTATGCGCGCCAATATCGATAGTCTGTATATACTTATACATATGTATATCAACTCGGTTGAGTTACCTGAATATACGGATTACCTGAATATACAAATTACCTGAATACACGCAAATATATACATACATACATATGTAATAAAGGGTCCGCCATCCAACGTTTTTTTTTTTCAACTAGTGCTTATTTCGTGAATGGCAACACTTAGCTCATGTCTGATTTGACAGATAATTAGTTTTATCCTTCCCCTGAACGAATATGGTTGCGTATACGCTGGGAACGCTGAGAAAAATCGACTTACAGAAGATGCCGATTTTGCCAAAAAAATCATCTTTTCAGGTGAAGCTCATTTTGATCTTGGCGGGTATGTAAACAAGCAAAATTGTCGCATTTGGGGCACAGAAATGGGGCACCCGCACGCATACATTGAAAAGCCGGTGCACCCAAAACGAGTCACTGTTTGGTGCGGATTTTGGTCCAGAGGCATAATTGGGCCATTTTTCTTCGAAAATGAGCAAGGAGTGGCCGTTACAGTCAATGGCGATCGTTATCGGGCCATGTTGAAGAGGAGGATATTGGCAACATTTGGTTTCAACAGGACGGCGCTACATGCCACACAGCCGAAGCTACACTCGATGTTTTATAGCATTTTCAAAAAAAAAAAGTTATTTGGCGGACCTTATATATGTAAATATATGTATGGTTCACCTGCGAAAGAACGACCCTATCAATTTATTTACACATAGAGTAAAGTACTCTAATGGCCTCTTCTGTGGTACGCCGCGAATTGTCTCCAAGCAGCCCGGCCGAGAAGGCCCTCAGAAGAAGTTCATTAAAAGCCTCCTCGAAGGGACACTCGTGAGCAATTGGAATAGAGACGCCATAAGAACCTAATATCTCTCAGTCGCAGATTGGGGCGGGACATTCCCCTCTGCTGGTGCATGTAAAACATGCACGTCTCCTTGGAACACAAGTATCCATACTTCGGTTTCACAGCGAAAATGTATGATTCATAAGTCTTATCGTCAACTAATTTTGTGTGCTTGCGTAGTGGTAACTCATAGAAATCCATTAATTTTTTAATAACGGGGTTGACTAGAACATCGACGTCCCCTGCAGAAAAGTCTTCCAGAGTATTGAACTCTTTTTCATAGACATGTGCGTTCAGAAAGCTCGACACTTTTGCCAAATATAAGTTTGTAAAACTAAAGCCGCTGCAGAAAACGATGAAATATATCAATGGCTTAGATTTGCAATCTAATTTGCTCATCGCGAAGCCCAAGTAAAGTATTCCCGTGAAGGTTTCCAACAGGGAGCCGCTCAAATCATACTCAAATCACGCTCAAAGAGGTGGCCATTGCTATGCAGCATACCACCAGCAGTAGAGCAGCCCAAACGCTTTTGTTGAACGGCAGGATAAAATATTCGTAGGTCGCCAAGCGCTTCGCAAACGGAACCATCAACCGTAAGTTAGATATCGCGTTTACAACTGCTACCGAATATCTAAGTCGCTCGTCGTAAATACCATATTCGGTACAGAAATCTGCCCGTTTGGCCTCGAAATATTCAATGCAGTCGAAAATGGAGAACGTTTCATTATTTTGGGCAAGAATGATCACCGAAGAAGCGTTCTGACGCTCCGCGAAAAGCTTTACCATTTGGTAATAATTACCACCGATTACCAGGTTCTGATTGGCGACACTCTTTTTGTATATGGCGGCTGTTAACCAACTAATAAATAAATGGTAACCAACTAAATCGTGCCATTTATAACGACGCTCGAAGTATTCATTTATGGTGGTTGTGCGTATCTCTATAAAGTGTCAAAATCTGAGGAGCAAAGTGCTGTGAAGACAGCAAAACGTTAGAGCATCCAACAAAAAGATCCAAAAGATTGGATCCAACCCGTGCATCTAACACCAGTCAAAAAGTGCAGTTTAAAAATAGTGCAATAATTTTTATCAAACCTCTGCGATCGGAATAAATGTCATGTAAATAATTACCACGTACAGCACTCGATGGGACTCTTCATTGGCAGATTGAGTTTTCACTCCAGTTCCATTAGTCAGTCCATTAAAATGATGTATAAAATCATTTCAAAGCACTTTGTTACAGTAATTTTAAAAAATTTGTTGAAAACTGCAAATCAATTCTACTCGTACGTGATGGGTAACTAATAAAAATTAATAATTCAATAGTTGTGATGACTCAGTTGGAGAATCAGCCGTTGTGCGGATAGTGTATTTCATGAGAACACGGTTCTGTGGAATGAAAACCTTCCGGTTTCGATAGAAGGGAAATAATAAAGGAGTTACTACATACATATATCAGTGTTAGAATTTGCATGAATTTTCTTTTAATTGCATGGAGGCACAATTTAGATTGAAATTGATTCTTGCATTTTGGAACAAGGTCTGCCCTCAATTTTAAGAGTTATTTATTTCAAAGCATTTCTCCAAATTAAACTTTATTTTCTTTCTTCTTTCTGGAATATTTTACTTTAAAATAGCCACAAAAAAAGAAAGGAGAAAGAAGAAAGGAAAGACGAGTAGTATGGTCCACCCAAAAAAATAACTCTAAAAAATAGCTGTAAAACATGAGTAAAGGTTGTTGTTGTTGTTCTTGCCGCAGCATGTTTTCATTGTTGTTTCTGTCGTTATTCACAAATCAAACAAAGTTTGGTGTTCACTTGTTGCTCATCTTTTTTATCACGATACAGACAGAAAGACAGACAGACAGACGGACGGACATGGCTAAATCGACTCAGGAGTTCACACTGATCAAGAATATATATAATATATATATATATATATTATATATGTATATTATATATACATATATATACTTTTCTATACCTATCGTCTCTATTTCTATGCGTTACACTACATTGCGTGACAAAGTGAATATACCCTTACCTTAAGGTGTAGGGTATAAAAATCAACATTGTGACTAAAACAACGTTAGACTTACGTGAGAGAACCTCCGTGATATGTAAGTACTACGTAAGTGTTCCGTTTAATGGAAACGACAGGCAATTAAAAGGAGAAGTGAATTTTCCCTCTTCCCCCGCATTGCATTAGAATACAGTTAAAGCACCACATTCACACACACACATAATTATGTAAATTATGTAAATGTATTATGTAAATCGGCACTCATACTCAATTCAGTTAAATCAACAGGGTGCTTGATTAAATGAAATATTGAGGTCTGTCTGCCCGCCCTTCAGTCTATCTGTCAGGCTGTCTAACCGGATCTCATTTTTGAGTACTCTAATCGTGCTTACAATCCTTTCACATTTCCGCGACGTTATTCAACCTGTTTGCTTTGTTTGCAAACCGTATTTTTCCATTTTCATTCACGTCCAACTTTTTGTGTCGAGGTAAAGTATTTTTGTGGGGAAGAGACGACGTGTTAAACGGCTTTAAGCTGTTTTCCGTGAAGTGCTAATTAATTTAAACATCTTCCACATGGACACACATATGATGCACACACACAAAAACACAGAAACACCGAACGGGATACAATAATCACCATTTACTGAGGTAAGTCTACTTGCGGTTTCTGCGAGTAGACTCCAGATCCTACACCAACGTCCATCTTAGAGCCGTCAGTGTACACTATGATGTCGCTTTCCACAGCAAAAATGTCCGCATATTCTCGAGGGAATATTTACTTCGAATCGTCTAACAAATCCCGTAGACGACGACGTAGATGAAGATAGTCTGAGTAACAGTTACAAGGTCTGGGATTCCAGTGACACGAGTCCATTAGTCTCAGGGCAGATGTGTACCTCAATGTGAAGTATGTATGTTCAGAGTGGAGTTCTGGGCCTGTGTTGGCCCAACTCCGTAGAGCACCTTCTGTCCCAATGCAGGCTGTGTGTTGTATCCTTCTCAACCGTGTGGAGTGGAGCTTCTTACGTATAGCTGTACACCATATGGTGATAAGAAGTGCTCCATATGAGAGGATTGGCCTGATGACCGCTGAGTATAATCATAGTCTCGCCTTCAGACCACATGTTTTCCCAAAGGTTCTGCAGTAGGAATAGTACGCAATATCTGCCGATATTTCCTTAGCCGATGTTTGCCTTAGTTCGATATTTTCTTTCCAGTTGAGTTTTGAATCCAGAATAATGCACAGGCATTTCGCATGCGCCGATAACTGAAGCTGCTGTCCGTGGAGCTTGGGTGGCTGAAAAGGTTTGAGTTTATACTTATGTATTTGTGACAAGGACCAGAACTGTTTTGGCCGGGTTAACTCTTAACTCACGCAGAGTAGCCGTGGCAATGAGGCAATCGTACCGAGGCTCGACTCCTGAACACGTTTCCTTACAGTATTTACACTATTTAGAGATACATTTCGTGTATATGATATTTTCAAATTTTAATAATTTCTGTAAAAGATATTCAAATTCGGTCAAATTCAAAATTTTGAATGGTTCTTTACGTTATGTTTTCGTATTAAGATGTTTCGTATTAAGATGTCACAAACACATGTATGCGTCTGAAACATATACACAGAATAATACACGACCACAGATACTAAAGGCCGAGTAATCTAAAGCATTTTATGAATTAGTTGATATAAACACCGAACCGAGTCAAATGATCTCTGGGCTTAGACAATTTTATTCATCAATCATCAATGATTGACACACACGCACACATACAAGGATAAGCAGAGCCGCGTTTACTTCAACTATTCACCGCAACGCATTCCAACGGAGTCGCTTAAATAAAAATCATCGAAAAGTGGGTAGGAGAGAGCAAAAGAGAAGCACAAAGCAATGATGCAGAACAAAAATTTACAAAGAAAAACAAAAAAAA
The DNA here is from genome assembly GCA_949629155.1 of Myopa testacea. Lineage (NCBI taxonomy): Eukaryota > Metazoa > Arthropoda > Insecta > Diptera > Conopidae > Myopa > Myopa testacea. Next base: position 24,979,338 of record OX451348.1, on the reverse strand, counting down.
AAAACACGTGCATAGTTTTGAGCACTCATTTTTTTTAAGAGCATGAAGCTTCTTTCAATTTTAAGGTTAACGGTTCAATATATCGAAAGGAAAAGAAGTAACACTTCAATAAACATAATTTCATTACCTCAACTATTCTTCATCTTGTTGCCTGGTTTATTACATCAAATCGCGAATTAACTAAGGCTCTCGTTTATCACTTTCATCACTTAAATAATTACTGATTATTTCACACTGATTCACAGTTCAGTTGAAGGGCGTGGCACTGAGACGTGTGGTGCTAATTTTCACACTTTTCAGTCCTTTTCCTCTTCATTCATTTTATTAGTTTCACTATTTTTTATTTTAATTGCCTTTATTCATCACCGAAGATCGTTATGGTACGCAAGCCGCAGCTTGTACTTGGATGGAAAAATAAAAATCACTCATGAGTAAAAGCAGATTTTCATCTTTTGGAATAGTTTTTTTGTGAGGGATATAAATAAAGTTATTCATTTGAGGGATATATTCCGAACCCGGACTTATCATTCTACCTGCCTACTATAACTCTTTGAATCCCTCCCGCATACGCAAACTGGAGAAAAAAGATTTATTCGATAAACAGTATTACTTTCAATGAAACAATTCTTTAATAGAGAATAAAAGCTGAATATACATAAATATTTTCATTTTTAACATAAATATGTACACATTACTTTTTAGTGAAATTTATTTTTTTCACGATCCTTTTTTAAGAATCGATAAAGTGATTTCAATAGTTCTGAAAGTGGCCCTTTATAGCCAACAAAGTATTATAGCCAAAGTAAGTATTATTTTTGCAATTATATTAATTATGGTGCAGGTAACTGCAATTATACATCTTTAAATCCAGAAACATTATACTACTGTTATCAATTACCAATACTTTTAAATTGATTTAAACGCAAACACTTAAGTATCTCGAGTTTAACACAATGGAAACTCACTTCGGTAATATTCTTTTTAAGTTCGTGATCTTCACTCTGGACTTAATGCGTACAACATAGAATATCAATTGCTCCACGCAGAATGAGAACAGAGCAGCTGAGTAACCAATCATGAGTATGAATGCCAACACTTGCAAATCATCTAGAGTCAGCGGTTTCGGTTGATTCGTCTCCCCTGTCGGGAATGACTTCAAGAGACCCTCTCTAAGGGCCTCTTCTGTGGTACGTCGTGAAATCTCTCCAAGCAGCCCCGCTGAAAAAGCCCTTAGAATAAATTCATTAAAAGCCTCCTCGAAGGGACATTCGTGGGCAATTGGAATAGAAACGCCATCAGAACCTAATACCTCTGACATCAGTCGGAGATTGGGGCGTGATATTCCCCTCTGTTGTTGCAAAAAAAACTTGCACTCCTCCTCGAAACAGAGGTACGCATACTCCGGGCTCAAATCGTGAAGGTATGAATAATAAGTATCATCGTCAACTAATTTCGTGTATCTGTGAAATGTTGAGTCGAAAATATCGATTAATTTTCGAATATAGGGGCTGACTAGAATATCGACACCCCTTGCTTCTAAATCCGCTAGCGTATCGATCTCTTTTTCATACACATTTGCACTAAGAAAGCTGGATATTTTGGCCAGATATAAGTTTGTGAAAATTAAGCCGCTGCAGAACACGATCAAATATATCAACAGCTTGGATTTACAAGGTAACTTTTTCATCGCGAAGCCCAGGTGAAGCATCCCCTTGAAGGCTTCCAACATCGAAGCGCTCAGATCAAACGAGCCAACGCATCGCCAGTAGAAGAAAGAGGTGGCCATTGCTAAGCAGCATAACACCAGCAGTAAAGCAGCCCAAACGCTGTTCTTGAAGGGCAGGATATAGTATTCGTGTGTTGCCAAGCGCTTCGCAAATGGAACCATCACCCTTGTAGGAGTTACCGCGTATACGACAGCTACTGCATATTTAAATCGCTCGTCGTATATACCTATAGCGACACAGAAATCCGCCCGTTTTGCATCGAAATATTCAATGCAGTCGAAAGTGGAGAACGTTTTATTATTTTGGGCAAGAATGATCACCAAAGAAGCATTGTGACGCTCCGCGAAAAGCTTTACCATTTGGTAATAATTTCCACCGATTGCTAGGTTCTTATTGGCGACACTTCTTTCGTATACGATTCCATATGGCGGATCGTGACCAACTGCTAATTGTAACTCGTGACCTTGAAAATCGCGCCATTTATTGCGACGATCGAAATATTCACTTAGAGTAGTTGTCCGTATACGTTGACTGTGAAATCTGAAGAATGCCAAAAGCTGAGGCGCCGGATGCTGTGAAGATGCCAGTAAAACGTTAGTGAATCCGTGCGTCCAACACCAGTCAAAAAGCCACATCCAATTCTCCACGGGACCCAGGGTCTCCGTGATGAATAACACGTCCGTTCGGTGCAAACGATGCAAAGTCTTCCTCAATGTAGAAAACACCTTGTCGTCGAATTCTGTTCCAATGAAAACTATTGATAGTATTTGGGAGTTGAAATTTTTCCTCAATTCGAAGTCGGTTTCCTCACGGATCAATATACTTGGAACAGGCCGCTTCACCAGACGGTCCAACAAAGAACTTCCCATCAGATCATAGTATACAGTCGATTGCGCTTTTATGCCCTGCTCCAGATCGTTCACAAGCTGAAGCAGTTCGTCTCCGCATCCTGAAGCCATCAAACTTAAGTGACAGAAGATGAAGAGTCTTACACCGGATACGTTCATTTGGTCGATGTTGTACGTTCAACTTGAAAAAATTCACTGACAGGAGTAACTAACTACGAACCTTGCCTGGCTCTCATCCAAAGCGAGTGTTGCGTGCAGTTTAAAAGTAGTGCAACAATTTTTATCAAACCTCTGTGATCGCAATAAATGTCATGTAAATAATTACCACGTACAGCACTCGATGGGACTCTTCATTGGCAGATTGAGTTCCCACTCCAGTTCCATCAGTCAGTACATTAAAGTTATCTATAAAATCATTTCAAAGCACTTTGTTGCAGTAATTTAAAAAAATTTGTTGAAAAATTCAATTTGATGGTACTCGTTCGTGATGGGTAAGTAATAAAAATTAATAATTCAATAGTTTTGATGACTCAGTTGGAGAATCAGCCTTTATTAAGCTGCAGACTATCATTATAGAGACCCTTTTCAGTACATGCCCATAGTTTTCAGAGGGGGCGTATTTTATGAAAACACGGTTCTGTGGAATGAAAGCCCTTCGGTTTCGATAGAAGGGATGTGATAAGGAGTTACTACAGCAGTGTTAGAATTTGCATGAATGTACTTTTAATTGCATGGATGCATAAAATAGATTAAAATTGATTCTCGCTTTCTGGAAGAAGCTCTTTGCATTTTTCTATATTGCCGTCATTAATTTTGCGTATTTATAAAAATTGTCACTGTTTATTTTCGCTTCTGTGTGTGTTGCATATGTAACTTTGCTCTTTCCTTGTTGAGTGCCAAACTTTTTGGCTGCCCTTAAATATGCATATGAAAATTTAACTAAAAGTAGTGTTAACTTTGGCCTGGTCGCAGTTCTGACACCCTACCGTAGCATGAATTTATAGTAGAATTGAGTGGGCGGATCACTCGCGTTTTGTTGAGTTGATTTGCTCCGATACTCGAATGCTCTATCCGCGAATAGAATTTCATCTTTATTTCTGAACTACTGACTTAGAAATTCAGCTCTCAAATGTTCGTGTCAAATTTCATGACAGCAGAGAGGAAGATAGATAGCCGGTCGGACAGGGCTAAATGTTTATATATACGTAGATATTAATTTATTTATTTATGTTATTCTATTCTATTTTTTACTAATACGTAGGAGGCATTTTTCCCCGTTTTAAAGATTCAACTTCAGCTTTAAACGTTTCTCTTTATTTTTCAATTTTAAGAGTTTTTTATTTAAAAGTATTTTTCTAAATAAAACATTATTTTGCTTAGCTTTAACTTGACTTTCTTCTTCTTCTTTCTGAAATATTTTACTTTAAAACAGCAACAAGAAAAATAAAGGAGAAAGAAGAAAGGAAGGACGAGAATTATGGTCCACCCAAAAACAAAAAGTCTCAAAAATAGCTGTAAAACATTAGTAAAGGTTGTTGTTGTTGTTCTTGCTGCAACAGATTTCATTGTTGTTTTTGCCGTTGTTCACATATCAAACAATGTTTGGTGTTCACTTGTTGCTCATCTTTTCCATCAATTTTGTTCATGTCTATCAAAATCCGTAGACGTCGGAAGGTAGTCTAAATTACAGTTAGCCAACAAACATAAAGCCGCGTCCAGAACTTTCCCGGAGTCGTTCAGGGCCTCCGTTGGCCAACTCCGTAGAGCACCTCCTTTCCCAATGCAGGCTGTGCGTTGTACCCTTCTCAACCGTGTGGAGTGGAGCTTCTTACGTATAGCTGTACACCATATGGTGATAAGAAGTGCTCCATATGAGAGGATTGGCCTGATGACCGCTGTGTATAATCATAGTCTCGCCTTCAGACCACATGTTTTCCCAAAGGTTCTGCAGTAGGAATAGTACGCAATATCTGCCGATATTTCCTTAGCCGATATTTGCCTTAGTTCGATATTTTCTTTCCAGTTGAGTTCTGAATCCAGAATAATGCACAGGCATTTCGCATGCGCCGATAACTGAACCTCCTGTCCGTGGAGCTTGGGTGGCTGAAAAGGTTTGAGTTTATACTTATGTATTTGTGACAAGGACCAGAACTGTTTTGGCCGGGTTAACTCTTAACCCACGCAGAGTAGCCGTGGCAATGAGGCAATCGTACCGAGGCTCGACTCGTGAACACGTTTCCTTACAGTATTTACACTATTTAGAGATACATTTCGTGTATATGATATTTTCAAATTTTAATAATTTCTGTTAAAGATATTCAAATTCAGTCAAATTCAAAATTTTGAATGGTTCTTTACGTTATGTTTTCGTATTAAGATGTTTCGTATTAAGATGTCACAAACACATGTATGCGTCTGAAACATATACACAGAATAATACACGACCACAGATACTAAAGGCCGAGTAATCTAAAGCATTTTATGAATTAGTTGATATAAACACCGAACCGAGTCAAATGATTTCTGGGTTTAGACAATTTTATTCATCAATCATCAATGATTGACACACACGCACACATACAAGGATAAGCAGAGCCACGTTTACTTCAACTATTTACCGCAACGCATTCCAACGGAGTCGCTTAAGTAAAAATCATCGAAAAGTGGGTAGGAGAGAGCAAAAGAGAAGCACAAAGCGATGATGCAGAACAAAAATTTACAAAGAAAAACAAAAAAAAACACGTGCATATATTTGGGCACTCATTTTTTTTATGAGCATGAAGCTTCTTTCAATATCAAATCTAACGGTTCAATATATCGAAAAGAAAAGAAGTAACACTTCAATAAACATAATTTCATTACCTCAACTATTCTTCATCTTGTTGCCTGGTTTATTACATCAAATCGCGAATTAACTAAGGCTCTCGTTTATCATTTTCATCACTTAAATAATTACTGATTATTTCACACTGATTCACAGTTCAGTTGAAGGGCGTGGCACTGAGACGTGTGGTGCTAATTTTCACACTTTTCAGTCCTTTTCCTCTTCATTCATTTTATTAGTTTCACTATTTCTCAATTTAAGTGGAACTGCATATTCCGGGTTTTATTTGAAGCAGAGGCACCGAAACTTTTGCCTGTACCGACTGAAGGAACTGAAGATGAAAAAACGCAGCTACAATAATAATAATAATAACAACAACTGCGGTTAGACAACCCAAAGCCGCAGTCAAAAAATACAAAAACGAGTACATACACAGAATGTAGCATGCTTTCAGGGGTCGAATTCTGCAGCAGCAGCAGCAAAGAAAGATGTCAGGATGCTCTGCGCTGTTCGGCTGCCTTTGTTTTTGTTCTCTTGTTGTTCTTGTTATTATTCTAGAATGTTTCTAGTATTATTCTAGTTATGTATGAGCTGAGCAGTTTCGGATACACTCGGAATCGTGTGTGCTCCCTTTTAACACGTTGCGTTGAGTGCATTTCTAAAAATCTTAATATTTGTTTCATTTCGCTTTTAGTTGTACAAATATTGTTGTGCCACGCCCACTAAATGCACACAAGACCACAGTAAACCAAAAACAAAAATACCGAACTCTTTCTTTCTGGGTAAAACTCATAACGAAGGTATCAATTGATAGACTTTTTGTTGATAAATACATAAATTTCCTTGCTTCGTATTTAACTGTGACAGCTATAGCAACAACAACAACTGTTTTACTACTCCTATTACTACAACAACATCAGTTGTTTGATTATTCTACTTTACACTTCACTTCAGAATTAAGTAGTAAAATAGTACGACATTTCATAGAATATGCTGCTCGCATAGGGCTGAAATAATCGGTATTGAATGCACATACATACACAGAGCACACACACACACACACACTCACACCCGCGTCTGCTTATACACATAAGGTTTAGCCTACTTTTTGGCGTTCATTTCAACAGTTCCCGTCGCGTCACACGAACATGGCGAACATTTCCAAATAAACTGAACTGAACCGTGAGCTTTTACATGTCAGAAGCAGCTGGCACAGCATCCGAAGCTTCTTTGATTACTGGGAAGTTATTCCACTGAGATGAGAGAAACAGGACATTAGCAAAGAGAGCAAAAGTTTGGATAAATTGTTTTTGTATTCTTTACGATTAAATACTACATGGCGTGTGACTGAACCGCACTTTTATTACTTTTTTTACTTTTTAAAAAATTAAGCGAAATGTTTTTCTTAAAAACCATAAGCATGAGTTGCTTTGCTAATTTATTTTCAATTCCATCGCCGCTCCTTGTGTTTTTCAATTTACAGAATTAAAATTTATACTCATTCTTCTTCACGATTTACAAGAACTATTACCAAAAGAATTATTAATGAAGTAGTTTACCCTGTGATTTATTGAGTTAAAATTCTAAATAAATATTAATTGAAATAAATCGGAAAGCGCTTTCCGACCACTAGTAATCGCTTTTGGTCGAAAATTCGACCAACAACTATTCAATCAGCAATGTGGATTTTCGAATTGATGTCTGTTAACATGGTGTTCATTTTCCATGTATCGTTTTTTTTAAATAATAGACTATAAAGTGCGAATTGCAGGTGCGTTATTCGATGTCAAAGAATTTACTTTCATATCCACATTTACAAAATGTACATATATTGATTTATTAGTTCAAAGATAGAAAACTAATGTTAATGAAGTATAAGAATTAATCCTCTGTGAGCTTGCCACCACCATCGCCATCCAATTTCAATACTTTCAATGAACCCGAACTGGTTTTTAAAAGTATTACTTTATGAATATATTGTTTTTGTAGCTGGGGAAACTGCGCGAGCAGATTTTAATGCAAATTCTAGACAACACATACTGTTGTCCGAAGCCAAATTATGCTTTAAAGTCCTCAAAGCGGAACTGTGGCTTCTGTCGTAATCATTTCGGTTATCTTGGCCGAAGTTATCCATCATCATACGTTCGGCATTGAGATTCCAGATCTTTGGCCGGGAACCTAACGCAGAACACACAGAAATAGCAAATATCAATCATTAGTCTTAACATGAACACGACATATAAAATAAAATAATGCATATACATACATAAGTAACAAATAATAGTACAACATATGGAAGCTCCGTCATATCTATTGTTTCTGTATTTTGCCCTGTATTTTGTTCAACGCTACGACTATGACGCTTGTAGTCGCACTAGTAATATTGCTACTATATTCACTCTCGCACAAATGGCACACGAAAATATGCAAACACAAAGACTGCGAAATGTCAGATTGCTTTTTGTTGCACAAATTGTTGCCATACATGCATTATAGCACTAATCCATTGCGATTCCTAAGAAATATTTCTAAGTATGCTGAAAATGCTTAATACGTGGTAATTCTTTGTGGTCTACACACAGAAGAAGTCTGCAAGACTACGTAAAGTTTGTTGACGTTTGTGTTACTCCTGAAAACTCAAACGCAGTCTACTCGAAAAAGTTCATTTATACCATTTGGAACGCATTGCGCTTGGCTAGCCGTGTTTGCTTTTGAAACCGTTTCACTCAGTCCCAGTTCCCGAACTTGTGTTTATATTTTCTCTCACTCTGACCAACATTTGGACATGCGTAAATTTCACACACACATTTAGGCATCACATGTTTAGGATTTCTGAACTACGTGTAGCCACGTTTCAAGAAACCAGAAGAGAAATGGTTTTAAAAGCAAACGCATCCAGCCAACACCATTGTGTTTGAGTTGCGTTTGAGTTTGCGTTTGCGTTTAAAACAGTGGTGTCCAAATGCACACTATAACATTTTAAATGTGTATTGGACATTTTTTTCACTCAGCACTTTGTTTTTTCAACTTCTACGTCACACACTGGAAGGGTGGTTGTCAAAGTTTTTGACATCGAATGACGGACCTGCGCAATGCGCAGTATGTATGTATATTAAATTATTATTTCAAATTTTTATTTTCAAGTATGATATATGCCCGTGGCTACACGTAGTATCACGATGCACGCATCAAAAAAGTATTCTGGCTTTTACCAGACCAACGGACTACCACTTTTTCCAGGCATTGAACCAGTTCTTACAAGGAAAATCCTTCAGTTCTCAAGAAGCTGTGAAAGATGCCTTTTCGGATTTCACTGCCGTTCGCTCCGCAGACTTCTTAAAGTTACCGTTAAAATGACAAGACACCATCGATAGCTTAGGCGCATTTTTTGATTAATCATATCGTTTCTTATTGCAGATCAAATGCACTAAACTTTCGTTTCAAAATCGGACATTTCATACTTAATGACCTAATACGAACAGGTAAGATAAAAAATAATATGAGCTGTTATATTTGAAAGTGGAATAAGTAAATTTTTTATGTAAAGAAAAATATTTAAGGAATTAATTTAGAATTAATTTGAATTAATTTAGAAAATTAATTTTAGAAAATTTAGAAAATTAATTTAGAAAAAATTACCAACTTACACTTAAGATTGGTTATGAAATAATAAAAGTTATTTTAAAAACATAAACTGTTTTTTAGCTCCACATGGACGTATACCATATTCAAAAATAAAATATTGTAATAAATAAAAACAAGAGCTTCACAGTTATATTAAAAAGACGATATAAATAAACAAGTGTAAAATGTGAATTACTTCGTTAAGATAACTAAAAATAGAAAAAAATTTCTAGTTGAAACGTATTTCTCCTTTACAGTTAGCATAGGATTGTTAGAAGTGGGCTTATTCCACTTCCAAAAAATAGCTTCATGCTATTGTGCTATAATGCTATTACTACACTAATTTTAATAATTAAAACTCCAGGATGTTCGGACTTCATATACAGTGTCCGTCATTTGAATAAATGCGCAATTTTACAAAGCTATTTATTAAGCTCTCTGCGAACAAAAAAATTTGCAGAAACATTTGAGTTGAGCTTTTTTTATAGATTAACCGCCTTATAATGGATGAACGGATTTACGTTTTTCAAGAGTTTTCTTTAATGCTTTTCGTATTTTGCTTGTTTGTAACGTCAAAAATATACAAAACTACGAAGACCACAAAACAAAGCGGGTGTAAAACGGACAAAAAGTTTATCGTTTATAAGGGCATTAATAATCACAGAACAGAGTGAAATGGGCCGAGGCAAAACGCTAACGTCTGTAGAAACGCCAAAAATTGATGCCAGGAAGAAAAATTGCAGAAAAAAACAGTAGAAGTGATAATATTGTGTGGAATTATTTAAGAAACAAGGAGAACTATGGCCAAAACATGAAAGGAAAGCAAAACATGAGCACAACAGCTAAGAAAACATGTTTGATTTTAAGAATTACTTCGAATTCATCTGATTCTGTGGCAAAAATAAGAGAAAAAAGAGGCTCAGCAGCAAGCCTTTCCGCCGTTAGACGAGTCATAAATCTAGTCATCTAAAAATAAAAAAAAACAACCTACGTTGAACCATCAGTGAAAGAGTGTTCGGTCTGGTCGAAGCTGAAGTACCCTACGTTACCCCTGATGAAAGATACTTTAGCTGGTCCTTTGGAGATAAATACTAAAGTGGTGCACCAGCTCCGTGGAAACTTCAAATAGTGGGGGGGAGGGGTAATGTTGAAGTGGTTGACTCACTCCTATTATTGGAAAATAACACATTTTGTAGTATCGAATTTGTATACAATCATAATATTTTCGAGGGCATAGTAGTAGTAGTTAAGTAATGGACGGACCACATCCTATTGTGTTTAGGATGGAATTTAATTATAGGGTGGATAATATTAATTCATATTAAATATTAATTAAATTATAGCTTACGTGATGTTACCGACGGTAAATTGGTGTACCAGTTAACCGATTTCACCAATAAAATCTTAGGATACCCAAAATATTGGTAATTGTTACCCAACCATTCGCTCACAATTTGACAACCTACCTAAGAAAAAAGCGTGATACTACTTTAAGCGGAGTTTACATTTAAAGGGCTAACATATACTGAAGGAGAAAGAGTAACTGAGGATGCACTTTAAAAGCCATGGATTTACTACCACGTCGGCGAAGACTAGGAAACTTTAATAATATTGAGTTGATTGGATTTATTATTCTATATTATATGCCACCTGCACACTGTAATTCTTTTGAATCCCTCCCGCATACGCAAACTGGAGAAAAAAATATTTATTCGCTAAACAGTTTGCTTTTAATGAAACAATTCTTTAATAAAGAATAAAAGCTGAATATATTTTAATTTTTAACATAATTGTGTACACATTACTTTTTGGTGAAATTTCAAATGAAATTTATTTTTTCATGGTGCTTTTTAAGAATCGATAAAGTGATTTCAATAGTTCTGAAAGTGGCCCTTTATAGCCAACAAAGTATTATAGCCAAAGTAAGTATTATTTTTGCAATTATATTAATTATGGTGCAGGTAACTGCAATTATACATCTTTAAATCCAGAAACATTATACTACTGTTATCAATTACCAATACTTTTAAATTGATTTAAACGCAAACACTTAAGTATCTCGAGTTTAACACAATGGAAACTCACTTCGGTAATATTCTTTTTAAGTTGGTGATCTTCACTCTGGACTTAATGCGTACAACATAGAATATCAATTGCTCCACGCAGAATGAGAACAGAGCAGCTGCGTAACCAATCATGAGTATGAATGCCAACACTTGCAAATCTTCTAGAGTCAGCGGTTTCACTGGATTCTCCTCCTCTCTCCGCAATGACTTCAAGAGACCTTCTCTAATGGCCTCTTCTGTGGTACGTCGTGAAATCTCTCCATACAGCCCCGCTGAAAAAGCCCTTAGAATAAATTCATTAAAAGCCTCCTCGAAGGGACATTCGTGGGCAATTGGAATAGAGACGCCATAAGAACCTAATACCTCTGACATCAGTCGCAGATTAGAGCGTGATATTCCCCTCTGTTGTTGCATCAAAAACTTGCACTCCTCCTCGAAACAGAGGTACGCATACTCCGGGCTCAAATCGTGAAGGTATGCATTATAAGTATCATCGTCAACTAATTTCGTGTATCTGTGTAGTGTTTCGTTGGAGTAAAACATATCGTTTAACTTTTGAATAAAGAAATTAACTAGAATATCGACTTCCCTAGCCTCTAAATCCGCTAGCGTATCGAACTCTTTTTCATACACATTTGAGCTAAGAAAGCTGGACATTTTGGCCAGATATAAGTTTGTGAAAATTAAGCCGCTGCAGAACACGATCAAATATATCAACAGCTTGGATTTACAAGGTAACTTTTTCATCGCGAAGCCCAGATGAAGCATCCCCTTGAAGGCTTCCAACATCGAAGCGCTCAGATCAAACGAGCCGACACATCGCCAGTAGAAGAAAGAGGTGGCCATTGCTAAGCAGCATAACACCAGCAGTAAAGCAGCCCAAACGCTGTTCTTGAAGGGCAGGATATAGTATTCGTGTGTTGCCAAGCGCTTCGCAAATGGAACCATCACCCGTAAATGACTTACCGCGTATACGACTGCAACCGCATATCTAAGTCGCTCGTCGTAAATACCTATAGTGGCACAGAAATCCGCCCGTTTTGCATCGAAATATTCAACGCAGTCGAAAGTGGAGAAAACCGTATGGTTGGTGGTACGGGTGATCACCAAAGAAGCATTGTGACGCTCCGCGAACAGCTTTACCATTTGGTAATAGTTTCCACCGATTACTACACTCTTCTGATTGTCGATATTGCTTTCGTATATGATTCCATATGGCGGATCGTGACCAACTGCTAATCGTAACTCGTGACCTTGAAAATCGCGCCATTTATTGCGACGATCGAAATATTCACTTAGAGTAGTTGTCCTTATACGTTGACTGTGAAATCTGTAGAATGCCAAAAGCTGAGGCGCCGGATGCTGTGAAGATGCCAGCAAAACGTTAGAGAACCCGTGCGTCCAACACCAGTCAAAAAGCCACGTCCAATTCTCCACGGGACCCAGGGTCTCCGTGACGAACAAGACATCCGTTTGGTGCAATCGATGCAAAGTCTTCCTCAGTGTAGAAAACACCCTGTCGTCGAATTCTGTTCCAATGAAAACTATTGATAGTATTTGGGAGTTGAAGTTTTTCCTCAATTCGAAGTCGGTCTCCTCACGGATCAATATACTTGGAACAGGCCGCTTCACCAGACCGTCCAACAAAGGACTTCCCATCAGATCATAGTATACAGTCGTTTGCGCTTTTATACCCTGCTCCAGATCGTTCACAAGCTGAAGTAGTCCTTCGCCGTAGCCTGAAGCCACCAAAATTAAGTGATAGAAGATGAAGAGTCTTACACCGGATACGTTCATTTGGTCGATGCTGTAGGTTCTACTTGAAAATATTCACTAACAAGAGAATCCAAACACGAGTTGAATATGAGTATAGAACTCATACGGTTTATATACACCACGTCATTCAGTTCAGCAGAATTATCTATAAAATCACATTTGTCTATATAATAACTTCAAATTGTGTAAATTTTGAATTCTGTTATTATTACTTAATAGGTAAATAATAAAAATAAAGAATTCAGTTGGGCAACCACTCAGTGTATTAAAGTAAGGATATATAGATTACAAGTCAAATTAACTAAATTCAAAGTCGCAGGCAATATCTGATTTAATTTCCTTAATGCAATGAATTCGAAGCATTCCACCAACAAACAACAACAACACCGAGCTACTACCAGCAGCAGAAACTTGCTGCAAATAAATTTTCTATTGAACAAGGAAAGAAAAAACTATTTTTTGACAAATCGTGAAACCGCTTTTGCACGCAATCTGCCACCGATGTTAGTTACTACTGGTTGCGGTTAGTTTTTAGCCACGTATTTCATTAATTTTAATTGCAATATATTTGTTTTTACCAAGATTACTATCCGCATGGTTTTTGAAAGTGTGGTCTTATATTTAAAAATACATATAGGTATTTAACGGCTATTTACCGGTATTTAATGGTAAATAGCCGCCCACTTTTGGGGTATTTACCGTTAACCCTAGTGTTTTGTGGGCGTGTTAACCCTAGGGCGTGTGTGGGTCCTCCGGCGTCCTTTTTGATTATAACACTCAGAGTGTCAAACACCGGGTACGCAACGGAATAGTGTTTTGTGGCCAATTTTAGAGAGGGTAACGGGTAACGGCCTTGGCTGCGCCAAACCTCTAAGCCAAACTTATGCCAAAACGCCTAATACATTTTACTCTATGACTACGGGTGAAACATCAGCACAAGTAATCTTAGCAACAGCACAAATAAAAGTCAGATCATCAAACGGAGAGGATATAATTCTGATTGACCGCTGATTGACCAAGGGTCACAAGTGAAATTCATGGACGAAAACAGAAATTCATGGACTGGGTGATTCAGTAATTGGTGTATCGAAATCTAAGGTACAATTACAAATAAAGCCGAGACACAAGTAAAAGAGTTCTATCAGCCCTGACCAATCTGGAGCGATTTTGGGAGCTGGACAAAATTGCTAAAGACAAGTTCACATCTACGGAAGATGAAAAATGTTTAAAAATGTACGAAGAAAGTACACAGCTTAATATGGATGGCAGGTTTATTGTCAAATTACAAAGCTACGCGTTGTCTACGATGCATCAGCTAAATCCACAAACAAGAAGAGCCTCACCGACATTATGTACACTGGTCCCAGACTACTAAAGGACATACGTATATGACATAATTCTCAAGTGTAGGTTATGGAAATATGTACGTCGTATTTGCGGATGTTGAGAAGATGTACACGCAATTCAGAGTAGCAGAAAATGATCAAGCTTATCAACATATTTTATGGCTCAAAGATGCAAGGGAGAAAGAATACAAATTAACAATAGGAAATTGTGGAATGGCATCGGCACCATTTCTGGCAATAAGAACACTTTTCAGATGAAGATATATGGAATATAATAAAAGGCGATTTCTACATGGATGACTTGATGACCGGTGGGGATCAAGTGAAAAATGTAAAAGTATTAAGAGAAGAATTTCCACTCACATGGCATAGTTTGGTTTTCATCTTCGGATATGGTTAACGTATCCAATAATTTAGAGATAACCGAAGGAGTGACGAGAGCAATTAATAACGAAATAATTGAAATCAAAAACAATGCATTCGTAACAGCTTTAGGACTTCAATGGGCAGGCGTTGTCAGACGTAGCCAGAGTTTTCGATCCTCTAGGCTGGTTGACTCCAGTAACTGTTACGGCGAAACTATTTGTCCAGAAATTGTGGATACAACATTCAGACTGGGATAAAGTATTACCAAAAACTCCAAACTTGACGAGGAATGGAACGACTTTACAAAGCATATTCCATTAATTCAAGATATTAGAGTTCCCCGATGGTTAACTACGGAAAGTGAAAAGGAATTAGAAATTCATGGATTTGCAGATGCGTCCGAAAAGTGTATGCGGCTGTAGTATATGCGAAAGCGAATAATTCTGAAGACAGCGAAAGGCAAACAAATCCAATTAAAAATAAAAAACTTTGCCTAAGCTAGAGTTAGGTGCATCTCATTTTCTAGCTAAAATATTAAAAAAGATCGCAGCTACATTTACACGGAACTACAAAATATTTGCATGGAGCGAACGCACATGCCAAAATTGGTTTAAAAAATTTCGTTTTCACAAAATCACATCTGGAGTTTTTTTACTCAAAGATGACCAACGTTCCGGTCGACCTTCTGAAGCTGATAATGACAAAATGAAAGCCATAATTGAATCGAATCGCCATATAACGGTGCGAGAGATAGCAAAAATGTTAAATGTATCGCACACAACGATCGAAAATCATATAAGATGTCTTGGACTCGTGAAGAAGTTGGATATCTGGGTTCCACATGAATTGAAAGAAATTCATTTAACGCAACGAATCAATGTTTGTGATATGCATTTCAAACGAAATGCAATCGACCCTTTTTTGAAGCGAATAATTACTGGTGACGAAAAATGGATTGTCTACAACAACGTTGATCGAAAACGTCCATGGTCCAAGCATGATGAACTACCACAAATCATATCGAAAGCTGAAATGCATCAAAAGATCATGCTGCCAATTTGGTGGGATCACTAAGGTGTTGTGTATTTTTAGCTACTACCCCGCAACCAAACGATCAGATGTTTACTTAATGTCAACAATTGATGAAATTGGAGGAAGCAATCAAAAAGAAAAGGTCAGAATTGGCAAATCGCAAAAGAATCGTGTTCCACCACTATAACGCTAGCCCTCACACATCTTTAGCAACCCGAACGAAATTATTGGAGCTTCGTTGGGAAGTGATGTCACATCCTCCATATAGGCCCGACCTTGCACCCTCTGACTATCATCTATTTCTAAATAATTAATTGACTACAACATTTGAAATTTAATATACTGTTTCGCAAGCTTTACCCAAATTTTAATAAGTTCCATAACAGAATACAATTTACCTGTGAAGAAGAAAACAATAATACATTACATTTTTTAGACACAACATTACATAGAAGTAGTGGAAGAATCATACTGAATTGGTACGTAAAACCCATTTCATCGGTAAGAATGATCAATTACAATTCAACACAACCAACACAATAAAAAAATCAACACAGCTATAAATTTAATACAGAGGGTATTCAAAATAAGTGATTTACGGTTTAAAAGAGACAATATTAAAAAAATAAAATCAATGTTAACAGCTAACAACTATCCCAAATACATAATAAGAAATCTAATTTCAAAATACGCATTAGGACATAATAATAACAAAACACACAAATTCTCAAGCATTAACGAAGCTAAGGATAGGAATAAAAAATTCTTTGCAATTTCATATGTGCCTTACATAACAAACCAAGCGACTCTAGGAAAGTTAATTGATGATGGTAGGTAGGTAGGTAGGAAGGGCTTGTACTTCCCCTTGAGGGGGGGGAACTACCGACACCTAGGCCCATATGGCCCGTTGTGGTTACCCTTATAAAGAAAGAGAAAAGAAAGAAAGAATAATGAGAAATATTAGAAATTACAGAAATATAGGAATTTTAGGTGGGAACTCCTTGTCCGCGCGCCGAGTCGCCAGCCCCCGCAGCCGGGGCCTCCCCGCTAAGGTCAGGTAGAGGCCGCGAGAAAGCCGTAACGGCGCTCCTGATAAATCCTAGAAGGCTAGAAATCGGTCGCTCTGCCAGGTCCGCTAGATTATCCAGGAAACCAACCCCCAACGTCCGGAGGCGGCTTCGCGATAGGGCGGGGCACTGGCAGAGCAGGTGGTTTATAGTTTCCTCCTCGTCTGCGTCATTACAGCACCTGCAGTGATCAACTATAACCCCCGGCCTCCATCTGGAGACCATTTGGCCTATTGGGCAATGCCCCGTGATCACTCCTACAGCAACTCTTAGCTGCTCCCTCGGTAAGGATAGGAGTGTCCTCGAGTTCCTCAAGTTCATTTTTGGCCATAAAGACCTGGTCGTAGCGCAATCACTCCTGCTAATCCAGGCAAGATTGGCTGCGTTCGTTGCCAGCACTTCCATTTGATTAGCCTGGGACGAAATTGGTATACCAACGGAGGTATCAGCTTCTGTGGAGCTAGTTGAGGAGCCCACCCTTGCCAGACGATCCGCCTGTTCGTTGCCCTCAATGTTAGAGTGGCCTGGAACCCAGCAGAGTCTGACCTTGTGAGTCGCCATGAGCTCCCTGAGCTTTCCTCTGCATTCCGATACAACTTTTGATTTTATCACAACGGAGTCCAGCGCAAGTAGGGCGGCCTGGCTGTCCACGAAGAAGTGTATATCGGCGTTCGATAACCGTTCCTCCAGGACGAACTCCGCGGCCCGCTCGATCGCAAAGACCTCCGCTTGGAACACGCTGCAGTAGTCAGGCAGCCTGTAGTGGCGCTCAATCTGCAGCGCGCTTGAGTAAAAGCCAGCTCCCGTACCTTCCTCGGTCTTTGATCCATCCGTGAAGATAGCGATGCCTCCTTGGGGGATTAAATCCCCTATCGCCCAGTCCTCCCTGCTTGGCAGGAGCACCGAGGGTCTGCCGTCAAACTCAAGTCTTGGAAGAATGTAGTCCGTTGGAGCAGACAGGCTCACCCCGTGACCAGAGTTTAGCAGTCTAAGCTTGTGTAGCACACTGGCATGTCCGAGCTGGGCCTCGTTACCGAGGTTGAGCTCTCTGAGCCTGAGCAGGGTTTTGCCTGCAGTGCTCAGCATGAACAGGTCTAGAGGCAGGAGATGCAGTAGAGTGTTCAGTCCAGCCTGCGGTGTGCTTTTTGCTGCTCCCGTAATCGCCCTG
Source organism: Myopa testacea (assembly GCA_949629155.1). NCBI lineage: Eukaryota > Metazoa > Arthropoda > Insecta > Diptera > Conopidae > Myopa > Myopa testacea. The sequence continues at coordinate 24,961,494 of OX451348.1, read as the reverse complement.
GCAGCACATCTTTGTACTCCTGTTAGGGTTTTAAGATTGCTGTTGCGTTGCAACGCCTCCCACCACACTAGGCCCCCGTAGGAGAGAATCGGGCGTACTATTGCTGTGTACATCCAATGAACGATGTACGGTGATAGGCCCCATCTCCCTCCGATGGCCTTTTTGCAGGCGTAGAAGGCATTTAGTCCTTTTTTCGCTCTCTCGGCCACGTTGAGCTTCCAGGATAGTTTGCTATCCAAGATTATGCCGAGATACTTCACATGTCCGGACAAAGGTAGGCCTTGGCCGTTCAGGCGGGGCCTCCTAAAGTCCGGGATCTTGTATTTCCTAGTGAAGAGGACAAGCTCGGTCTTAGCTGCGTTCGTGCCGAGACCATTCCTGTCCGCCCACCTAGAAATAGTCCTCAGCGCGTGAGACATAACCTCGCTGATTGTGGGTAGGAATTTACCCGATATCAGGATAGCTATATCATCGGCGTACACGGTTGCCCTAACCCCAGAACCCTGGAACTCTCTCAGAATTCCGTCCACCACCAAGAGCCAAAGGAGGGGGGAGAGAACCCCTCCCTGGGGTGTACCGCGCTTCACGTTCTTGCGCAGCTTGGTCGTCCCCAAGGATGGATTTATGATCCTGCCTTTTAGCATCTCATCAATCCAACCCCTAATGGTCTCGGGGATGTCGAAGTGCGTCAGAGCTGCGTTAATAGCCTCCGGTTTGACATTATTAAAAGCCCCTTCGATGTCCAGAAATGCACCCAGAGTGTATTCCCTATTACCAAAAGATTTCTCTATCGTGGACACCACCCGATGGAGTGCGCTCTCAACCGATCTGCCTTTCATGTAGGCGTGTTGGGACTGGCACAACCTGTGGGTGATCCTGCTCCTGATGTACAGATCCACCAGCCTCTCAAGCGTCTTCAACAGGAATGACGAGAGAGAGATGGGTCTGTAGTCCTTAGCGGAGAAGTGAGATGGCCTGCCTGCTTTCGGTATGAAAACGACCCTAACTTCCCTCCATTCCTCAGGGACATACTTATTCCTGAGACACCCTATAAAAATTTCGACGAGCAGCGGTAAGATTGAGGTGAGAGACTTTTGCAGCATGGCCGGTATGATACCGTCTTGTCCCGCCGATTTGAAGGGACTGAACGATCCAACCGCCCATTTAACCTTGTCCTCATCCACAATGTCACCAACTGCGCCCCCAGTTGAACTCGCTACCGTACCATGAGTCGAACTAGGAATGCCGCGAAGCACCTCCGATTCTAACCCGTGATCAGTGCAGCCCGGAAAGTGCTTGTTGCAAAGCACTTCCAGAGTCTCCCGGCTGGTTTGCGTCCACGATCCATCCGACCTTAGGATAAAGCCCGGTGTCGTTCTTTCCCGGGCAAGTATCCTGCGTAGTCTTGCTGCTTCGTTGACCTCGCAAACTGAGCCACAAAATTCCCTCCACGAGTCCCTCTTTACTGTTCTTATTCTACTCTTATAAAGCCTGAGCCCCGTCCTGTACAAAACCCAGTCTATATCGTTGCCGGAGCTTTTGGCCCTGTTAAAGAGTGCTCGGGTGGCTCTCCTCAGTGCCGCCAGCTCAGAGGTCCACCATCCTGGCTTGCTGCCCTTGCGTGGACGGCTTATTGGACAGGAGCTGGTAAAGGCACTGCGGAGTGCCCCAGACAGGAAACGAACCTGGCATTCGGTGTTCTCCCCCCTAAGCCTCGCCTCGTGACCAGACACTTTGGCCGCGGCTAGTTGAGAGAACCTCTCCCAGTCCGTTTTCTTGGGATTTCTGAATGGTGCTATCGGTGGCAGTGAGACACTAATAATGAAGAGAATCCTGGAGTGATCCGAAAAGGAATACTCAGCGGACACTCTCCAATCTACAATTTCTATGTCCCTAGCACTACTAAGGGTCAGGTCAATGACTTCTGATCTAGTTCTATTGCTAAACGTGGGAGTGTTTCCCCTATTGCAAATGACTAGGTTATACTCAAGAATAAAATCAAAAATCGACTCACCCCTCTTGTTGATGTCGCTGCTTCCCCATTGCGTGTGGTGCCCGTTGGCATCGCATCCCATCACTAGCCTTGATTTGCTCCGGTGGGCAAATCCTGCTAGCGCGCGGACTTGGTGCGGCGGTGGGTCCTCCGCATCATATGGGAAGTACGCTGACGCGAGTAGGAGTGAACGTTCCTGACTCGGCTCACACACAATTGTGGTTAAATCCGGGGAGCTGTAGGAAGGAAGAAGAAAAGCATTAATATTATTCTTAACCAGTATACAGGTCCTTTACTTTTATATATATACCTTTGTTGTTGCCGCAGGTTCGAAGGTTCTGTACTGACGCGATTTAAGCCCTGCAACCCTCCCTCCACTCAACCAGGGTTCTTGGACCAAAGCCACGTCGATGTCGTCCTTCGTCAGGGTTAGGAGGAGGTCGACCGAGGCCGCCTTACAGTGGTGTAGGTTTACCTGCACCACCTTCATTAGGCTGTGGTCCTCCGCCCCCTCTGCCGTCTCCATCGTTCGGCACGCGGACCTTTATAGATCCGAAGCCGAACCGGATGGCTCCTTTCTGCAATCTAATGGCCTCCAGGGATTGCTGGTTTACCGCAAACCAGTAATTCCTTCCACCGTTCTTAGGGACATTGGAAGAGAGAATCTCCCAATCCTGCGCCCCCAAGGACGGGTTCTGCTTCCCTATCAGACCCAGCACAGTGGCTCCCGACTCCGGGACTGGAGGCGGGATCCACACCACAACCGCTGGCCTTAAGGGAAGGGAGGAGCGAGGCAGGATCTCGAGCTTGGCCTTCGGCCAGATTTCGCCAAGGTTTGAAATCGCTGACGATAAGAAGTCCAGAGCCTTCTTATTGCCGCAACTGATGACCTTGACTCCTCTTTGCCATCCAGCCCCCTCAAATTCTACCTCCTCCTCCTTCCGCTCGGGTTTCGACATCTCAGCCAGCAGCTTCGCTTCCACGCGTAACCAGTTCGTCGGTGCGATCTTTCCATCTGGGTCCGATCTGTCGACTACGGCTATTTGCAGGCTTGCCTCTGCCTTGAAGCTGGCTGACCTTCTCGCCTTTTTAGGGTCATTCTTCGGGCTCTCCTCCGCCGACCTGTTCCTTTTCTCCGCCCTACTGGCAGGGAGAGTTGGATTCGGTCCGGGTTTTGGAGCCGCGGCTATTTTCCTGACCCGGTCCTGGCGAGTCACCTGCGACCCACGGGAGGTCGATGGCTTCTCGTCCAGGGCACTCTTCACGCCCAGAATTGGCTTTGAGGCCGCCAGCGGGGAGGGCTTGGAAAGTACTTTCCCCCCCTCCTCCTTTGCGGCGGAGGCGGCAGTAGTCCTTTCGAACTTTGCCACCTTCTTCTCGCTGCCTTTCTTCATGTGGCGTTGTCTCTCGGTCAACGTGGAGGGGTCCTGTCCGGCCAGCTTACGAAGAAAACTCTTCGCTCGCTTGTAGGCCCTTCGGGCTTTCTCCTCCTTGGACCGAGCTCCAGCCTGTCGGGTGCTGCTTAGGGGGGCATCCTCCAACAGAGCAGCCTCGGCTTCCAGATCAATCATCGTAGCTTGGCTGACCTGTGAAAGAGTCAATGACTCATTCTCGTCAGCCTCGCTCAGGACTAGATCCACGAGCCGAGTGCTGCAGTCGTCTTCATCGGATGATTCCATTGCAGCGGGGGGAGCTCGATGCTTGTCACCAGAAGTGACGCCATCTCGCTCGCGACGGTCGATTTGGGTTGTGTCGGTAGAGCCGTCACCGTCCGTAACCGTCCGTCCCATCACACTTTCGTCAATATTATTATTTTTGTTTTTAGAAAAGTCCATGTTGTTCCCACGAGTATCGGACATAGGGAGGGTCCGCCTGCACAGAGGTCCGTGTGCACAGGTAAGGCTGGATAGTATCGAAGGTCGCCAGGTATTCGATACGCTCCGTTTGCGACTGAGCTATTTTTAAGCCTGGGTCCTCAGCCTAGTAGATCGTCGGCACGGGTCGCGTGACACCTTGATCCGACCCAGAAAGTAGATAGGAGAAAGTAGAAAGTAAGCAGAGAAAAAGGCTGAAAGTAGTGGAGTTGGAGACGAAAGGTTAGGGAAATATACCGCTCCCTGGTCGGTCGCCAGAGCCTCGTCAGTAGGAAACAGGGGGAACCACGGGAAGGTGAGGATGACGCTTGCAAGGGGAGAGGCTATGTAATCGCTTCCCCTCGCCTTACCCCCCATAATTGATGATACAGACATTAATTTTGCGTACAAACCTAACAAGACAATTAAGAACCTGTTCTCGAATATGAAGGATAAAATACCTGTTGAACAAATGAGCAACGTGGTTTATGAAATCTCTTGTAGAGGTGACAAACAATAATTGCAAGAAAGTTTACATAGGTACAACTAAACGGTTAATCAAAACTAGGATAGCTGAACACAAGAGAGATATCATCAATAAAAAACAACATCCACAGCACTAAGTCAACATATGAGAGAACAAAATCAATCAGCAGATTTTGAACATATTAAAATTCTCGACAAAGAGAAGAAATATGGAACCCGTTACACACTGGAAAGCCTGAGAATACAACAAAAAATAAATATAACTATGAATAACAAAGAAGACTTGGACAATAACAATAAAATTTATTCAGATGCTTTAGGTAAAGCTTGCGAAACAGTATATTAAATTTCAAATGTTGTACTCAATTAATTATTTAAAAATAAAGATCAACCCCTGAAGAAGTGGGGAAAAAGTCCACGAAACGTTGGGTTATTATATTATAAATCGTTGTTTTTTACTTGTTTTTTACAATTTTGAATAACGAAACCTGACCAGATCAGCCTGAGTAATTACAACTTAAAACAATATTAAAAAAATCGGTCACCAACATTCGATATCATATCATCTATTTCGTTTAAAAAATTTCTTAAATGGTAAAAACTACGGTAATAGTGATGACCTCAAATCTAACTTGGTTGAGTTCTTTGCTGGTAAAAACCAGAAGTTCTATGAACGGGGAATAGTGAAGTTACCAGAAAGATGGCCAATGGTCATCGAACAGAATGGAAAATATTTGATTGATTAAAGTCAATTTTGTATATAAAAAAAGTCGTTTTATTTCATATTAAAAAACCGAAATTATTTTCTTGCCGATACAATACGTACAATCCGTACATTTACGGAACATAACAAACTTAACTTTTACTTACAAAAATTAATGAATGGAAAAAAATTACTAAAAATCTAAAATTTAATTTTTCTCCGAAAGTAAACGTTATCCAAAAAAATTTGTTTTACATAAATGAAAGATAATAAGAATACCTTTCCAAGGACAACTGATGTTGTTGCTGGAGTTCCAACAACTGTATCGAATCTTTCTCCTGGGTATATGACTCAACCGAGTGAAGTATCCGTCCAGCTATTTATTTTTAAGGATCAGATTGGTTTCAATATTTTCTCGTCTTTTCTTTATCTTTTATTCCTTCTACTTGGGCGACTGATGGGACTGCTGGTCGCGAGAATGCAAGTTCGCAAGTAACCTATATATATGTACATATACATATGTACATATATATATATACATATGTACATATATATATTACATATTTATAATATGAATGTATATTAGCCGGTTATTTGAAAGGGCTACCTATTTTAATGTTTACCTTTTACGTTTACGTTTTAAATTTGATTGAGCAAATTTTAACAAACAAATAATCAAAATCATTGCGATTTTGTAACATGAAAATTTGCTGGTTGGTAAAAATAGTAACAATATTATTTTGACTGGACTAAGGAAATGAAGAAATGATTCCCATTTGAAGAGTTTCATATGCATGTGGAGATTAATATCCAATAAAATCTTACGAGACCCAAAGTATTGGTAATTGTTACCCAACCGTTCGCTCACAATTTAACAACCTACCTAAGAAAAAAGCGTGATACTTTAAGCGGGGTTTACATTTAAAGGGCTAACATATACTGAAGGAGAAAGAGTAACTGAGGATGCACTATTAAAAGCCATGGATTTACTACCGCGTCGGCGAAGACTAGGAAACTTTAATAATATTGAGTTGATTGGATTTATTATTCTATATTATATGCCACCTGCACACTGTAATTCTTTTGAATCCCTCCCGCATACGCGAACTGGAGAAAAAAAATATTTATTCGGTAAACAGTTTGCTTTTAATGAAACAATTCTTTAATAGAGAATAAAAGCTGAATATATTTTAATTTTTAACATAATTGTGTACACATTACATTTTGGTGAAATTTCAAATGAAATTTATTTTTTCATGGTGCTTCTTAAGAATCGATAAAGTGATTTCAATAGTTCTGAAGGTGGCCCTTTATAGCCATCAAAACATAGTATTATTTTTTAAATGATGTTAATTATACTGCAGGTAAAACAGTACATAAACGGAAACTCATTTCGGTAATATTCTTTTTAAGTTGGTGATCTTCACTCTGGACTTAATGCGTACAACATAGAATATCAATTGCTCCACGCAGAATGAGAACAGAGCAGCTGAGTAACCAATCATGAGTATGAATGCCAACACTTGCAAATCTTCTAGAGTCAGCGGTTTCACTGGATTCTCCTCCTCTCTCCGGAATGACTTCAAGAGACCTTCTCTAATGGCCTCTTCTGTGGTACGTCGTGAAATCTCTCCATACAGCCCCGCTGAAAAAGCCCTTAGAATAAATTCATTAAAAGCCTCCTCGAAGGGACATTCGTGGGCAATTGGAATAGAGACGCCATAAGAACCTAATACCTCTGACATCAGTCGGAGATTAGAGCGTGATATTCCCCTCTGCTGGTGCATCAAAAACTTGCACTCCTCCTCGGAACAGAGGTACGCATACTCCGGGCTCAAATCGTGAAGGTATGCATTATAAGTATCATCGTCAACTAATTTCGTGTATCTGTGTAGTGTTTCGTTGGAGTAAAACATATCGTTTAACTTTTGAATAAAGAAATTAACTAGAATATCGACGTCCCTAGCCTCTAAATCCGCTAGCGTATCGATCTCTTTTTCATACACATTTGCACTAAGAAAGCTGGATATTTTGGCCAGATATAAGTTTGTGAAAATTAAGCCGCTGCAGAACACGATCAAATATATCAACAGCTTGGATTTACAAGGTAACTTTTTCATCGCGAAGCCCAGATGAAGCATCCCCTTGAAGGCTTCCAACATCGAAGCGCTCAGATCAAACGAGCCAACACATCGCCAGTAGAAGAAAGAGGTGGCCATTGCTAAGCAGCATAACACCAGCAGTAAAGCAGCCCAAACGCTGTTCTTGAAGGGCAGGATATAGTATTCGTGTGTTGCCAAGCGCTTCGCAAATGGAACCATCACCCGTAAATGACTTACCGCGTATACGACTGCAACCGCATATCTAAGTCGCTCGTCGTAAACACCTAAAGTGGCACAGAAATCCGCCCGTTTTGCATCGAAATATTCAATGCAGTCGAAAGTGGAGAAAACCGTATGGTTGGTGGTACGGGTGATCACCAAAGAAGCATTGTGACGCTCCGCGAACAACTTTACCATTTGGTAATAATTTCCACCGATGACCAGGTTCTTATTGGCGACATTCTTTTCGTGTATGATTCCATATGGAGGTTCGTGACCAACTACTAATCGTAACTCCTGACCCTGAAAATCGCGCCATTTATTGCGACGATCGAAATATTCACTTAGAGTAGTTGTCCTTATACGTTGACTGTGAAATCTGAAGAATGCCAAAAGCTGAGGCGCCGGATGCTGTGAAGATGCCAGTAAAACGTTAGTGAATCCGTGCGTCCAACACCAGTCAAAAAGCCACGTCCAATTATCTACGGGACCCAGGGTCTCCGTGACGAACAAAACATCCGTTTGGTGCAACCTAAACAAAGTCTTCCTCAATGTAGAAAACACCCTGTCGTCGAATTCTGTTCCAATGAAAACTATTGATAGTATTTGGGAGTTGAAATTTTTCCTCAATTCGAAGTCGGTCTCCTCACGGATCAATATACTTGGAACAGGCCGCTTCACCAGACCGTCCAACAAAGAACTTCCCATCAGATCATAGTATACAGTCGTTTGCGCTTTTATACCCTGCTCCAGATCGTTCACAAGCTGAAGAAGACCGCCTCCGTAGCCTGAAGCCACCAAAATTAAGTGACAGAAGATGAAGAGTCTTACACCGGATACGTTCATTTGGTCGATGCTGTAGGTTCTACTTGAAAATATTCACTAACAAGAGAATCCAAACACGAGTTGAATATGAGTATAGAACTCATACGGTTTATATACACCACGTCATTCAGTTCAGCAGAATTATCTATAAAATCACATTTGTCTATATAATAACTTCAAATTGTGTAAATTTTGAATTCTGTTATTATTACTTAATAGGTAAATAATAAAAATAAAGAATTCAGTTGGGCAACCACTCAGTGTATTAAAGTAAGGATATATAGATTACAAGTCAAATTAACTAAATTCAAAGTCGCAGGCAATATCTGATTTAATTTCCTTAATGCAATGAATTCAAAGCATTCCACCAACAAACAACAACAACACCGAGCTACTACCAGCAGCAGAAACTTGCTGCAAATAAATTTTCTATTGAACAAGGAAAGAAAAAACTATTTTTTGACAAATCGTGAAACCGCTTTTGCACGCAATCTGCCACCGATGTTAGTTACTACTGGTTGCGGTTAGTTTTTAGCCACGTATTTCATTAATTTTAATTGCAATATATTTGTTTTTTACCAAGATTACTATCCGCATGGTTTTTGAAAGTGTGGTCTTATATTTAAAAATACATATAGTACTTGAGTATATAAGATTATGTTTAAAATAATAATGCTACCTTTAGTATTAACCCTTCCGTCAACTATAGGGTCTGGCCAGACCCATTTCGACTTTGAACGCCTTTTTCTTAATACCATTTTGCGGTATCTGTCTGAAATTCAATGAATTCCTCAATCTGATTATTTTGTATTATACTCAAATAAAAAATTTCCCAAAAAAATAGGTTTTAATAGGTTTTACAAGGATATTTCTACTTGTACCCCTAATGTCGACGAAAGGGGTGGCCAGACCCAACCTTTTTTTACCTGTTATTTGTGTCATGAAGTTGTTTTTTACTAATTACTTAATTATTTGTTTACCTGTCAAGATCACTTTTCTACATAAGCAATAAAAGTTAGTCAAAAATGATAAGTTTGAGGCAATAAATAAAAGATTTCATGCCTGTATATAAATTTTCAAACCGTTCTCAACTGCAAAATTTATGCAATTTCGGTGAAAATTTGCAGCCCTATTTCTTTATAAATTGATTGTTTCTATTTTGTAAAACATCATTTAGTGAATAACACTTGACACAAAGTGACCTTACATTTAAAAGTATAAGTTTAGTAATTTATCGATAAAATGGCAAATGAATATTCTACCAACAGTTCCTTGAGGCGGTAAGAAATTATTTTTGTAAAAATTATATTCCAAAATAACACTATCTGTATCCTTCTGTACTTATTTTTGGGTATTTATTTAGTATGACTCAAGAGCAACGGCAGGAACGTTTGGAGCGTCTCGTTCAGGACATTATTGGTGAAGGAGTTGAAAATGAAAGTGAGTAGAGCTTTCTAAGGAGGATGAAGATGGAAATTATATACCAGCTGGAAACGCTTCCGATTAGGAAATGGAAATAGTTTTGGAACCTGCAAGCACTGAGACGATGAAAGTGATGAAGACATTTTGTCCGAATTGAACGAGGAAAACGATGCGTTTCTACAAACACATGCCTCTGACGATTGCAATAACTACTTCCTTGCCCGTGATGGGTCGAAGTGGCACAAAACTCCGCCACAAGCAGGACGATTGAGGACGCACAATATTGTTCGAAGTGTCGTAGATTCGGTTAGAAAAGGAATCCTACAGAGCCCAATTTCTATTTTCAAGGAAATAATAACTCCCGAAATGGTAGTTTTGATCGTTAGAGAAACTAACAGAAAGGCTCAAAAGGAAATGGAGAAGCAACAGCAAAGATAAATCACACAGGTCAATGGATTGGAAATCTGTAACAGAACTCGAATTATATTACAAAATCCAAGGACAATTGGGAAATTCTCCATAAAAAATGGTATATAAGCATTCTATGGAGCCCCCATTTCCGAAAGATTTCCGAGAAGTGCCTCATCAGTTCCGTGACAGACCAAAAAAATCATGCAGAATTTGTCAAATAAACGGCGAAATTCGAAGAAAAGCACGTTTCTCCTGTTATATATGTTCAGATCCAGTATGTTTACAACATAGTCAGAAATATTTAAAAAGTAATAAATGCATAACTGGAGGCAAATGAATGTTATATAATAAATAGAAAAATTTCTAAGATAAATATGTACTAAATAATAATTATTTATGTTCTTATAAACTTATACAGTGTTTTGCATTTTTTTTTCGTGATTATTGACTCAGAAATATGAGAGGGTGTGGCCAGATCCGTTCCGTTGACGGAAGGGTGGAAAAAGTATTCTTGACGGAAGGGTTAAGATATACCTTTAGTATTAAGAAATAATTGTATATAAATTAGAGTAAAATGCACCAGTATCTTCAGTGCAATAGTCTTACATTTTTGATCCTGCGAGCATTTCTTAGAGTTTTCCCCCACCAGTGGTAAGAGACTCTGGGAATCTTTGAACCGACACTAAAGGAAGGTTGATCCAACACCTAAAAGTAACCGAAGCCAACTATACAGCACGTTTGACACACTCTAACAAAGGTATGATGATAAACGCCTCCTGTTTACATCACAAGTCGACAGATTGCTTGATCAACCCATGATAAATAGCGAATCAGCACCAAGCATAAAAAAACTTTTTGATGCGACAAACGAATGTATGCTATCAAAGGATTGAATATAGAAATTAATGATGCAGAACCATTTATTGCGCGTATAATTGTCAGAAAACTGGACAAAGATGGGCTCAGATTTTATGAACAGAGTGTTAAGAAACCAAAAGAAATTAAATTGAAAGAAAAGGCCTTCATAATGGTTCGCAATTTCTAGAGCAACAGTATCAAGCTTTAGAAGCAGCGACGAAACAGCAAGGGTAAGAAAATGCAACGGTTTACAACTACATTACACTGTGCTCCACAGCTATGTAATTACTGCCAGAAAACAGGTCATACCATCACGATGTGTACAAAAATTGTCCATCGAGAATCGAAGATCCTTGATGTACAACAAGAAGTTGTGCTTCACGTGCATGAATCATACTATGGACAAAAATGTCAGAATCCACACTTTAAGTGTAAGCACTGCAAGGAAACGCAGTCATTAATCATCACTTGATGCACATTAATGAACCAACAAAACCTAACAAAACGTCTGACGAGAAAACGCCTAATACATCTTACTCTATGATTACGGGTGAAACATCAGCACCCAATTTAGGCCAATCAACAAAACTTGGCTGGATATTGTCAGAAAATCTGAAGAAATCGCACACAAGGAAAAGAGTTCTATCAGCCCTGACCAATCTAGTGCGATTTTGGGAGCTGGAAGAAATTGCTAAAGACGAGTTCACATCTACGGAAGATGAAAAATGTTTAAAAATGTACGAAGAAAGTACACAGCTTAATATGGATGGCAGGTTTATTGTCAAATTACAAAGCTACGCGTTGTCTACGATGCATCAGCTAAATCCACAAACAAGAAGAGCCTCACCGACATTATGTACACTGGTCCCAGACTACTAAAGGACATACGTATATGACATAATTCTCAAGTGTAGGTTATGGAAATATGTACGTCGGAAATATTTACTGCGGATGTTGAGAAGATGTACATGCAAGTCAGAGTAGCAGAAAATGATTAAGCTTATCAACATATTTTATGACGCGAAAATGCAAGGGAGAACTTAAAAGAATACAAATTATCAACAGTAAATTATGGAATGACATCGGCAATATTTCTGGCAATAAGAACACTTTTCAGATGAAGATATATGGAATATAATAAAAGCCGATTTCTACATGGATGACTTGATGACCGGTGGGGATTCAAGTGAAAAATGTAGTATTAAGAGAAGAATTTCCACTCACTTGGCATAGTTTGGTTTTCATCTTCGGAAATGGTTAACCTATCCAATATTTAGAGATAACCGAAGGAGTGACGAGAGCAATTAATAACGAAATAATTGAAATCAAAAACGACGAATTCGTAACAGCTTTAGGACTTCAATGGGATCCAGTGAAAGATGAATTCAGCAATGAATCTATCAAAAAACAAGGCGTTGTCAGACGTAGTTAGAGTTTTCGATCCTCTAGGCTGGTTGACTCCAGTAACTGTTACGGCGAAACTATTTGTCCAGAAATTGTGGATACAACATTCAGACTGGGATAAAGTATTACCAAAAACTCCAAACTTGACCAGGAATGGAACGACTTTACAAAGCATATTCCATTAATTCTAGATATTAGAGTTCCCCGATGCGAAAGCGAATAATTCTGAAGACAGCGAAAGGCAAACAAATCCAATTAAAAATAAAAAACTTTGCCTAAGCTAGAGTTAGGTGCATCTCATTTTCTAGCTAAAATATTAAAAAAGATCGCAGCTACATTTACACGGAAATACAAAATATTTGCATGGAGCGAACGCACATGCCAAAATTGGTTTAAAAAATTTCGTTTTCACAAAATCACATCTGGAGTTTTTTTACTCAAAGATGACCAACGTTCCGGTCGACCTTCTGAAGCTGATAATGACAAAATGAAAGCCATAATTGAATCGAATCGCCATATAACGGTGCGAGAGATAGCAAAAATGTTAAATGTATCGCACACAACGATCGAAAATCATATAAGATGTCTTGGACTCGTGAAGAAGTTGGATATCTGGGTTCCACATGAATTGAAAGAAATTCATTTAACGCAACGAATCAATGTTTGTGATATGCATTTCAAACGAAATGCAATCGACCCTTTTTTGAAGCGAATAATTACTGGTGACGAAAAATGGATTGTCTACAACAACGTTGATCGAAAACGTCCATGGTCCAAGCATGATGAACTACCACAAATCATATCGAAAGCTGAAATGCATCAAAAGATCATGCTGCCAATTTGGTGGGATCACTAAGGTGTTGTGTATTTTTAGCTACTACCCCGCAACCAAACGATCAACTCAGATGTTTACTTAATGTCAACAATTGATGAAATTGGAGGAAGCAATCAAAAAGAAAAGGTCAGAATTGGCAAATCGCAAAAGAATCGTGTTCCACCACTATAACGCTAGCCCTCACACATCTTTAGCAACCCGAACGAAATTATTGGAGCTTCGTTGGGAAGTGATGTCACATCCTCCATATAGGCCCGACCTTGCACCCTCTGACTATCATCTATTTCTAAATAATTAATTGACTACAACATTTGAAATTTAATATACTGTTTCGCAAGCTTTACCCAAATTTTAATAAGTTCCATAACAGAATACAATTTACCTGTGAAGAAGAAAACAATAATACATTACATTTTTTAGACACAACATTACATAGAAGTAGTGGAAGAATCATACTGAATTGGTACGTAAAACCCATTTCATCGGTAAGAATGATCAATTACAATTCAACACAACCAACACAATAAAAAAATCAACACAGCTATAAATTTAATACAGAGGGTATTCAAAATAAGTGATTTACGGTTTAAAAGAGACAATATTAAAAAAATAAAATCAATGTTAACAGCTAACAACTATCCCAAATACATAATAAGAAATCTAATTTCAAAATACGCATTAGGACATAATAATAACAAAACACACAAATTCTCAAGCATTAACGAAGCTAAGGATAGGAATAAAAAATTCTTTGCAATTTCATATGTGCCTTACATAACAAACCAAGCGACTCTAGGAAAGTTAATTGATGATACAGACATTAATTTTGCGTACAAACCTAACAAGACAATTAAGAACCTGTTCTCGAATATGAAGGATAAAATACCTGTTGAACAAATGAGCAACGTGGTTTATGAAATCTCTTGTAGAGGTGACAAACAATAATTGCAAGAAAGTTTACATAGGTACAACTAAACGGTTAATCAAAACTAGGATAGCTGAACACAAGAGAGATATCATCAATAAAAAAAAACATCCACAGCACTAAGTCAACATATGAGAGAACAAAATCAATCAGCAGATTTTGAACATATTAAAATTCTCGACAAAGAGAAGAAATATGGAACCCGTTACACACTGGAAAGCCTGAGAATACAACAAAAAATAAATATAACTATGAATAACAAAGAAGACTTGGACAATAACAATAAAATTTATTCAGATGCTTTAGGTAAAGCTTGCGAAACAGTATATTAAATTTCAAATGTTGTACTCAATTAATTATTTAAAAATAAAGATCAACCCCTGAAGAAGTGGGGAAAAAGTCCACGAAACGTTGGGTTATTATATTATAAATCGTTGTTTTTTACTTGTTTTTTACAATTTTGAATAACGAAACCTGACCAGATCAGCCTGAGTAATTACAACTTAAAACAATATTAAAAAAATCGGTCACCAACATTCGATATCATATCATCTATTTCGTTTAAAAAATTTCTTAAATGGTAAAAACTACGGTAATAGTGATGACCTCAAATCTAACTTGGTTGAGTTCTTTGCTGGTAAAAACCAGAAGTTCTATGAACGGGGAATAGTGAAGTTACCAGAAAGATGGCCAATGGTCATCGAACAGAATGGAAAATATTTGATTGATTAAAGTCAATTTTGTATATAAAAAAAGTCGTTTTATTTCATATTAAAAAACCGAAATTATTTTCTTGCCGATACAATACGTACAATCCGTACATTTACGGAACATAACAAACTTAACTTTTACTTACAAAAATTAATGAATGGAAAAAAATTACTAAAAATCTAAAATTTAATTTTTCTCCGAAAGTAAACGTTATCCAAAAAAATTTGTTTTACATAAATGAAAGATAATAAGAATACCTTTCCAAGGACAACTGATGTTGTTGCTGGAGTTCCAACAACTGTATCGAATCTTTCTCCTGGGTATATGACTCAACCGAGTGAAGTATCCGTCCAGCTATTTATTTTTAAGGATCAGATTGGTTTCAATATTTTCTCGTCTTTTCTTTATCTTTTACTCCTTCTACTTGGGCGACTGATGGGACTGCTGGTCGCGAGAATGCAAGTTCGCAAGTAACCTATATATATGTACATATACATATGTACATATATATACATATGTACATATATATATTACATATTTATAATATGAATGTATATTAGCCGGTTATTTGAAAGGGCTACCTATTTTAATGTTTACCTTTTACGTTTACGTTTTAAATTTGATTGAGCAAATAATCAAACAAATAATCAAAATCATTGCGATTTTGTAACATGAAAATTTGCTGGTTGGTAAAAATAGTAACAATATTATTTTGACTGGACTAAGGAAATGAAGAAATGATTCCCATTTGAAGAGTTTCATATGCATGTGGAGATTAATATCCAATAAAATCTTATGAGACCCAAAATATTGGTAATTGTTACACAACCGTTCGCTCACAATTTAACAACCTACCTAAGAAAAAAGCGTGATACTACTTTATATAAGCGGGGTTTACATTTAAAGGGCTAAAATATACTGACGGAGAAAGAGTTAATGAGGATGCACTATTAAAAGCCATGGATTTACTACCGCGTCGGCGAAGACTAGGAAACTTTAATAATATTGAGTTGAGAATCACAATCACAACGCTAACATACGACGATTTGATGGATTTATTATTCTATATTATATGCCACCTGCACACTGTAATTCTTTTGAATCCCTCCCGCATACGCGAACTGGAGAAAAAAAATATTTATTCGCTAAACAGTTTGCTTTTAATGAAACAATTCTTTAATAGAGAATAAAAGCCGAATATATTTTAATTTTTAACATAATTGTGTACACATTACATTTTGGTGAAATTTCAAATGAAATTTATTTTTTCATGGTGCTTTTTAAGAATCGATAAAGTGATTTCAATAGTTCTGAAGGTGGCCCTTTATAGCCATCAAAACATAGTATTATTTTTTAAATGGTGTTAATTATACTGCAGGTAAAACAGTACATAAACGGAAACTCATTTCGGTAATATTCTTTTTAAGTTGGTGATCTTCACTCTGGACTTAATGCGTACAACATAGAATATCAATTGCTCCACGCAGAATGAGAACAGAGCAGCTGAGTAACCAATCATGAGTATGAATGCCAACACTTGCAAATCTTCTAGAGTCAGCGGTTTCACTGGATTCTCCTCCTCTCTCCGGAATGACTTCAAGAGACCTTCTCTAATGGCCTCTTCTGTGGTACGTCGTGAAATCTCTCCATACAGCCCCGCTGAAAAAGCCCTTAGAATAAATTCATTAAAAGCCTCCTCGAAGGGACATTCGTGGGCAATTGGAATAGAGACGCCATAAGAACCTAATACCTCTGACATCAGTCGGAGATTAGAGCGTGATATTCCCCTCTGCTGGTGCATCAAAAACTTGCACTCCTCCTCGGAACAGAGGTACGCATACTCCGGGCTCATATCGTAAAGGTATGCATTATAAGTATTATCGTCAACTAATTTCGTGTATCTGTGTAGTGTTTCGTTGGAGTAAAACATATCGTTTAACTTTTGAATAAAGAAATTAACTAGAATATCGACGTCCCTAGCCTCTAAATCCGCTAGCGTATCGATCTCTTTTTCATACACATTTGCACTAAGAAAGCTGGATATTTTGGCCAGATATAAGTTTGTGAAAATTAAGCCGCTGCAGAACACGATCAAATATATCAACAGCTTGGATTTACAAGGTAACTTTTTCATCGCGAAGCCCAGGTGAAGCATCCCCTTGAAGGCTTCCAACATCGAAGCGCTCAGATCAAACGAGCCAACACATCGCCAGTAGAAGAAAGAGGTGGCCATTGCTAAGCAGCATAACACCAGCAGTAAAGCAGCCCAAACGCTGTTCTTGAAGGGCAGGATATAGTATTCGTGTGTTGCCAAGCGCTTCGCAAATGGAACCATCACCCGTAAATGACTTACCGCGTATACGACTGCAACCGCATATCTAAGTCGCTCGTCGTAAACACCTAAAGTGGCACAGAAATCCGCCCGTTTTGCATCGAAATATTCAATGCAGTCGAAAGTGGAGAAAACCGTATGGTTGGTGGTACGGGTGATCACCAAAGAAGCATTGTGACGCTCCGCGAACAACTTTACCATTTGGTAATAATTTCCACCGATGACCAGGTTCTTATTGGCGACATTCTTTTCGTGTATGATTCCATATGGAGGTTCGTGACCAACTACTAATCGTAACTCCTGACCCTGAAAATCGCGCCATTTATTGCGACGATCGAAATATTCACTTAGAGTAGTTGTCCTTATACGTTGACTGTGAAATCTGAAGAATGCCAAAAGCTGAGGCGCCGGATGCTGTGAAGATGCCAGTAAAACGTTAGTGAATCCGTGCGTCCAACACCAGTCAAAAAGCCACGTCCAATTATCTACGGGACCCAGGGTCTCCGTGACGAACAAAACATCCGTTTGGTGCAACCTAAACAAAGTCTTCCTCAATGTAGAAAACACCCTGTCGTCGAATTCTGTTCCAATGAAAACTATTGATAGTATTTGGGAGTTGAAATTTTTCCTCAATTCGAAGTCGGTCTCCTCACGGATCAATATACTTGGAACAGGCCGCTTCACCAGACCGTCCAACAAAGAACTTCCCATCAGATCATAGTATACAGTCGTTTGCGCTTTTATACCCTGCTCCAGATCGTTCACAAGCTGAAGAAGACCGCCTCCGTAGCCTGAAGCCACCAAAATTAAGTGACAGAAGATGAAGAGTCTTACACCGGATACGTTCATTTGGTCGATGCTGTAGGTTCTACTTGAAAATATTCACTAACAAGAGAATCCAAACACGAGTTGAATATGAGTATAGAACTCATACGGTTTATATACACCACGTCATTCAGTTCAGCAGAATTATCTATAAAATCACATTTGTCTATATAATAACTTCAAATTGTGTAAATTTTGAATTCTGTTATTATTACTTAATAGGTAAATAATAAAAATAAAGAATTCAGTTGGGCAACCACTCAGTGTATTAAAGTAAGGATATATAGATTACAAGTCAAATTAACTAAATTCAAAGTCGCAGGCAATATCTGATTTAATTTCCTTAATGCAATGAATTCGAAGCATTCCACCAACAAACAACAACAACACCGAGCTACTACCAGCAGCAGAAACTTGCTGCAAATAAATTTTCTATTGAACAAGGAAAGAAAAAACTATTTTTTGACAAATCGTGAAACGGCTTTTGCACGCAATCTGCCACCGATGTTAGTTACTACTGGTTGCGGTTAGTTTTTAGCCACGTATTTCATTAATTTTAATTGCAATATATTTGTTTTTTACCAAGATTACTATCCGCATGGTTTTTGAAAGTGTGGTCTTATATTTAAAAATACATATAGTACTTGAGTATATAAGATTATGTTTAAAATAATAATGCTACCTTTAGTATTAACCCTTCCGTCAACTATAGGGTCTGGCCAGACCCATTTCGACTTTGAACGCCTTTTTCTTAATACCATTTTGCGGTATCTGTCTGAAATTCAATGAATTCCTCAATCTGATTATTTTGTATTATACTCAAATAAAAAATTTCCCAAAAAAATAGGTTTTAATAGGTTTTACAAGGATATTTCTACTTGTACCCCTAATGTCGACGAAAGGGGTGGCCAGACCCAACCTTTTTTTACCTGTTATTTGTGTCATGAAGTTGTTTTTTACTAATTACTTAATTATTTGTTTACCTGTCAAGATCACTTTTCTACATAAGCAATAAAAGTTAGTCAAAAATGATAAGTTTGAGGCAATAAATAAAAGATTTCATGCCTGTATATAAATTTTCAAACCGTTCTCAACTGCAAAATTTATGCAATTTCGGTGAAAATTTGCAGCCCTATTTCTTTATAAATTGATTGTTTCTATTTTGTAAAACATCATTTAGTGAATAACACTTGACACAAAGTGACCTTACATTTAAAAGTATAAGTTTAGTAATTTATCGATAAAATGGCAAATGAATATTCTACCAACAGTTCCTTGAGGCGGTAAGAAATTATTTTTGTAAAAATTATATTCCAAAATAACACTATCTGTATCCTTCTGTACTTATTTTTGGGTATTTATTTAGTATGACTCAAGAGCAACGGCAGGAACGTTTGGAGCGTCTCGTTCAGGACATTATTGGTGAAGGAGTTGAAAATGAAAGTGAGTAGAGCTTTCTAAGGAGGATGAAGATGGAAATTATATACCAGCTGGAAACGCTTCCGATTAGGAAATGGAAATAGTTTTGGAACCTGCAAGCACTGAGACGATGAAAGTGATGAAGACATTTTGTCCGAATTGAACGAGGAAAACGATGCGTTTCTACAAACACATGCCTCTGACGATTGCAATAACTACTTCCTTGCCCGTGATGGGTCGAAGTGGCACAAAACTCCGCCACAAGCAGGACGATTGAGGACGCACAATATTGTTCGAAGTGTCGTAGATTCGGTTAGAAAAGGAATCCTACAGAGCCCAATTTCTATTTTCAAGGAAATAATAACTCCCGAAATGGTAGTTTTGATCGTTAGAGAAACTAACAGAAAGGCTCAAAAGGAAATGGAGAAGCAACAGCAAAGATAAATCACACAGGTCAATGGATTGGAAATCTGTAACAGAACTCGAATTATATTACAAAATCCAAGGACAATTGGGAAATTCTCCATAAAAAATGGTATATAAGCATTCTATGGAGCCCCCATTTCCGAAAGATTTCCGAGAAGTGCCTCATCAGTTCCGTGACAGACCAAAAAAATCATGCAGAATTTGTCAAATAAACGGCGAAATTCGAAGAAAAGCACGTTTCTCCTGTTACATATGTTCAGATCCAGTATGTTTACAACATAGTCAGAAATATTTAAAAAGTAATAAATGCATAACTGGAGGCAAATGAATGTTATATAATAAATAGAAAAATTTCTAAGATAAATATGTACTAAATAATAATTATTTATGTTCTTATAAACTTATACAGTGTTTTGCATTTTTTTTTTCGTGATTATTGACTCAGAAATATGAGAGGGTGTGGCCAGATCCGTTCCGTTGACGGAAGGGTGGAAAAGGTATTCTTGACGGAAGGGTTAAGATATACCTTTAGTATTAAGAAATAATTGTATATAAATTAAAGTAAAATGCACCAGTATCTTCAGTGCAATAGTCTTACATTTTTGATCCTGCGAGCATTTCTTAGAGTTTTCCCCCACCAGTGGTAAGAGACTCTGGGAATCTTTGAACCGACACTAAAGGAAGGTTGATCCAACACCTAAAAGTAACCGAAGCCAACTATACAGCACGTTTGACACACTCTAACAAAGGTATGATGATAAACGCCTCCTGTTTACATCACAAGTCGACAGATTGCTTGATCAACCCATGATAAATAGCGAATCAGCACCAAGCATAAAAAAACTTTTTGATGCGACAAACGAATGTATGCTATCAAAGGATTGAATATAGAAATTAATGATGCAGAACCATTTATTGCGCGTATAATTGTCAGAAAACTGGACAAAGATGGGCTCAGATTTTATGAACAGAGTGTTAAGAAACCAAAAGAAATTAAATTGAAAGAAAAGGCCTTCATAATGGTTCGCAATTTCTAGAGCAACAGTATCAAGCTTTAGAAGCAGCGACGAAACAGCAAGGGTAAGAAAATGCAACGGTTTACAACTACATTACACTGTGCTCCACAGCTATGTAATTACTGCCAGAAAACAGGTCATACCATCACGATGTGTACAAAAATTGTCCATCGAGAATCGAAGATCCTTGATGTACAACAAGAAGTTGTGCTTCACGTGCATGAATCATACTATGGACAAAAATGTCAGAATCCACACTTTAAGTGTAAGCACTGCAAGGAAACGCAGTCATTAATCATCACTTGATGCACATTAATGAACCAACAAAACCTAACAAAACGTCTGACGAGAAAACGCCTAATACATCTTACTCTATGATTACGGGTGAAACATCAGCACCCAATTTAGGCCAATCAACAAAACTTGGCTGGATATTGTCAGAAAATCTGAAGAAATCGCACACAAGGAAAAGAGTTCTATCAGCCCTGACCAATCTAGTGCGATTTTGGGAGCTGGAAGAAATTGCTAAAGACGAGTTCACATCTACGGAAGATGAAAAATGTTTAAAAATGTACGAAGAAAGTACACAGCTTAATATGGATGGCAGGTTTATTGTCAAATTACAAAGCTACGCGTTGTCTACGATGCATCAGCTAAATCCACAAACAAGAAGAGCCTCACCGACATTATGTACACTGGTCCCAGACTACTAAAGGACATACGTATATGACATAATTCTCAAGTGTAGGTTATGGAAATATGTACGTCGGAAATATTTACTGCGGATGTTGAGAAGATGTACATGCAAGTCAGAGTAGCAGAAAATGATTAAGCTTATCAACATATTTTATGACGCGAAAATGCAAGGGAGAACTTAAAAGAATACAAATTATCAACAGTAAATTATGGAATGACATCGGCAATATTTCTGGCAATAAGAACACTTTTCAGATGAAGATATATGGAATATAATAAAAGCCGATTTCTACATGGATGACTTGATGACCGGTGGGGATTCAAGTGAAAAATGTAGTATTAAGAGAAGAATTTCCACTCACTTGGCATAGTTTGGTTTTCATCTTCGGAAATGGTTAACCTATCCAATATTTAGAGATAACCGAAGGAGTGACGAGAGCAATTAATAACGAAATAATTGAAATCAAAAACGACGAATTCGTAACAGCTTTAGGACTTCAATGGGATCCAGTGAAAGATGAATTCAGCAATGAATCTATCAAAAAACAAGGCGTTGTCAGACGTAGTTAGAGTTTTCGATCCTCTAGGCTGGTTGACTCCAGTAACTGTTACGGCGAAACTATTTGTCCAGAAATTGTGGATACAACATTCAGACTGGGATAAAGTATTACCAAAAACTCCAAACTTGACCAGGAATGGAACGACTTTACAAAGCATATTCCATTAATTCAAGATATTAGAGTTCCCCGATGGTTAACTACGGAAAGTGAAAAGGAATTAGAAATTCATGGATTTGCAGATGCGTCCGAAAAGTGTATGCGGCTGTAGTATATGCGAAAGCGAATAATTCTGAAGACAGCGAAAGGCAAAATAAATCCAATTAAAAATAAAAAACTTTGCCTAAGCTAGAGTTAGGTGCATCTCATTTTCTAGCTAAAATATTAAAAAAGATCGCAGCTACATTTACACGGAACTACAAAATATTTGCATGGAGCGAACGCACATGCCAAAATTGGTTTAAAAAATTTCGTTTTCACGAAATCACATCTGGAGTTTTTTTACTCAAAGATGACCAACATATACATATGTACATATATATATATACATATGTAACTATATATATTACATATTTATAATATGAATGTATATTAGCCGGTTATTTGAAAGGGCTACCTATTTTAATGTTTACCTTTTACGTTTACGTTTTAAATTTGATTGAGCAAATAATCAAACAAATAATCAAAATCATTGCGATTTTGTAACATGAAAATTTGCTGGTTGGTAAAAATAGTAACAATATTATTTTGACTGGACTAAGGAAATGAAGAAATGATTCCCATTTGAAGAGTTTCATATGCATGTGGAGATTAATATCCAATAAAATCTTATGAGACCCAAAATATTGGTAATTGTTACACAACCGTTCGCTCACAATTTAACAACCTACCTAAGAAAAAAGCGTGATACTACTTTATATAAGCGGGGTTTACATTTAAAGGGCTAAAATATACTGACGGAGAAAGAGTTAATGAGGATGCACTATTAAAAGCCATGGATTTACTACCGCGTCGGCGAAGACTAGGAAACTTTAATAATATTGAGTTGAGAATCACAATCACAACGCTAACATACGACGATTTGATGGATTTATTATTCTATATTATATGCCACCTGCACACTGTAATTCTTTTGAATCCCTCCCGCATACGCGAACTGGAGAAAAAAAATATTTATTCGCTAAACAGTTTGCTTTTAATGAAACAATTCTTTAATAGAGAATAAAAGCCGAATATATTTTAATTTTTAACATAATTGTGTACACATTACATTTTGGTGAAATTTCAAATGAAATTTATTTTTTCATGGTGCTTTTTAAGAATCGATAAAGTGATTTCAATAGTTCTGAAGGTGGCCCTTTATAGCCATCAAAACATAGTATTATTTTTTAAATGGTGTTAATTATACTGCAGGTAAAACAGTACATAAACGGAAACTCATTTCGGTAATATTCTTTTTAAGTTGGTGATCTTCACTCTGGACTTAATGCGTACAACATAGAATATCAATTGCTCCACGCAGAATGAGAACAGAGCAGCTGAGTAACCAATCATGAGTATGAATGCCAACACTTGCAAATCTTCTAGAGTCAGCGGTTTCACTGGATTCTCCTCCTCTCTCCGGAATGACTTCAAGAGACCTTCTCTAATGGCCTCTTCTGTGGTACGTCGTGAAATCTCTCCATACAGCCCCGCTGAAAAAGCCCTTAGAATAAATTCATTAAAAGCCTCCTCGAAGGGACATTCGTGGGCAATTGGAATAGAGACGCCATAAGAACCTAATACCTCTGACATCAGTCGGAGATTAGAGCGTGATATTCCCCTCTGCTGGTGCATCAAAAACTTGCACTCCTCCTCGGAACAGAGGTACGCATACTCCGGGCTCATATCGTAAAGGTATGCATTATAAGTATTATCGTCAACTAATTTCGTGTATCTGTGTAGTGTTTCGTTGGAGTAAAACATATCGTTTAACTTTTGAATAAAGAAATTAACTAGAATATCGACGTCCCTAGCCTCTAAATCCGCTAGCGTATCGATCTCTTTTTCATACACATTTGCACTAAGAAAGCTGGATATTTTGGCCAGATATAAGTTTGTGAAAATTAAGCCGCTGCAGAACACGATCAAATATATCAACAGCTTGGATTTACAAGGTAACTTTTTCATCGCGAAGCCCAGGTGAAGCATCCCCTTGAAGGCTTCCAACATCGAAGCGCTCAGATCAAACGAGCCAACACATCGCCAGTAGAAGAAAGAGGTGGCCATTGCTAAGCAGCATAACACCAGCAGTAAAGCAGCCCAAACGCTGTTCTTGAAGGGCAGGATATAGTATTCGTGTGTTGCCAAGCGCTTCGCAAATGGAACCATCACCCGTAAATGACTTACCGCGTATACGACTGCAACCGCATATCTAAGTCGCTCGTCGTAAACACCTAAAGTGGCACAGAAATCCGCCCGTTTTGCATCGAAATATTCAATGCAGTCGAAAGTGGAGAAAACCGTATGGTTGGTGGTACGGGTGATCACCAAAGAAGCATTGTGACGCTCCGCGAACAACTTTACCATTTGGTAATAATTTCCACCGATGACCAGGTTCTTATTGGCGACATTCTTTTCGTGTATGATTCCATATGGAGGTTCGTGACCAACTACTAATCGTAACTCCTGACCCTGAAAATCGCGCCATTTATTGCGACGATCGAAATATTCACTTAGAGTAGTTGTCCTTATACGTTGACTGTGAAATCTGAAGAATGCCAAAAGCTGAGGCGCCGGATGCTGTGAAGATGCCAGTAAAACGTTAGTGAATCCGTGCGTCCAACACCAGTCAAAAAGCCACGTCCAATTATCTACGGGACCCAGGGTCTCCGTGACGAACAAAACATCCGTTTGGTGCAACCTAAACAAAGTCTTCCTCAATGTAGAAAACACCCTGTCGTCGAATTCTGTTCCAATGAAAACTATTGATAGTATTTGGGAGTTGAAATTTTTCCTCAATTCGAAGTCGGTCTCCTCACGGATCAATATACTTGGAACAGGCCGCTTCACCAGACCGTCCAACAAAGAACTTCCCATCAGATCATAGTATACAGTCGTTTGCGCTTTTATACCCTGCTCCAGATCGTTCACAAGCTGAAGAAGACCGCCTCCGTAGCCTGAAGCCACCAAAATTAAGTGACAGAAGATGAAGAGTCTTACACCGGATACGTTCATTTGGTCGATGCTGTAGGTTCTACTTGAAAATATTCACTAACAAGAGAATCCAAACACGAGTTGAATATGAGTATAGAACTCATACGGTTTATATACACCACGTCATTCAGTTCAGCAGAATTATCTATAAAATCACATTTGTCTATATAATAACTTCAAATTGTGTAAATTTTGAATTCTGTTATTATTACTTAATAGGTAAATAATAAAAATAAAGAATTCAGTTGGGCAACCACTCAGTGTATTAAAGTAAGGATATATAGATTACAAGTCAAATTAACTAAATTCAAAGTCGCAGGCAATATCTGATTTAATTTCCTTAATGCAATGAATTCGAAGCATTCCACCAACAAACAACAACAACACCGAGCTACTACCAGCAGCAGAAACTTGCTGCAAATAAATTTTCTATTGAACAAGGAAAGAAAAAACTATTTTTTGACAAATCGTGAAACGGCTTTTGCACGCAATCTGCCACCGATGTTAGTTACTACTGGTTGCGGTTAGTTTTTAGCCACGTATTTCATTAATTTTAATTGCAATATATTTGTTTTTTACCAAGATTACTATCCGCATGGTTTTTGAAAGTGTGGTCTTATATTTAAAAATACATATAGTACTTGAGTATATAAGATTATGTTTAAAATAATAATGCTACCTTTAGTATTAACCCTTCCGTCAACTATAGGGTCTGGCCAGACCCATTTCGACTTTGAACGCCTTTTTCTTAATACCATTTTGCGGTATCTGTCTGAAATTCAATGAATTCCTCAATCTGATTATTTTGTATTATACTCAAATAAAAAATTTCCCAAAAAAATAGGTTTTAATAGGTTTTACAAGGATATTTCTACTTGTACCCCTAATGTCGACGAAAGGGGTGGCCAGACCCAACCTTTTTTTACCTGTTATTTGTGTCATGAAGTTGTTTTTTACTAATTACTTAATTATTTGTTTACCTGTCAAGATCACTTTTCTACATAAGCAATAAAAGTTAGTCAAAAATGATAAGTTTGAGGCAATAAATAAAAGATTTCATGCCTGTATATAAATTTTCAAACCGTTCTCAACTGCAAAATTTATGCAATTTCGGTGAAAATTTGCAGCCCTATTTCTTTATAAATTGATTGTTTCTATTTTGTAAAACATCATTTAGTGAATAACACTTGACACAAAGTGACCTTACATTTAAAAGTATAAGTTTAGTAATTTATCGATAAAATGGCAAATGAATATTCTACCAACAGTTCCTTGAGGCGGTAAGAAATTATTTTTGTAAAAATTATATTCCAAAATAACACTATCTGTATCCTTCTGTACTTATTTTTGGGTATTTATTTAGTATGACTCAAGAGCAACGGCAGGAACGTTTGGAGCGTCTCGTTCAGGACATTATTGGTGAAGGAGTTGAAAATGAAAGTGAGTAGAGCTTTCTAAGGAGGATGAAGATGGAAATTATATACCAGCTGGAAACGCTTCCGATTAGGAAATGGAAATAGTTTTGGAACCTGCAAGCACTGAGACGATGAAAGTGATGAAGACATTTTGTCCGAATTGAACGAGGAAAACGATGCGTTTCTACAAACACATGCCTCTGACGATTGCAATAACTACTTCCTTGCCCGTGATGGGTCGAAGTGGCACAAAACTCCGCCACAAGCAGGACGATTGAGGACGCACAATATTGTTCGAAGTGTCGTAGATTCGGTTAGAAAAGGAATCCTACAGAGCCCAATTTCTATTTTCAAGGAAATAATAACTCCCGAAATGGTAGTTTTGATCGTTAGAGAAACTAACAGAAAGGCTCAAAAGGAAATGGAGAAGCAACAGCAAAGATAAATCACACAGGTCAATGGATTGGAAATCTGTAACAGAACTCGAATTATATTACAAAATCCAAGGACAATTGGGAAATTCTCCATAAAAAATGGTATATAAGCATTCTATGGAGCCCCCATTTCCGAAAGATTTCCGAGAAGTGCCTCTTCAGCTCCGTGACAGACCAAAAAAATCATGCAGAATTTGTCAAATAAACGGCGAAATTCGAAGAAAAGCACGTTTCTCCTGTTACATATGTTCAGATCCAGTATGTTTACAACATAGTCAGAAATATTTAAAAAGTAATAAATGCATAACTGGAGGCAAATGAATGTTATATAATAAATAGAAAAATTTCTAAGATAAATATGTACTAAATAATAATTATTTATGTTCTTATAAACTTATACAGTGTTTTGCATTTTTTTTTCGTGATTATTGACTCAGAAATATGAGAGGGTGTGGCCAGATCCGTTCCGTTGACGGAAGGGTGGAAAAAGTATTCTTGACGGAAGGGTTAAGATATACCTTTAGTATTAAGAAATAATTGTATATAAATTAGAGTAAAATGCACCAGTATCTTCAGTGCAATAGTCTTACATTTTTGATCCTGCGAGCATTTCTTAGAGTTTTCCCCCACCAGTGGTAAGAGACTCTGGGAATCTTTGAACCGACACTAAAGGAAGGTTGATCCAACACCTAAAAGTAACCGAAGCCAACTATACAGCACGTTTGACACACTCTAACAAAGGTATGATGATAAACGCCTCCTGTTTACATCACAAGTCGACAGATTGCTTGATCAACCCATGATAAATAGCGAATCAGCACCAAGCATAAAAAAACTTTTTGATGCGACAAACGAATGTATGCTATCAAAGGATTGAATATAGAAATTAATGATGCAGAACCATTTATTGCGCGTATAATTGTCAGAAAACTGGACAAAGATGGGCTCAGATTTTATGAACAGAGTGTTAAGAAACCAAAAGAAATTAAATTGAAAGAAAAGGGTTCGCAATTTCTAGAGCAACAGTATCAAGCTTAAGAAAGGGTAAGAAAATGCAACGGTTTACAACTACATTACACTGTGCTCCACAGCTATGTAATTACTGCCAGAAAACAGGTCATACCATCACGATGTGTACAAAAATTGTCCATCGAGAATCGAAGATCCTTGATGTACAACAAGAAGTTGTGCTTCACGTGCATGAATCATACTATGGACAAAAATGTCAGAATCCACACTTTAAGTGTAAGCACTGCAAGGAAACGCAGTCATTAATCATCACTTGATGCACATTAATGAACCAACAAAACCTAACAAAACGTCTGACGAGAAAACACCTAATACATCTTACTCTATGATTACGGGTGAAACATCAGCACCCAATTTAGGCCAATCAACAAAACTTGGCTGGATATTGTCAGAAAATCTGAAGAAATCGCACACAAGGAAAAGAGTTCTATCAGCCCTGACCAATCTAGTGCGATTTTGGGAGCTGGAAGAAATTTCTAAAGACGAGTTCACATCTACGGAAGATGAAAAATGTTTAAAAATGTACGAAGAAAGTACACAGCTTAATATGGATGGCAGGTTTATTGTCAAATTACAAAGCTACGCGTTGTCTACGATGCATCAGCTAAATCCACAAACAAGAAGAGCCTCACCGACATTATGTACACTGGTCCCAGACTACTAAAGGACATACGTATATGACATAATTCTCAAGTGTAGGTTATGGAAATATGTACGTCGGAAATATTTACTGCGGATGTTGAGAAGATGTACATGCAAGTCAGAGTAGCAGAAAATGATTAAGCTTATCAACATATTTTATGACGCGAAAATGCAAGGGAGAACTTAAAAGAATACAAATTATCAACAGTAAATTATGGAATGGCATCGGCACCATTTCTGGCAATAAGAACACTTTTCAGATGAAGATATATGGAATATAATAAAAGCCGATTTCTACATGGATGACTTGATGACCGGTGGGGATTCAAGTGAAAAATGTAGTATTAAGAGAAGAATTTCCACTCACTTGGCATAGTTTGGTTTTCATCTTCGGAAATGGTTAACCTATCCAATATTTAGAGATAACCGAAGGAGTGACGAGAGCAATTAATAACGAAATAATTGAAATCAAAAACGACGAATTCGTAACAGCTTTAGGACTTCAATGGGATCCAGTGAAAGATGAATTCAGCAATGAATCTATCAAAAAACAAGGCGTTGTCAGACGTAGTTAGAGTTTTCGATCCTCTAGGCTGGTTGACTCCAGTAACTGTTACGGCGAAACTATTTGTCCAGAAATTGTGGATACAACATTCAGACTGGGATAAAGTATTACCAAAAACTCCAAACTTGACGAGGAATGGAACGACTTTACAAAGCATATTCCATTAATTCAAGATATTAGAGTTCCCCGATGGTTAACTACGGAAAGTGAAAAGGAATTAGAAATTCATGGATTTGCAGATGCGTCCGAAAAGTGTATGCGGCTGTAGTATATGCGAAAGCGAATAATTCTAAAGACAGCGAAAGGCAAAACAAATCCAATTAAAAATAAAAAACTTTGCCTAAGCTAGAGTTAGGTGCATCTCATTTTCTAGCTAAAATATTAAAAAAGATCGCAGCTACATTTACACGGAAATACAAAATATTTGCATGGAGCGAACGCACATGTCAGAATTCAATTCTGAGAATTGGTTTAAAAAATTTCGTTTTCACAAAATCACATCTGGAGTTCTTTTACTCAAAGATGACCAAGGTTCCGGTCGACCTTCTGAAGCTGATAATGACAAAATGAAAGCCATAATTGAATCGAATCGCCATTTAACGGTGCGAGAGATAGCAAAAATGTTAAATGTATCGCACACAACGATCGAAAATCATATAAGATGTCTTGGACTCGTGAAGAAGTTGGATATCTGGGTTCCACATGAATTGAAAGAAATTCATTTAACGCAACGAATCAATGTTTGTGATATGCATTTCAAACGAAATGCAATCGACCCTTTTTTGAAGCGGATAATTACTGGTGACGAAAAATGGATTGTCTACAACAACGTTGATCGAAAACGTTCATGGTCCAAGCATGATGAACTACCACAAATCATATCGAAAGCTGAAATGCATCAAAAGATCATGCTGCCAATTTGGTGGGATCACTAAGGTGTTGTGTATTTTTAGCTACTACCCCGCAACCAAACGATCAACTCAGATGTTTACTTAATGTCAACAATTGATGAAATTGGAGGAAGCAATCAAAAAGAAAAGGAGAATTGGCAAATCGCAAAAGAATCGTGTTCCACCACTATAACGCTAGCCCTCACACATCTTTAGCAACCCGAACGAAATTATTGGAGCTTCGTTGGGAAGTGATGTCACATCCTCCATATAGGCCCGACCTTGCACCCTCTGACTATCATCTATTTCTAAATAATTAATTGACTACAACATTTGAAATTTAATATACTGTTTCGCAAGCTTTACCCAAATTTTAATAAGTTCCATAACAGAATACAATTTACCTGTGAAGAAGAAAACAATAATACATTACATTTTTTAGACACAACATTACATAGAAGTAGTGGAAGAATCATACTGAATTGGTACGTAAAACCCATTTCATCGGTAAGAATGATCAATTACAATTCAACACAACCAACACAATAAAAAAATCAACACAGCTATAAATTTAATACAGAGGGTATTCAAAATAAGTGATTTACGGTTTAAAAGAGACAATATTAAAAAAATAAAATCAATGTTAACAGCTAACAACTATCCCAAATACATAATAAGAAATCTAATTTCAAAATACGCATTAGGACATAATAATAACAAAACACACAAATTCTCAAGCATTAACGAAGCTAAGGATAGGAATAAAAAATTCTTTGCAATTTCATATGTGCCTTACATAACAAACCAAGCGACTCTAGGAAAGTTAATTGATGATACAGACATTAATTTTGCGTACAAACCTAACAAGACAATTAAGAACCTGTTCTCGAATATGAAGGATAAAATACCTGTTGAACAAATGAGCAACGTGGTTTATGAAATCTCTTGTAGAGGTGACAAACAATAATTGCAAGAAAGTTTACATAGGTACAACTAAACGGTTAATCAAAACTAGGATAGCTGAACACAAGAGAGATATCATCAATAAAAAAAAACATCCACAGCACTAAGTCAACATATGAGAGAACAAAATCAATCAGCAGATTTTGAACATATTAAAATTCTCGACAAAGAGAAGAAATATGGAACCCGTTACACACTGGAAAGCCTGAGAATACAACAAAAAATAAATATAACTATGAATAACAAAGAAGACTTGGACAATAACAATAAAATTTATTCAGATGCTTTAGGTAAAGCTTGCGAAACAGTATATTAAATTTCAAATGTTGTACTCAATTAATTATTTAAAAATAAAGATCAACCCCTGAAGAAGTGGAGAAAAAGTCCACGAAACGTTGGGTTATTATATTATAAATCGTTGTTTTTTACTTGTTTTTTACAGTTTTGAATAACGAAACCTGACCAGATCAGCCTGAGTAATTACAACTTAAAACAATATTAAAAAAATCGGTCACCAACATTCGATATCATATCATCTATTTCGTTTAAAAAATTTCTTAAATGGTAAAAACTACGGTAATAGTGATGACCTCAAATCTAACTTGGTTGAGTTCTTTGCTGGTAAAAACCAGAAGTTCTATGAACGGGGAATAGTGAAGTTACCAGAAAGATGGCCAATGGTCATCGAACAGAATGGAAAATATTTGATTGATTAAAGTCAATTTTGTATATAAAAAAAGTCGTTTTATTTCATATTAAAAAACCGAAATTATTTTCTTGCCGATACAATACGTACAATCCGTACATTTACGGAACATAACAAACTTAACTTTTACTTACAAAAATTAATGAATGGAAAAAAATTACTAAAAATCTAAAATTTAATTTTTCTCCTAAAGTAAACGTTATCCAAAAAAATTTGTTTTACATAAATGAAAGATAATAATACCTTTCCAAGGACAACTGATGTTGTTGCTGGAGTTCCAACAACTGTATCGAATCTTTCTCCTGGGTATATGACTCAACCGAGTGAAGTATCCGTCCAGCTATTTATTTTTAAGGATCAGATTGGTTTCAATATTTTCTCGTCTTTTCTTTATCTCTTACTCCTTCTACTTGGGCGACTGATGGACTGCTGGTCCCGAGAATGCAAGTTCGCTAGTAACCTATGTATATATACATACATGTATAATATGAATGTATATTAGCCGGTTATTCGAAAGGGCTACCTATTTTAATGTTTACCTTTTACGTTTACGTTTTAAATTTGATTGAGCAAATTTTAACAAACAAACAATCAAAATCATTGCGATTTTGTAACATGAAAATTTGCTGGTTGGTAAAAATAGTAAAAATATTATTTTGACTGGACTAAGGAAATGAAGAAATGATTCCCATTTGAAGAGTTTCATATGCATGTCGAGATTAATATCCAATAAAATCTTACGAGACCCAAAATATTGGTAATTGCTACGCAACCGTTCGCTCACAATTTAACAACCTACCTAAGAAAAAACCGTGATACTACTTTATATAAGCGGAGTTTACATTTAAAGGGCTAAAATATACTGACGGAGAAAGAGTTAATGAGGATGCACTATTAAAAGCCATGGATTTACTACTGCGTCAGCGAAGACTAGGAAACTTTAATAATATTGAGTTGAGAATCACAATCACAACGCTAACATACGACGATTTGATGGATTTATTATTCTATTCTATATTATATGCCACCTGTACACTGTAATACTTTTGAATCCCTCCCGCATACGCAAACTGGAGAAAAAAAGATTTATTCGCTAAACAGTTTGCTTTTAATGAAACAATTCTTTAATAGAGAATAAAAGCTGAATATATTTTAATTTTTAACATAAAGGTGTACACATTACTTTTTGGTGAAATTTCAAATGAAAATAATTTTTTCATGGTGCTTCTTAAGAATCGATAAAGTGATTTCAATAATTCTGAAAGTGGCCCTTTATAGCCATCAAAACATAGTATTATTTTTTAAATGATGTTAATTATACTGCAGGTAAAACAGTACATAAACGGAAACTCACTTCGGTAATATTCTTTTTAAGTTCGTGATCTTCACTCTGGACTTAATGCTTACAAAATAGAATATCAATTGCTCCACGCAGAATGAGAACAGAGCAGCTGCGTAACCAATCATGAGTATGAATGCCAACACTTGCAAATCATCTAGAGTCAGCGGTTTCACTGGATCCTCCCCTGCTGTCCGGAATGACTTCAAGAGACCCTCTGTAATGGCCTCTTCTGTGGTACGTCGTGAAATCTCTCCATACAGCCCCGCTGAAAAAGCCCTTAGAAGAAATTCATTAAAAGCCTCCTCGAAGGGACATTCGTGGGCAATTGGAATAGAGACGCCATAAGAACCTAATACCTCTGACATCAGTCGCAGATTAGAGCGTGATATTCCCCTCTGTTGTTGCAAAAAAAACTTGCACTCCTCCTCGAAACAGAGGTACGCATACTCCGGGCTCAAATCGTGAAGGTATGAATAATAAGTATTATCGTCAACTAATTTCGTGTATCTGTGAAATGTTGAGTCGAAAATATCGATTAATTTTCGAATGTAGGGGTTGACTAGAATATCGACACCCATTGCTTCTAAATCCTCCAGCTTATCGAAGTCCTTTTCATACACATTTGCGCTCAGAAAGCTTGACAACTTGGCCAGATATAAGTTTGTGAAAATTAAGCCGCTGCAGAACACGATCAAATATATCAACAGCTTGGATTTACAAGGTAACTTTTTCATCGCGAAGCCCAGGTGAAGCATCCCCTTGAAGGCTTCCAACATCGAAGCGCTCATATCAAACGAGCCAACACATCGCCAGTAGAAGAAAGAGGTGGCCATTGCTAAGCAGCATAACACCAGCAGTAAAGCAGCCCAAACGCTGTTCTTGAAGGGCAGGATATAGTATTCGTGTGTTGCCAAGCGCTTCGCAAATGGAACCATCACCCGCGTAGGAGTTACCGCGTATACGACAGCTACTGCATATTTAAATCGCTCGTCGTAAATACCTATAGTGGCACAGAAATCCGCCCGTTTTGCCTCGAAATATTCAATGCAGTCGAAAGTGGAGAGAAACTTATGGTTGGTGGTACGGGTGATCACCAAAGAAGCATTGTAACTCTCCGCGAAAAGCTTTACCATTTGGTAATAATTTCCACCGATTGCTAGGTTCTGATTGGCGACACTTCTTTCGTATACGATTCCATATGGCGGATCGTGACCAACTGCTAATCGTAACTCTTGACCTTGAAAATCGTGCCATTTATTGCGACGCTCGAAGTATTCACTTAGAGTAGTTGTCCTTATACGTTGACTGTGAAATCTGAAGAATGCCAAAAGCTGAGGCGCCGGATGCTGTGAAGATGCCAGTAAAACGTTAGTGAATCCGTGCGTCCAACACCAGTCAAAAAGCCACATCCAATTCTCTTCGGGACCCAGCGTCTCCGTGATGAATAATACGTCCGTTCGGTGCAAACGATACAAAGTCTTCCTCAATGTAGAAAACACCCTGTCGTCGAATTCTGTTCCAATGAAAACTATTGATAGTATTTGGGAGTTGAAGTTTTTCCTCAATTCGAAGTCGGTCTCCTCACGGATCAATATACTTGGAACAGGCCGCTTCACCAGACCGTCCAACAAAGAACTTCCCATCAGATCATAGTATACAGTCGATTGCGCTTTTATACCCTGCTCCAGATCATTCACAAGCTGAAGAAGACCGCCTCCGTAGCCTGAAGCCACCAAAATTAAGTGATAGAAGATAAAGAGTCTTACACCGGATACGTTCATTTGGTCGATGCTGTAGGTTCTACTTGAAAATATTCACTAACCAGAGTAACCAAATATGAATGTTG
This sequence comes from Myopa testacea, assembly GCA_949629155.1. Lineage (NCBI taxonomy): Eukaryota > Metazoa > Arthropoda > Insecta > Diptera > Conopidae > Myopa > Myopa testacea. Next base: position 24,926,449 of record OX451348.1, on the reverse strand, counting down.
AACATGAGTATAGAACTCATATGGCTTATATAAACCACGTCATTCCAGTTCTGCAGAATTATCTAATATATAAAATCACATTTCTCTATATAATAACTTCAAATTGTGTAAATTTTGAATTCTGTTATTATTACTTAATAGGTAAGTAATAAAAATAAAGAATTTAGTTGGACAACCACTCAGTGTATTAAAGTAAGGATATATAGATTACAAGTCAAATTAACTAAAGTTAAATTAAAATTCAAAGTCGCAGGCAATATCTGATTTAATTTCCTTAATGCAATGCATTCGAAGCATTCCACCAGAGTTAAACCCCCAAAAAACAACAACAACACCCAGCAACTACCAGCAGCAGAAACTTGCTGCAAATAAATTTTCTATTGAACAAGGAAAGAAAAAATTATTTTTAATAAATCGACAGACCAGTTCTGCACGCAACCTGCCACCGATGTTCGTTACTACTGGTTGCTGCTGGTGCTAACTGTTAAAATTGTTAGTTCTTAGTCACTGCGGTGGCCAGCATCGTATTTAATATCGTTAACTTTGTGGTTTGTGCTTTTTTGTGACCATTGTCATCATAATCCGTATCCTCATTTCTACTCCAAACTAATTGATTTCCTCATCACTGATATTCAAACTACTTTTCACCTGATTCAACATCCACCATATTCTAAGAAATAACAAAAACACACACATAACAAGATACACCATTTATATGTATAAGTCATTCCTCACCTTATTACGGCAACGTTACAACACACAAATGAGACAAAAATGTAATCTACAGGCGCAAAAGACTAATCAGACGTACACAAAGAGTTGTGTATGCGTATTTCGTATACATACATATGTGTGTGGGCCTGGTCTAGGTTCAATTCCCTTAAAAGAATTCAATTACAAGAGCCAATGCAGAAACATACAGGAACTCATTCACACTCACACACTTATTAGCCTAACGTAAAACAGTCTTAGTTTTTTTCTAACAACACAGAACTGCTCGGTGATTTGTTGTTGTTGCATTTGTTATTTCAACCCCTTAAACTTTCCTCCGGCGTTAATTTTAAAACACAGTTCCGAAAAATAAGGGCCACTTTTAATGAACTTGATATACCATTACAAGATATTACAGTCAATAATATTTATAGGCATTTTGAATTTTTCTATCAAATATATGTACAAACAATACAATCAATTTGAATTAAAAAACAGTCATTGGGAACTGGAAAAGAATTAAGAAGAATGAAAAACCAGAAAAAGTGTTAACTTCGGCCTGGCCGAAGTTCATATACTCTACACACGTTTCCTTAAAAATTAGGCGTGGCAATGTTCTAATTTCTTTCCTTTTCAATCTGAAATAGCCTGTGATAACACAGAATATTCGTGCCAAATTTGATTAAGACATCTCTATTCGTGCTCCTGTAATCTATTATCTGTTATCTATGTGCAATACTGTGCCCATCGATTTGTAGAGATATTCTGTTTCTTCAAATGACTGCAGCAATTTGTCATTAATGGTTGATGCCTGATCGTTCTTAGGTGTAAGAATCGCACGTTCTTTTATGGTGTAGGTTTTGGATATATTTGTTCTATTTGGTTGATTTGGTTGAATTTGAAGTTTGCCATCAGTTTCCGGATATTCTCCGTTTTCTATTTGCAGGAGTAGTTTGGAGAATTTGTCAGCGAAAACATCTCCCTTTAAATGCATCCGCATGTTTTTCTTAAGGTGGAGTTTTTGTATTAAGGGCCAAAGATTTGTTGCTTAATACATGCCTTAACTTCGTCAGCCCGAGTTCCTCTCGGCACTATGGACAGAGTCTGGCGAAAGTCTCCAGCTAATAGTACAATGAGTCCACCCATCATGTAATATCTTTTAGAGTTGTGTTCAGTGCTTAGAAGCTGCTTTTATGTGACATTGTACTTTCATCCCAAACTATTAATTTACAATATCGTAGCACTTGAGCACTCTGTTTTGAATATTGTAATAATATATTGTAATACATACATATATTCTTTGACTCATGACAAAAATTCATAACATGCTTCGTTTTATTTTATTATGTGATTTTTATATTGTGATTGTATTTTTACCAAATGACATCCGTTTTTGGGCCCTTAGAGGATGAATTTAGAAAAATCCTGAAAATGGTTTTTAGGAATTTATATGCGGGATGTTTTCGTAAAAAAAGAAAATCCATATTTGATGGCTAACAAAAGAGTTATGTGTTTGTCCTTTTTGAAGTCCTTAGAAGTAAAATTTCCGAAAAATCCTTTCTTCTCCCTTGTATACACCATAAAAGAAACCTCCGTGCAAAAATTTCACCTTTGTAGATCCAAGGGTTTAGCCTGTGCAAAGAAAAAATTCTGTGTTTGTCCTTTTTGAAGTCCTTAGAAATAACATTTCGAAAAATCCTTTCTTATTCGACGTATACATCATAAAAGAAACCTATGTGCAAAATTTCACCGTTCTAGGTCCAGGGGTTTAGTCTGTGCGTTGATGGGAAGTCAGTCAAGCTTTTCATTTTTATATATATAGATTGGGCATTTTTGGTGATCTGTTTTGGTCATCTTCTGGAAAAAATCTCAACCGCATTCATTCTACAAACTGCGAAATTGAGCTATAAGCACGGATGAATTTATATTCACTATAAAAAGTTGGCGTGGTAATGGTCCGATTTTGCCCATTTTGAATATTGATGAGTTTCTAATGCTAAACAATATTCGTGCCAAGTTTGATGCAGACATCTCTATTGGTTCTCTTGATTCTTGTGATTTCCACAAACAGACAAACAGATAGACGGACGGGCAGGGCTAAATCGGCTCTGGAGGTGACGCAGACCATAAATATACCTCCTGGCGCAGTTAAATACAATTAGTAGTTTCAGTTAGGCATAACTCGACTGTCCTCAGATTTGGAATTACATATGTATATATTAAATTCTACCGATGTGATCAGTACATGTTAAGGAAGAATTTATTTTTTTGAACACTTGGTAAAATTTTTGACTATATTATGTCTGATATTGCTTGAAGTTGTCCACTGTCTCCTGTTTATGGGCTGGTGTTGATGACAGGTTGAATGGTGGGGTGGGCTGTTACATTCTTACTATTGAATGTTTTTTGTGTGCGATCGGGTGGATTTAATGTAGTATATTTTAATGCTAGGAGTCTGAATGGGATGAAACTAGATTATATAGATAGTTAGATATATTGTTGTGAACTCTGCTGTAGATGTTATTTGCATATTGTTATGTGCATATTTATAATCCTGGGCGGGGTCATACTCCTGAGCCTTTTTGTGTTGATCTCGTGAATAAACTTTCTGACTTTGTCCCACTTGCGCGGTCATGTTTCTGTTTTCCACAAGCTATGCAGCTTTTTTAGGTTATTAATGGCTGGCTGTACACGGTATGAGAACCAAGGACAGGATATGTTTTTGACAGTTGTGACAGGGACGTCCTTACATACCAGAGTACAAATTCTTCTTGTTAGGAAGTCAAGCAATACAAAAAACAGAAATTCATTACATTAATTATAAGAAATAGCCTCTGAAATGACGGTACGTGTTATATTAATGTTTAGCTTGCAAAATATTAAGTCATAATCATTCAAGAAGCAATAAAATAGTCTAGTAGACTAGGAGTATCTCTGTGAGAAGACCATATTGGTTCAGAATAATTAACTATTGCCAGACCAAGTGACGAGACAATATCGTACATTTACATTGAAGTCACCATATAGTATTAAATAATTAAAGTAAGTTGACGATCAGATCATTAAATAGAGTATTAAGGTTGTAATATTTACTGGGATTGTACACACATTTTTATAGTTGTATCAGAGATGCTGATACTTAGTATTCAGTATTCAGGCCTCAACTGACTGCGGCGCAGTGGCTAGCTAGCCATGGCGCAAGTAGCGGTGAGAACCCTGGATTTCATTAATTTTAATTGCAATATTTTTGTTTTTTACCAGGATTACTATCCGCATGGTTTTGGAAAGTGTGGTATTATATTTAAAAATACATATAGTACTTGAACATGTATATAAGATTATATTTAAATTAATTTTCATTTATTATTCATTTTAAATTCAAATGTAATTAACGTTAACTATTCCAGTTATTCTGAAGCACAAAATCAGATTTTTATTTTATTTTTATTTTAATTTGGTTATTGAATACTCTTCTTTACTCCTTTCATGAACTGATTTTATTACCTTCAATCGGTTTAAATGAAACCGATTTAAAACTCTAAAACAGTCTATTTTGCTGAGCGGCACAAATAATTCCGTATAAAATATGTTGTGTTTCTATTTACTTTGCGCAACAGTTTTTAAAAATTAAAATTTATACCCCATTTTTAACAGTTAATGCGTATAATAAAAGTCTCAAGGAAACATTTTAAATTGTTGGAAAACATTATTTAAAAAAGGGTTAACCCAATATTATTTTGCATACTCAGGTGTACTAATTGGACCTCCAACAAAAAAATCAGCTGCCGGAGCTCTCGTCTGGTTTCCGAGCTATGGCCCATCAAGTTTTGAACATTTCGGACCTATATCTCCTAACCTGTAGAAGATATACACATGTAACTTGTGTCCTTGGAAATGCATTCGAATTAACTTTTATTTTTGGCAAATAAAATTTATTTGAATGAAAGACGTTTTCTCCTAAATTTCTTCGCCGTTTCCGCTGGTAACACTTCCTCAAAAAGGTAAGAGACTCTACTTTCTTAATATTCCTATATATACATACATATATAGGTTAATTATGTATTTTACATAAATAAAAAATAATTTAAATACCTATCCAAGGACAATTGATGTCGTTGTTGGAGTTTACGTCATCGTTTACATTTACCTTTTAAATTTGATTGAGCAAATTTTAACAAATAAATATTTCAAATCATTGCGCTTTTGTAAAATGAAACCTTGCTGGTTGGTAAAAATGGTAAAAATATTATTTTGACTGTGACTAAGTGACTGAGTCCCTTTTGAAGAGTTTCAGATGCATGTGGAGATTAATAATCAATGAAATCTTACGAGACCCAAAATATTGGTAATTGCTACGCAACCGTTCGCTCACAATTTGACGATCTACCTAAGGATATCACCAAAAAAGCGTGATACTACTTTATATATGCGACATTTGGAGGGCTAATATATATTGACGGACAAAGAGTAAATGAGGATGCATTATTCAAAGCCCTGGATTTATTACAGCGTCGGCCAAGAAACTTTAATAATATTGAGTTGACACCACTGTACAATCATAATGCTAAAATACAACGATTCGATGGGTTTATTATTCTGTATTATATGCCACCTGCACACTGTAATTATTTTGAATCCCTCCCGCATACGCGAACTGGAGAAAATAAATATTTATTCGCTAAACAGTTTACTTTTAATGAAACAATTCTTTGATATAGAATAAAAGCTGAATATATTGTAATTTTTTAACATAAATGTACACATTAGTTTTTAGTGAAATTTACAGTAAAATTTATTTGTTGACTGTTGAATGTTGAAGTTGTTGGATCACTCCTATTATTGGATAATAATACAACAATTTTGTAGTATCGAACCGTACAAAATTCGATTTCTCCTTGCCAAGGTGTATTTGATGCCGTCGTTGTTGTATGGCTGTGAATTATTTGGGTACTGTGATTCATTATGTAAACGTAAACTAAATACGATGTTTAATAATATTGTGAGATACATTTTTGGGTTGAAACGGGCAGACAGTGTATCTACGCAAAGCAGATTGGTATATGTATTCCATATAGATTGGTATATATGTATATATATGGTATTTTATCTCTTTGCTGAAATTATGGATTGTATGTATATCTGGAGTTGCATTGTAATGAATTATGCTGATTGTAAGACATATATCTTGTAGCATAATGGTAAATACATAAATAAATAAATATAATATTACCAAGAAGCACAAACCAAGAAGATCCACTGGACAAGCAAGGTGTGTACAAACTAACTTGCTCATGCCAATACAGCTACATAGGGTAGACAGGACGCAAGATAAAAACGAGATTCCGAGAACACATACGGGACTGCAACAAGAAGACACGAAAATCGAGCGCAACGTCGGAATCGAATTTCGCAAACCACATGTTCGACAACAAATGCACACCAAAGCACATAAAGAATACAGTAAAATTATTACATGTACAGCATAAAGGACGACGACTGGGCATACTAGAAAACATGGAAATATATAAACAAAAAACATTTGACGGGCGCATAATAAATGAACAAACAAACACTATCTCAGACGTAATATTCGAACCCCTAAAATTACTTTATAAAAAACGAAACAAACACAACGACGGAATCATAAAACCCAATACACAAGATCAAACTACAAAAACCCATAAACAAAGAATTACTGACTTCTACCTACCCAGACGCCATAAAGACAATGATGCAATAAACACAGATACCGGAATCAAGGAAAACCCAATTAGTAGAAATAAAAAAAAAACACAAAAAACTAATTAAACCCAGCTACCTGAGTTACCTGCCATACCGAACAACCGATTGCTACCTGACGTATACATACCTGAAAACTATTTACCGGACTAATTACAAGGACCACAAAATCATAATCAATATGAAAGAACAACAATGAAACAGACAGAACGAAAAAAGAAACTGAAGATGGCGCAACACCGAAACCGGTTTATCTCCAAACCAAATTTGACATGGGATGACGGAAAATCGTTCCACAATACATCAGAGTATAGAACTCATGTTGTTTATATACCACGTCATTCAGTTCAGCAGAATTATCTATAAAATCACATTTCTCTATACAGGGTGTTTCGCATAAGAGGGGACAGAAGACCAGCGCGTGTAGGTTGGGTCGAGACAAGAAAAAAATCGCACGGGAAGGGGGGCGGGGGTCCCCGTTTAGACGGAAGGGGCCATTTTATAAAAATTCGACTTAACATCGAAAAAAATATTAAGAAATAATGGTTTGAAGTAGATAACTTTTCCTTAGTATCCTTTTAATAATATAATATCCTTTTTAAACTAGGTTCCTATGTCAAACAGTTTTTGAGAAAATTAATGACAAAGTTAAAATTTTGAAACAAAATGTCGAAAAAAAATTTTTGGTCGCTATTTTTTTTAAAAATTACGGTATTAAGTATTAAGTTTTTTCCGACCATAAAATTCTCTAATCAATTCTAGATAGAATGCTTCAAACCGGAAGGATCTATTTTGCGAAGTTTCCGAGAAAAATGAAAATAAAAAAATTACTATCTATTTATTGCTATATCTATCTACTATATTTATGTGCGTTACGCATTTCGTGACAAAGTGAATATACAATTAACCTTAAGGTGTAGGGTATAAAAATGAATTGTTGTTTATTTGTGTGGCAAGATCTAAAAGGGCCATAGTCTGGAAACTATGTGGACTAGGAAGTTGAAATTCTGCATGGTTATTAGTCGCGCACTGCAAAGGTGCGAAAAGAAAATGGGAAATGTGTAATATGGTAAGCAGAAGCAAGCTAGTACTTAGATAATAAATTTAACTTTAGCAATAATAAGAAACCTTAATAATATGGAGTTGAAACCAATCACAGTGCTATAATAAAACGATTGGTGGATATATTATTCCATGCCACCTGCATACTTTAATTATTTTAAATTCCTCCAGTAAACGCAATCTGTAGAAAAAGAATTATTTAATGGCAAAACATAATTAATTTTAATGAAAGAATTCTTTAAAAGAGAATAAAATTCGAATATATACTCTAATTTTTAACATGATAGTGTATACAATACCTTTTATTTGAACTGAACTTTATTTTCTCTGAACATGTACTTTTTTAAGAATTCAAAATTGAATTCAATAATTCTAAAAGTGGCCATTTATAGCCAAGAAAGTATAATATTATTTTTTTTCAAATTATGTTAATTATGGTGCTGGTGACTAAAATTATGCGCCTTAAAAATCTGAAAACATTATACTCTGTTACGAATATTTTTAAATTGATTAAAACGCAAACGCCTAGGTATCTCGATTTTGACAAATGTACAGAATCGGAAACTATCTTCGGTGGTACTTTTTTTTAAGTTGTTCATTTTTACTCTCGACTTAATGCTTGCAACATAGAATATTAATTTCTCCAGGCATAATGAGAACAGAGCAGCTGAGTAACCAATCGTGAGTATGAATGCCAACACTTGCAAATCTTCTAGAGTCAGCGGTTTGATTTGATTCTCCTCCTCTGTCCGGAATGATTTCAAGAGACCCTCTCTAATGGCCTCTTCATTGGTACGCAATAAAATCTGTTCATACAGCCCTGACGAAAAGGCCCTTAGAAAAAATTCATTAAAGGCCTCCTCGAAGGGACATTCGTGGGCAATTGGAATCGAAATGCCGAAAAAAATCATTATCTGCGACATCAGTCGCAGATAAGGGCGTGACATTCCCCTCTGCTGGTGCATGAAAAACATACAATCCTCCATGGAGCACAAGTACCCATATTCCGGACTCATATCGTAAAGGTATGAATTATAAGTATCATCGTCAACTAATTTCGTGTATCTGCGCATTGCTTTTGCTGAGTCAAAAATATCGTTATACATTTGAACAACGGGGTTGACTAGAATATCGATGCCCCTTTCCCCTAAATCCTCCAGCATATCTAACTCTTTCTCATAGACATGTGCAATTAGAAAGCTGGACACTTTAGCCAGATATAAGTTTGTGAAAATTAAACCGCTGCAGAACACGATAAAAAATATCAACAGCTTAGCTCTGCAAGCTAACTTTCCCACATCGAAGCCCAAGTGAAGCATCCCCTTGAAGGCTTCCAACAGGGAGCCGCTCAAATCATACGAGCCGACACATCGCCAGTAGAAGAAAGAGGTGGTCATTGCTATGCAGCATAACTCCAGCAGTAAAACAATCCAAGCGCTCTTCTTGAAGGGCAGGATAAAGTATTCGTATGTCGCCAAACGCTTCGCAAATGGAACCATCACCCGTAAAGGATTTACTGCATATACGACTGCTACCGCATATCGAAGTCTCTCATCATAGAATCCTATAGCAGCACAGAAATCTGCCCGTTTTGCTTCGAAATATTCAATGCAGTCGAAAGTGGATAACGACTTATAGTTTGGAGGAAGAATGGTCACCAAAGAAGCGTTGTGACGCGCCGCGAAAAGCCTTACCATTTGGTAATAATTTCCACTGATTACTAGGTCCTGGTTGACGACACTCCTTTCGTATACTATTGCATTTGGCGGATTGTTACCAACCAATAACCGTACCTCGTGGCCCTGAAAATCATCCCATTTATTGCGACGCTCGAAATATTCACTCAAAGTGGTTGTCCGTATACGTTGACTGTGAAGTCTGTAGAGTGAAAAAATATGAGGAACAGGTTGCTGTGAAGATACCAGCAAAACCTTATTGAACCCGTGCGTCCAACACCAATCAAAAAGCCACGTCCAATTATCTACGGGTCCCAGGGTCTCTGTGACGAACAAGACATCCGTTTGGTGCAATCGATGCAAAGTCTTCCTCAGTGTAGAAAACACCCTGTCGTCGAATTCTGTTCCAATGAAAACAATTGATAGTATCTGGGAGTTGAAATGTTGCCTCAATTCGACGTCGGTCTCCTCACGGATCAATATACTAGGAACAGCTCGCTTCACCAGACCTTCCAACAAAGAACTTCGCATCAGATCATAGTATACAGTCGATTGCGCTTCTATGCCCTGCTCTACATCATTCACAAGCTGGAGCAGTCCTTCATCGTAGCCTGAAGCCATCAAACCGATATGACAAAAGATAAAGAGTCTTGCACCAGAGACGTTCATTTGGTTAACGCTGTAGGTTCAACTTGAAAACAGTAACTAACGGGAACAACTAGATCCGAACCTTATGTGGCTCCATGCAAAGCGAGTGTTGGATTCAGTTTAAAAATAGTGCAAGCCTTTCCATCATAACTGTCCGGTCAGAATATGTCCCCATGTAAATGTGTGTACCTCCATTTCTCACTCCATTTCCTTCAGTCAATCCGTTAGAAACATCTATCAAATCACTACTTAGCATTGCGTTATACAGTAATTACAAAAATGTGTTGGGAAATTCCATTGAATATTACTCGTACATAATAGGAAAATAAAAAACATTAATAATTGTTTGGATTGAAAGCCTTCGAGTTTGATAAGAGCAAAATGATAAAGAGTAACTCATCGTGTTAGAATTTACATGAATTTACTTTTAACTTCATGCAGGCAAAATATAAATTAATATTAATTTATGCTTTTTGGAATAAATTATCTGTGTTCGAGCCTCGAATCAGATCAACAAACAAATAATTTGTTTCATTTCCTGTCCCGGTTAAGATGCGGAACGGGGACTTCTTTTAGAACTCGTGGCCATGAGAATTTGTACATGGTTCCTTTTTGTTTTACCGGGTAAGCAAACGTTTCTCAAATTGTATCAATGCAATACAGTTGCGAAACTACCTTCCGCGTAGTTTTAGGGGAAGGAATCAGATAGTTTCCGAAAGGAATTGTACCATACCCTTAAATGGCTTTTTGTTGCCCCATCGTCACCGTTCATTACAGCATTTATTGCATGGGAATATACTCTTAGTTCAAATAATCAATTTAGCCCTGTCCCACGGTCTGTCTATCTGCTTGTCTGTCTGTCTATCCGTCTGTGGAAATCACGACTACAAGAGAACGAAGACAGATATATTCACCAAATATGACTATCATCAGAAACTCTTCGGTATTTAAAATGGGCAAAAACAGATCATTTCGATCACGCATACTTCATATAGTGAGAATAAATTCATCCATTAAATTTCCAATAAAACTTTTACAATAAATTTGAAACAATTATATTGTAAGGGACTTGTATGTCCGTACGGCCTCATTGTCTACCAGCTAATACTTTTTTGACATTTTCTTGCTTTGGTTCCGTACCGCATTCTGGTCCGTTTTCACTGTTCCTACTTGAACTTGACCTCTGTGTCAACCGCCCTTACGGTTCTTTTCCGACTCTCTCTTCCTACACCATTCTTCTTTCAAGTTTATATGAGACTAATCTCTCTTATATTTCTATAAATTAGTCGCTTTTGCGAAAATATACTGTAGAAAAATCAAAGCCAAATCGAAGGTTGGACTGCTTAAAAAAAATACAACAAAAATTTCAGAGATTGGCCATAGAAAATTGGTTAATTTTGGCAGGCAGAAGCGAAAAAGATTGTAAATGTACTGGAACTGGTTTTAAAGATTTTCACACAACTTGTTTGAAAAACAGAAATCATAGAGTGCTTCCCAAACACACGCAAAAATAACCGAAATTCCAGTGCAAGCCGTGGTTACGCTACCTTGCATGCTTAACAGGTACGACTTTTTTTTTGTTTTAAGTGTAAAAGAGAGAATGGTTCTTAACACCATGCTCTCACACCGAGCTCAAAAACTAGGTCTAGGGTACCCCGATGTTGCATTCACACGAACATGAACATTTGTTTAACATTTGCGGCCAACTCACTTCGTAGCGAATACCAAAATTGGAATTTCGAAGTGCTCTCCGTCAGTGCGTTGCTTATTTCAGCCACTTCCATAGGACTGCGTGTTCAGGCCTGATTAGCCCGTGGTTATGCTATCGAGCAAAACTTGGTGGGAAATTACTCTCATTTTTGTGATCGGAGTCCGTGCAAAAAGAGTGGTTACGCTTGTGCTTGACCCACGCTTGCTGTCTTCAAAAATATATATTTTTTCTCACCTTCAACAGCAACCCGTCTACTACACAAATGAAAAAACGTATTATTTGCGGTGTAGTTTTCGACGCGATGGAAGACCAAATGTTTATATTAATTGAAATCTGCATAATATATATAAAGGCGTAATATTTTGGAACGATAATCAGAGTAATATAATTGATAAATTTATCAGTTCATTCCATTTTTTCACTCCATTCCACTCTTCAGTACTTTTGTGAATATTGAGACTAAGCAACACCGGTTTGCTTGGTGTCCTCGGTGTACGCTAGACCGAGTTTTCGTGCTCGGTGTGAGAGAATGATGTTGAGAACAGAAAAATATCCCATTCTCTCTTTTACACACAAAACAACAAAAAAAAGTCCTACTTGCCAAGCAAAACTCGATAGCATAACCACGGCCATAGCATAACCACGGCCATAGCATAACCACGGCCTAACAAAACCATGGTGTTACGAGGGGAATGTGAAATCCATTTTGATATTTTGCAAAGTTCGAACTAAGTGACAGCCAAAACGCGTGGCCAGATCGAACTTGACGCTTTTTTCGAAGATTTCGACTTTGCTTGCCGAATTTATAGTTTAATGGGATTTCAATAAAATATTCTTTAAACAATTAATTTATACGAAATCACCTCTATTATAACAAAATACCATAATTATATAAATAATGTAAATATAAATACTAAAATTTTGCTGCTGATTGCAAATCGAAGACAATTGCAATCTATTTCTAATCAAGTAAAATCCCACAAAACCAAAAAAAAGGGTCGAGAGCACTATTTTAGCACGTAGTTCAATCTCGAAAATGACAGTACAATTCTCGCCTAACATGAACATTAAACTTTTAACAGACTAAAAACTGATTTCTACAACCATGGGGCTTGAAAGTTGACAACAATTCTTTTTTTATAAAACATCTGAAAATTTCAAAGGAAATAAATAATGAACAGAAAATAATGGAACGGTTAATTTACGGAATTTCTGCAATTAATTTTCAACATTGTAACGAAATATCTAACGAGAACTGGTAAGAATTCGCGAACTTTAAAAAGGTTAAAATATTTCGTCATTTCAGTGTAAAATTCTAGTGCTCCCAACTATTTTCCCACAACTATGGCAAACATTACCGATGGCGGCGTTGTTGACTTTAATCAGTTGCCGCCGGTTTCGGTTTCACCCTTCAAAATACTTGCCAGAAACGATGTCCAGTCAACAATCAAAAACTCTGAGACAGAGGAGCAAACTAACGACAATACATCGAGCAGCTCAGAAACGTGCAGCCGGCGTAAGCTGCCTTTCCGTGCCACCAAACCAACTAGTATGCTCGATAAAACCAAGCGGCGATCTATTATGAAGCCAACAAAACGTTTGGCAAAGGCATCTGGAGATTTATCGTCATTGGGCACAAGGGCAATCCAAAAAATATACCTCAATAAAAAGCTCACCAACTTCCATCCATCCAAATTAGAAACAATTTTCGAAGAACCCCAAGCAGACTCGCGCAACACTGGCAGCCGGCTACTATTTACTGGCGCACGTAAGTTGAAGCGCTCCCTTTCACTGTGCGATGGCTTGAACACAAACAAAACGTTGATCAAACAGCGTCGCCAGAAAATCAAAAAAGCCTTCGGTCGTCGCTTTGCTTTAAAAAAAATATCCTTGGATGATTTTCTCCATCGTTTAAATAACACTTTCGATATAGATACAGCTGACATAGAAAACCAACTCGAAGAGGAAGGAAACGAGACTGCATTTGATGAAATAATTATAAATTAAGAGATAGCGAGTGAGATAATCAAATAAGACCCTCTTCAGTGCCCTTGATAAATCATCGTCCACAGAAAGTGTAACAGTAAGATTAAAATTATTTCAATTATGTCCGTGGTGTCTCTTGCCATAGGGACATTCTATACTACTACATAAATTAAGATAAAATTATTAATATATAGAAGCATAGTTAATACCTGGAATGTAAGAAGTACAAAAGTGTAGCTACCAAAATTCGTGCACAATTTCTCCATGATTTCTTCATTTAATTGCTTATTAACACACACATCAGAATTAGTATTTGTATAATCTTATATTTATATAGTACTTAAAACCGTGAACAACTAAGAACTCAACCAAACATATTTAGTAAATTTATCGACAACTTATATTTGGAAGTTCTTATTATGTTTTTATTTGTATGCCTTCATTTTGCAAATTGAATCCATTGTTTTACTTTTACCTACCCTTATTTTAGTTACACTAATATTTTATATAAAACCGTTCATGAATGTCGCGCATTTATTATTTTTTAAATATGTTGATGAATCTAAAACTTATTTTTTATTATTATGTACACTGAAAGCAACTAATCAAACAACAACATCTTATGGATTGTGTACTGCTTTGGCTGATAAGAAACTTGGGGAGAAAAGCGATGTCCAATTAAAATAAAATAAGTGATAGAATTTTTAACTTTTGCAATGTAAAATAAACTTGTACATAATTTAAATTTTGTTGCTCTTTTTAATGGTAGGATAAATATTAGTCAATCGATTATCAATCCAATGTAGATATGAGGATATCCTCGTCAGGACCGTTGGATTGTCACATTTCCTGCCATACGATGTTAGACCTACTAAAGTCTCGGCGCCTGTCTCTGTATTCGTATGTACCAGCGGACCGCCTGAATCACCACGACACGTGCTGCGCTCCATGTTGCCCTCGAGGCAGATATTCAATGTTGTGTTGTAGTAATGAAAACGTTGGGCACATTCATCATCCGGCAATATTTTCAAATTCACAGCATGCAACGTGGCTGGACGCGATTGCGTACTATTCGCTGAGATACGACCCCAACCCATTGCAGTCAGTGTTGATCCAGCAGCAATAAGTATGGTCTCTTTTGTTGGTAGTGAAATTGATTTTATGGAATCTGTAACAATATATAATTATTTGAAAAAAACAAGTAAGAACCTTCATTCAAAGAATGCTAGGAAGAAATTCTAGACCTCCAAACATGTTTCCAATATGTTTGGGTAAACGGATCAGTGCGATATCGTTAACCGCATACCGAGGTGTCCAATTGCCATGGAGCAGCATGTTTTGAGGCGCTATATCCAGGATGAGCGTATTATCACTGACATTATGTACATTATGCGCTCCAATGAAAAGGGTGGCCAAATGAACGCTTAAAACACCGAACGTTTCACTGAAAAATTATTGATTCGGTTTAAACATTTACGGTTTTGTTACCCTTTCAAGCAATGCGCCGCGGTTAACACAAAGTGACGGGAAATCAAAGCACCGCCACACCAGCCACTCCTCTCAGGCGGTTGTCGTATAGCGATGCCAACCAGATATGGATACCCATGTGGTTGAGTCTCTAACCCGCCGATTATCTTCAACTTTTCCGCAGAACATTCTGTAAACAGCAAGCTTGGGATTTGTAAAAGCAGCAGAGTGAAAAGCATTCCATGTAAACACCAACACATTTCGAAATAAACTGGCAGTGTTTGGTAATTAAACTGACATAATTCCAACAATAAAGGCAGTACCACTTACTTTCTCTCTCTCTTTTAGGTTCCACTTTAAAATAACGAAATAAACTGTTCGTTTTTTTTTGTTTTGCACCAATCAGTCATTAAACAAATGAACTTTTACTTGTTTTGCTTTTGACTTGAATTTAATCCATTTTGAAATTTTAATGAGGTGTTAGACCTCTTTTTATTTTAAAATCGTTTTTTTTTTTTTAACTTCTTATTTCAATTGATGTTTTATTTATATTAATTTATTTATTTTTATTTACGTTTATTATGACTTCATATTTTCAATTTATTTTCTTAAAAACCAAGATAAACCTGTATCAGAGCCAGCTGTATTACTGTGCATTCATCGGTTTCCGAATGAGGCAATCAAATTCAAATAAAGATAATAATAAAATAAAGAATGAAGACTATGACAGTTTGATGGTGTTCCTTTAAATAATGTTAGTACTCACAACCGATCGCAGCGATCTTTAAAATTGGCTAGAAAGATTTTTCAATTATAGCTGTTTACATCGCCATTAAAAGAGGCTTTGAATATCTGCTCCTCAAAACCGCAGACAGTCGATGTCCAATCTGAAATGAAAGTTAAAGTTAGTTAGTTAAAGTACTAGATTTTAGAATGGGCCAACTAAAAAGCCGACCGAGACTGATAATCGTTTGCAGTAACATTGGCTAAGGCTTGTTTATTAATAGATAAATGAACAGTTCTTTCATTTTAATTTCTGACCATTAATATTAACCTAATCAATATAATGACCAATTTACGGAAAACATATAGGAATACATACGAGTACATATAAAAAGTAAGAGTATAAACTAAATAAGACAACACAGCAGTGGCTTTTCTATTATTATCATTAATTTGAAACATTGACAAACTCTAAATGTTGGTTAGGCGAGAATTAGAAATAAGGGAAATGTACAAATAATGCAGAAAATAACAGATAAGAGATAAAATTATAGTACCTGTTCAGCTGTCCCTAAAGTTCATAACAATAAAACCTTATCAAAGTTAGATAATAAATAAAATTAAATTCGAAAACAACCAACTAAAAAACTTCATCTACAGGAATTCTTCATTGTCCATTTATATTAAACAAAAAAAAAAGATTACTCAATGGATTATTTTGCGTTGATATTTTTTCCACTTTCTACTTAAAAAAGCACCACCGCCTCAAACAAGATGTACTCATTCTGCTGATACATGGAAAGTCTTCAGTCGGTCTTCAGCGCGGCCGCAATTTAATGTTGTTATTATTATTATTTTGTATTTCATTTTTAATTTTTTGCTTTGCTTTGTTTCTCTTTTATGGAGCGTTATAGGAAGAGATTCGAAGCAACGCTGCCATTAAATGCTGCTCTCTTAAACCAAAACAGACGATTTTTTATATATGGCTTCATATTATGCACATCAATATAAAAATCGACGTGTACTTAATTGAAAGCTTTTTTCAACATATTATGTTAAATTTTAACCTTTTGTAACCTTTCTGTTAACTATTGTCAAAGATTCCATTCGATTTAGTTGCCTTGAGGGTAAAAGAATTGATCAACAATTTGTACTAAATTAGATCAATTAATATTACATAACGTGTTCTCTTATTTCTCGCACTCTATTTCTTTTGTATATTATGAAAATTTATTGACTTGAAAGGGAAATATTCAAACCATTTCGTCACAATAGGAAATAATATTTCATTATTATTACGATATATTAACCAATATTTGAAATGCAAAAAAAGAATAACAAAAATACTTCATGTTGCCTGCTAGAAACTCAATTGAATTTTGATTTTGTTTGAATTTCTTTCGATTTTAGTTGAGGTTTTATGCTTGAGCTATTTACTTAGACGTTGTATTATGATGAGTTGTTGATGGTGTTTATTACACGAGTATTTACGTTTAAATTAAAGTTATACATGTACTTCTTTATTGTGGTGAAACTTAGTATATGTACAATACAATAAATTCATCAATATTTAATGAAGTGGTTAAAAACCATAAAGAAGAAACAGAAAATGATAGAAATTAATTAGAATCACAAATTAATAAATAAACTTAAATAAGATCAGATCAAAACAAAGAAACGAAGAAATAAGTGAAAAAAGAGATAGGAGACTTTTATTTCAACAAAATTTAACGTAGAAATCAAATCTTAGATATTTCGCATTGTATTGGTTAAAATTACGATGTTTAAAATTTTAAATCGAAGAAATAGAAAAACTGAAGGCTACTACTCATTGAATCAATCAATCAATTGATTTCAACAAAATCTCGTGATTTTCAAAAATGTTCACACTTTTCTGCTTGATATGCTTTAACATCGGCCGAAGCACAGTATCGACCAATATAACAAAAAACAACCGATCGCCTCTAATTTTCTCAATGGCAGGCTGCATTCGGCCGATGGCCCGTACGGTGGCAACGCGTGGCCACATGCAACAAGTGTATTGATGATGCAACAATCGTATTTACGTGCTCTAGTAATATGTCTGGATCGGGCTGGCTAGAGCAGTAAACATGCTGCCAAATGAATTGGAAAAGCCGCAGCGAAAAACGGCGAGTCGTCCAGATACAAAATTAAAACAGCGCTGGTGGCAAATATGGCACAGTGGTAACAGCAAAAAACAACAACAACGAGCCGATTCCATCTCGCAGGGCTAGACAAATCATAACGCCACAAAATGTTGGCCAGCAAAAATTTATTTAAACCACAGCGTGATGCGGCCAACAAGCAGTTGAAATGCGCGCGTCTTGCAACACGGTTCAGAAAATCGGATTAAATGAAAACACACTTCTCCGATAGAGCATTCATTCATTTATTCGGATTACATAAGGGGCTCTCATAAATTAATAACTCGCAAAGTCTTACATTGAAAGCGTGCACCATGAGGACGCCCATAAAGTTACCCCTGCTAGTGTGGCTGCCAGTTTTTCAGATTGTCATAAAAGAGGTTGACGCGTTCGACTGGAGTCAAGTCAAGCCAATGAACATGGTGCCGATGTTTGCAATGGCGAACACCCCGAATGAGTCCCGCCAGCGTTTTGACAGTGAGCCGCAGATGATGGATTTGGAGACAGAGTTGATGGAGGCGGACAAGTTGCCAGGCGGAGTCGTAGCCATGAATCGCATATTTGGCGGCAGTGTTGCCGAGAAGAAATCCTTCCCCTACCAGGTGGGGCTGCTGTTGCAGCGACCGAAGGGCCTTTACTGGTGCGGCGGCTCGCTGATATCGGATGAGTACGTGTTGACCGCGGCGCATTGTGTGGATATGTATGTATGTGGCTGATGCGGTGTAGCATGTATCATGTTTCACGTTTCATATTTGTTTTTGTTGTTTGTCACCCGACAGGGCCAAAAAAGGGTTGGTCTTCTTGGGCGCATACGAAATCAAAAACGCCAAAGAGATGGGACAAATGCGCATGAAAGTGACGCAGAAGAATTTCATAATATATCCGTCATGGAATCCGAGACGTCTAAAGGACGATATTGCTATAGTACGTCTCCCGGAGACTATTGTTTTCACTGGTAATTTAAAGCCCTAATCTATTTAAAGCAATAAATAAACAATTTAGAGTAAGGACTATCACCGCCAGGAGTACTTCTGAGCGCTAATAACCTATGATTGTTATATTAACTCACTTCAACCCACTTTATTCAATTCAGTCACTTTATTCAATTATTGTTTTCAGAAAAAATCCAGCCGATCGCGCTGCCCAGAAGCACCTACGTGTATCGTACCTTTCCGAATAAGTTGGCAGTTGCTTCCGGCTGGGGCCGCTACGCAACTGGAGTGCACGCCATCAGCAATGTCCTGCGCTACGTCAATCTACAAATAATAGAAGACTGGGTGTGCAAACGCAGTTTCCCCATGGTATATCGCACCACCAACATTTGCACCAGCGGCAAGCGGGCAAAGTCCACGTGCAACGGTGACTCCGGTGGTCCATTGGTGCTACAGTGCAAAAACACCAAGAAACGCGTGCTCGTCGGCATCACGTCCTTTGGCAGCATTCACGGCTGCAATCGAGGCTATCCGGCAGCGTATACGAAAGTGGCCTCGTACTTGGACTGGATCAGCGATCAGACGGGCATCGATCCCTCGTATGTGGAGACCTCAAATACCGCTTTGGTTGGCAAGTACTTGCGCAACTACAAAAAGTTAGTCAGGAAGCGAGAGAAAGATAGATACCTTGACGAATACGAAGATGATACGCTAGAAGACCAAATGGGAGTCCAGCCGATTTACCACGATATGCGGAGCTTCACCGAGATGGTATTTCAAGCTGAGCACGCACGGAAAAAAATACGAAAAATGTAAAAAAATACGAAAGTGTTCGTTTTTCTACATTTAAAAATACGAAAGTGTTCGTTTTTCTACATTTAGTAGAATAGTAAAAATATTAAAGTTTATATTAAATTTTACGAAATAATTGAATTTTACGTATTTTTTTAACACTTATTCAACCTCAAATTGTTTCTAAGAGCATCGGTCTCTTAGTGGTTCAGTTCATCTAATTAAGTGTGGTAACAAATAACAATGCGATAATTTCTCTCAATGGTCGATCAAACGAATTCATTTAAATTTATTCTATGTATATATGTATGTATGTTGTATTTGAAATGTTTTATAATACAATTAATGTGAGCCCCTACATATTGATTTTCTCGGAGATCCAGTCCAAATAAGAAGTGACGCGGGTATACACCGCAGGGTAGCCTTCCTCGCAACCCAAGGAAATGTACCAAGAAGCTACACCAATTAAAGTGTTTTGTTTAGCGCCATCGAACAAAACCAATGGATCGCCGTAATCGCCTGAACAGAATGATCTTTTATCGGTAGAATAGGTACATATATTCGTTTGTAGAGGCCAACCAAAGTTCCATTGGATGCATAGCTGAATATTCATGACGCGAACCTTTGTATAGCGAAGTACTTCGGAATTGTTACCATCTTATCACCAACATAAACGTAAAAGAATTGTAATGCAAATTTCAGTTCTGTTTCTACGCTAACTGTACTTACTTTTGCTGGTCATTCCCCAACCCGAAACGATAGCTTCCTCAAAATCGTAAGATTGGTCACTTCCAGACTTCTCTGGAAGTTTAACAGGGTGAATATACTCTGGAATAAAGCATTTTCGGTTACTTCTTACACTCACTAGAATTATTTAGGAAGCAAACCATTAAATTCAATTTTTTCAGGTAACTTTATCAACGCAATGTCATTTAAGTTTATCTGTGGCACATAATTCTGATGCATGATCACATTTTCCTTAGGTACTGAAATTATTTTTTGATGCTCCTCATTATGGTCCGTGCGATTGAAGGTACCCAAGTATACTGTAATATTTTGGCTTCTGAAAATTGAGGATAATAAATCAACATTTATTACTATTATCGGCATTGAGAAATTAAAGGTCACGTACAATAATTTAGTACAGCTAGCCGATGTTAGCACCCAACGATCTCCAACAATGGAACCGCCGCACCATACCGTTAAGTTGTCTTTGGGCAGCAGCAACCCAACCTGATAAGGGAACATTCCAGGCTGAGCTACAAAACCATTGCTAATACGTCCTTGAATAGAGAAAGCAGAAGCAACTGCCAGTAAATTGAGCACTACTAAAACTTTCATGTTGAAGCACAAACTAAGGGTTCCAGCAAATCGGACATGATCTTTTATAGTCGATTCCAGCCTATATATAAATCCAGTAATCTCGATTAGATATTATTGGTTATTTTCGATGGCAATTACACATGACAACGGAAACATAAAGATGTTATACCATGCTAAATTTATATTATGTCTCATCTTATCTTTACTTATACAAGATTAGATATAGTTCGCTGTATATATGTACATATATACATATATAATAAGCTGCTAATATACATACTCGTACATATATAATATATTTGGCAGAATATTTCTTTAGGCTTTTAATTCTATACATACCAGTATCTATACATACACATACTTATATGTATACCATATCAAATATACCTATACATATATTCAATTATATATTTATGCATTTTATATATTTACATATATGTACATAGATATGAACGGATACGCAAAAGAGATTTTTATATTCGAGTATACGCACTAAAGCTACTACAATCCATTCTTTCATTTATTTTTTCTAATTTCTTTTTAATGATGTATGTACTGCCATTAGTTCCAAATAAGTAAGTATGTACTCTTATATTACATAATGATTTTATTTTTGTGCTTGTGTTTGCAAAAACAGTAATAAAAATAATAAATACAATTTTACTTTTTTTCAATAGGAAATGCTTTTTATCCATAAAATCGAACATAATCACGATTTACGATTACGATTTATTAATCAACGTTTTAAGTCTAAGTGAAATTAATTAAAGTTCGTGTTAGCAACTTTGATTTTATTCAAATTTCATGTGGTTTTATAAGCTCGAGATATAACTTCAAAACCAAGAGTTGTGAGTTGAGTTTTTTTCCCCATACCGAACAATAACTGAGTAAACTAAACTGAAGAACATTGCCATTTAAAGTATTATCCCGCAAAAACGATTAAATTTTAATCTTTCTTTTGTATTTAAAGAAAACAGATTTATATATTCGGTGTACTAAATACCATGCACCATTGTTACGAC
Source organism: Myopa testacea (assembly GCA_949629155.1). Taxonomy (NCBI): domain Eukaryota; kingdom Metazoa; phylum Arthropoda; class Insecta; order Diptera; family Conopidae; genus Myopa; species Myopa testacea. Next base: position 24,904,492 of record OX451348.1, on the reverse strand, counting down.
TTCATTACAAGAATGTAACTCACAAAATAGTAATATAGGATTCATAGTCATTTTCAACTTCCGCTACTTTTAATCGGTTCTTATCCATTATCATTTAAGGGTTAAAAACCAATAACCACTAAATAGTTTTATAACAAATATTATTCCAAATCTTATACTCATATCTGGATTATACTCTGGACAAAATACTCGTATCTGGATTAGTTATGTGAAGTGGACAAATGTCGCTGATATCGCTACGGGTACTCACTACGTATTTATCGTGGAATACTCTATACTACACTGTCAGAGTAGATAGCGATTTTCCGGACTTTTGTCATTGTTTCAGCTTAAAATTAAAATAGTATTGTATAGGAATAGGAGTTTATATTTCTCATATGATTTAAGAGGAATTAGAACAAAATTTTAAAAATTTAGTTTAGTTTTAATGCGATTTGAAATTTATTTTGGATTGTGAGTCTGTTAAGCCAAATAAGTTTATTTTTTTATGAGAATTTTGTGCAGAGTTAAATGAAAATAAATTCTCGTTTTTATTTTTTGTAAAACCTGAAATGAATGGTTATCTTTTGATTGTTAACACTATCTTTACAATGTTTCGCAACTTTTTAGTTATTCGCCGGTTTTCTCTGCAATCCAGTCCAAGTAGGAAGTTATGCGTGTGAATACAGATGGTTTGCCGACGGTACAACCCTTCTTGGAAGCAAAGGAAGCTAAACCGAATAGCGTGCGCGATCCGTCCGCTAAAACCATCCGGAATCCAAATAGCAAATCCTCTATCTCATATCTCAAGTGAAATCGATCATATCGATCATGATTCATTGGGTATTAATAATTGAACTATTTTATTTTTTTACATAATTTAACATTGGGCTCTTCTCTTAAGTCCAATATAAAATTAAATGAAAGGTTTGGCAGTGTTTGCGTAATTCACTGCCAAAGAAAATCAACTCACGAAAATGTTTTTTACCCGTATTATAGAAACAGTGGACGAATCTGCACCCAATTTAGCTAACGAACAAAAACAAGGACCTCCTTCCTTGGCCGATACTCTTCTCGCGAAGGAGTGACTGACTTCAGATTTCATATTAAAAATGGGCATGGGTTTCAATTGGCTTTTCCTATATGCTCTACAATAAACAGCTCTACAAAAAACGTTCATATTTCTTAGTTCAACTGGCTTAGTTCAATAAAAATATATTTAATTTTCACAAAAATATTATTTTTATATAAATGTTTCTTTCTTTATTAACGGTATCTGATTATTGTACTCATATATACATAAACAGTTAGACGTAAATAAAATGTAAATATATATAACACCTTATATATGTACATATATACATAAGTATTGACTCGGTATACAAACGTAGATGCATAAAAAGTGTTTTCGTTATTCAGCCCTCATTACTTTTTCCTATTGGCAACACCTGTGTTTTTCGCTATCCATTCCACATAGGAGCTGACACGAGTGAATACACCTGGCCATCCCTTCTCGCAACCGAAAATGATTCCAAAGGACGTGATTCCGATCACATAGTCGGTGTCGCCATCCTTGAAGACCAGCGGACCACCGGAGTCACCGTTGCAGGTGGATTTGCCATCCTTGGTGCCGATGCAGATCATTTCCCCGGTTATGGCATTGAAGTAGAACTGGTTGCATTTCTTCTCACTAATGACAACGACTTCAACAAAAAGCAACACGGAAGAGACTCCTTTGGCGCTGTCCGAATTCTTGCCCCAGCCGGAAGCCCAGACAACGTCACCTACGTAGTTGTTGGGCTTGCCACCTAATTCAGGCAAAGTCGCAGCCTTAATGTAAGCTGTATGCGAAACAAGAATGGTTTAACAGTAATAATTTAAGTTAATCTTTGGTATACGAGATTAATTATTAATCTCGTATATATGTATATAATTATCGTGCCTACCATTAAATGTTATCTCCATTGGCAACTTGATGACAGAGATATCATTGGCCAGAATAGATGGATCCCAATCCTCGTGCACTATTATATTTTCCTCGGAGACGTACACTCTCTGTTGGTTCTCCTCCGTGTCGTTCTTAATATTGTGAGCACCCAAGAAGACCGTCACACCTTTTGCGCCATCGGTACAATGGGCTGCCGTAAGAACCCAACGATTGGAGATGATTGTGCAACCGCACCAAGCTGTACCTTGAGGCATTTGAACACTCAACCCGCACTGGTGAGGAAATTGACCGGGTGCAGCTTCTTTGCCATTGGTGATGCGTCCCTCCAAACCCAACTGAGATGTCGCTGGCGCATCCACTAACACGGGCGGAAGACGTGACTGCGGGCCGGGCATAACGCCAGCCGAAGCGGCGACAACCAATAAACTGACTGCGAAAAAGAACCTCATAGCGAAAAGTGAATGAATTGATTACTGACCAAATTGCAACAATCAAGTGCTATTTATACGTTGTAGCGGCGAATGCACTTTGGGTCGTTTTTTGCATTGGCCTAATCTAATCCAAGTCCACTTATATCGCTGTTGATATCTAAGATGGAGCAAAGGGAACAGCTGCCACGAACCATTCTGAATTTCTTTACAACCTAAAAGATTAGCCCGTAACCAAAGTACTCAAGACAGGGTTTTTTTATAGTCGATCATATGTGCTTATGATTTACTTTTATGGTTTTTCCTTAATTAATAACTAACCTTTACCCTAAAAAGAATTTCTGATAAGATTTTAAGAATTTACTTCAACAATCTCATGTCATCTGATAAGAAATAAAATATATTAGCAGCAATTACCTAACAATATTGTATATTTAGGAATATATGGAAAATTGGGGATATATTAAATATAAATTTAACATACAAAAATCCACCTTGAAACATAATTTTTCTATTTATACCCTACACCTTAAGGTTAAGGGTATATTCACTTTGTCACGAAATGTGTAACGCATTGAAATAGAGACCATAGGGATAGAAAAGTATATATATTCTTGATCAGCGTGACCTCCTGAGTCGATTTAGCCATGTCCGTCCGTCTGTCTGTCTGTCTGTTGAAATCACGATCACAGGAGAACCGGTGAAGATATCGTGATGAAATTTTGCATAAATATTGCTTCTTGTGGTGTGCAGGTTGGTATTGTAAAATGGGCAAAATCGGTCCACGACCACGCCTATTTTTTATTAAAAACGTGATAACAGCGTTAGTTTTTGAGTTATGACAACAAAATATTGAGTTCATTCCTGAGTATAGAGTAGCATTATCCGTTTACATGCTAAATATGGGCGTGATCCGCCCACTTTTAGGTTACACAGGCAAAAGATGATTATATTGTTAAATATATAAACTTCCTAAATAAAACTTTAGATAACAACTTATTTTCCAAGAAAACATTATAACAACAAAACTGGGCGAGGTCCGCCCACTTTTACACTACTTATTCAGTATAGCTCATGAAAACAAATTTATTACCACGGAAATAAAGTTTAAATTTGAACACAATAATAAAACAACTAAGCTAGTTATTTTGTTTTGAAAACGGTAATGACCACGCCTACCATTTATACAGAGGCGTAGCTAGGTCTAGGTCATGGAGCCCGGTACGGTTAATCAACTTGCAGGCCCAAAAATTCCTATAATTCAATAAGTCACTACCTGATTTCCACAACTGCCGCCCCCGACAGTGTGCCTCCCAGAGTGGACCGTCCATCTCCCTCTCCCCACCCTAGCTTAGGCACTTTTTTTAAAACTTTTCGGTGTAGGGTATTTAAGATTCGGCCAGGCCGAATATAGCTTTCATACTGGTTTTTTTTTTTATCTTTCTACGTCAGTATTTATTTAACTTAATTATTTTTTCTCGTAATTGGTCTCTCAGCATCAGTACTGGTGTAGTAATTACTCGGCTTTGAGTGGGCCCGGGCCCAGTTCTGGTTGTTTGTAACACTATCTGAGCGATGAAGTAATCACCGGAATATGAGGGGTCTGTGAAAGAAGCTCGACGCAAGGTAAGAGCTTCGATCTGGCTGGTGTAGCTCAAAGACGAGATCTTAATGAAGGAAATGTCGTTCCTATTGGTGGTGCTATTCCACCTGGGAGAATGTCACCCGTTGAGTGAATTTTAATGTCATTCCTGCTGAAGGTGTAGCTATACGAAGGATGGCAGCCAAATAAACCGTCACAGTTTGAACTTTAGAAAAATACACGTAAAACATCTTAAATTTAGGCTAAAAAATCTGTTATGAAATTGTGGAAATTTTTTTACTTTATTGCGGTAAGGACGCGGTTTTTGCCAATCAAGGAACAAGGAAGACCTCTGACATTAGTCCAACCAGCCTTGCATTTTTGCTATTTTGTGAGCCAGTTATATGGTGAATAAATAAATGAACCAAAAGTTATAACTTAGTCCATTAAATATCAAGTGATCCCATACACTTGTTAATTATAGTTTTTAGATTTTCGTTTGAAAACTATCACTATCACAGTGAATTATCACATAGCTAATATCAGTGAAAAGACTTCGTAGACATTACAATTCGAAACAATTCTGCCTAATAAGCCAATTTAGATAAGCATATCAATCAGGTTGTTAAAACAGAAGCTTCGAACGATGATTAGTTTGCGTAAGCAAACTCAAGTAGTTTTCTTTAGATTAAATGGAGACAAATAGAGCTTAGATAAGATTGTTAAACTATCAATTTTTAAAATGACAATCAATTGAAGTTAGTTATATTTTAACCATAAGACAAGTTGCAATCACTGGGTTTTTTAACCCGTATTTTTGCGTTGCCGATAAAAGGCCTATCTACAGAGTATATCTTTATAATACTCCTAGCTTTATAGTATCATAGTTTATATAATAAATCGCTTTTAAAGCCAGCAAGACGGGTTCTTCTACCTCAGATTTTTCTGATCAATTGATTGTGGCACTTTGGCGCGTTTAGCTCTGCTGTTTGTATACTTGCAGTGTAGTTTTCCACTGGGATTCTTTTTCCCTTGTCGTGGTATGAAGTAATATTCCTTGAGGAAGTGATGGGAACTAAATGGTAGAAAACCAGAGCGAAGTACTTACATTCACCTCACTTTCACTCGGAAAGATTGAAATAATTTGATCCAATATTTCAGGGTAGACCGATGTTTTAATAGTGATGTTGTTGCAGTTCGCCTCCTCCACAATTAACTTTATAAGTTCTTCTCGAAGTGATTTCGAAGTGGGAGTATTCTTCGTATGATTTTAATATATGTATATTGCCTCTTGAAATGCCGTTTAGTAGAGACGATAAGCTCTAGAAATAACATATTTGGAATTCATATGATACATAAAAAAGTTCAAAAGTTCATTATTTTTCATACCAATTTAGTACCAATGTCATAGTCAATTCTGTACTGTATATATAGTGCTTTTTAAATTTTAGAAGGTGATTTAATACTTACATCAGATTTTCTCCAAGCGCACAATTTTTCCCGGAACTCTGGTTTCAAACCAATATTGTCAATTGCGTGTTTAATGTCATCTTTGAACAAATATTTGAGAGATTTGAAGTTACATTCCGAGCTACATACATATGTACATACATATGTATGTGTGTGTACGTACATATAGAAAGATAATTTTCAATTGCGCAATTCAATGATGTTTAATTGCGATTGAGAAATTTAACATACAATTTAATACCGTGAACAGCGATCCAAATCAAAGCGAAATCAAAGTACTCCAACAAATTTTGTAACTTGACGTCTTCTTTACTAACTTCACCGTTTTGCAAAACTATAAACGATTCCGATTCTAGTTCGTTAACATTACAATATGTCATATTTATAAATTTAATTGTTTTTAACTTTTATGATGTTGTTGAGAACATTGAATCGAGATCTAACTCTGCGTGACGTCGGCGTGGAGGAAGAGGGAAACTGTTTTTAAATTAGTGCTTGACGAAAACGGCTAAAGCCATTCTCCAGTTAGCACTGAGGCTAAAACGGCAAAAAAGCTTTCAGCACCATTTTCTAGGCGTGGTCGAATTTTTGTGAGAGCTCTGACTGATGATCAGGTTCTGGAAATATCCAACATAGACGACTTGTACAACTTTCGTGACGCTGTTATGGATGGAAGCTGGTCTTAATAATCTAATGTATTTTTTATAATTTCTTTCTAATCAAATTCCTACTACCTTATATTCTGTCTCCCTATTTTATGAGCTCCTTAAGACTTGCTGATAACATGTTGCCTAAATTTGTTCCAAACTCTGGGTGTTATGGACCAATACCACAACCATGTGCTGCTTATTAATATTCTGTGCAATCAAAAATCGGGTTTAAACTTAGTGCATTTGAATGCTAGGAATTTTAATCATGATAAATTAGACTATGTAAATTATGTATTTAATGATTCCTCTGTGGATGTTATTTGTGTGTCAGAGACTTGGTTTTTTGGTGAACTTATGGATGACACTATTAACATTGACAACTTCAAAGTATTTAGGAATGATAGGGTTGGGAAAAGTGGAGTTGGTAGGGGTTGCTATTTTTCATGTGATTCAGATGCTTAATTTTTAAATGTTTATAGTGTTGATATGTCAACAAGTCTATTTTTTTCATACGTTTATAATGCCAATAGGCACCATCAACTTGACCCTTTTATATCTTCCCTATATGGAAATGTTGCCTTCGATTACATGGCAATTTTTGGTGATTTCAATATAAATCTCTTATCTGATGATCAAATTAAAATTAAATTCTGTAATAATATTGATTCCCTGGGATTATTCATAGTTTATGATGCCACGCCGACTATATTCTCAAATAATGCTTGTCCCTCCCTTCTAGATTATTTTATAGTTTCGGACTTAACTAAAGTCCTCCTATTTGACCAACTATACTTGCTTTCAGATCATAATCTAATTTTTTGCACTTTGGACCTTACTTTCACAAGTGTAGATACACCTAGTTTTCATTCTTACAGCGACTATAATGCTATTGACTATCCTTCGTTCCGCAATCCTAAGGAGAAATTGCGGTTCATTCGTTTGATGACTGCATGCTAGTAAATTCTATAGAAGATAAAATAAATTCCCTTTCTGCTCGTACTACGCATCTCTTTAACACGAAAGTCCCTATAAAAACTGTTAAAAGTGTAAGTGCAACTAGACCATGGATTAATCCTTTTGTCCTTGATGCCATTAAAATTTAAAACCGCTTGCATGCAAAGTGGCGTAGAAGCCCTACATCTCTAAATTGGGACAACTTTAAAATGGGTCGAAATAAAGCTGTTCAAGTATGCAGGCCATCTAAAACACACTATTTTTCCTCAAAGCTTAACACTTCTCTTGCTACGAAAACTTTGTGGGCCATTATACGAAAACTTGGAGTTCACAGTAAAGGTGACATGGAATGCCGTTTAGACCATGAACAATTAAGTTCTCATTTCTTTGGTATTATTCCAACAAATCCTGGCCATACCTAAATTTCTGCGTTGTGTGATGAGCGTACTTTTAGATTTCTTCCGGTCACTGAGCTTGATGCCGGTAATAGTGTCAGAGATATCAAGTTTGATGCCGTTGGCGAAGATGCTCTTTCTATTAGATTTATAAAACTTATATTGCCGCATATTGTTACGCCGTTGACCCATATTATAAACCATATTATAAACCAAGTAGCTTTCTTTTTTCAACATTTCCCAGTCTGTTGAAAACTGCTATTGTGATTCCTGTACCTAAGAAGTCAAATCCCGTAGTGGCTAGTGACTTTAGGCCCATAAACATTTTATGGGCCGTTAAGCAAAGTTTGTGAGAAACTGATGGCTCAGCAAATATCAAACCATCTTATGCTGGCTGTTTTTGTCTCCACTCCAATCTGGATTTCGTTCTGGGCATAGCTGTACTACTGCTAAAGACTGGTGTACCTCTGGGATCTATACTTGGTCCGTTATTATTCTCCATATATTTAAATGATATTTTTGGGGTCTGCAAGCACTCTACAATGCATGCATATGCGGCCGATATTCAAATATACATATGTACATATCTGGAGGCACGATTGAATCCAAAGTATTGTTCACTAATTAAAATGAAGATTTGGCGGCCATCAACCATTGGGCAGTTTTAAATGGGCTCCAGTTGAGTGGGACCAAGTCGTTTGTTCTTTCGGTCTATAAAAACAGGTCTCTGTCTGCACTTTCCAGAATTTCATTGGATGGTAATGACCTGAGAGTAGTGATAAAAATCGTGAATTTGGGTTTTTGTATAAACTCTACCCTCTCATGCACTGATCGCATAAATAGTGTAGTTAGGAAAATATACAGTTTATTACGTAATCTGAAGAAAACTATAAATACAACTCCCTCTAGAGTTCGTCGTCTGATTGCATTACAGCTCTTCATGCCCATAATAGACTATTCAAATATTGTGTATGCTGTGCTAGACTTAATTATAGATTAATTAATTAATAGATATGTTTTCGAGCTCAAAAGTTTGACCACTTATCCGGGTATCGCTCCGCTTTACCTGGTTGTGATTTGATTAGCTACCACAAAGCCAGAGTCTGCACATACAGTACATACCTCTTTAGACTATTGTTTAATAGCACTCCGTGGTATTCATTTGATAAGTTACACTTTTGTGGATCCACGAGAAGTCGGGCACTTATAATTCCTCGTTGCGGATCCTTAATTTTGTCACGGCTATTTTTCATTGATGCCATTAGGCTATGCCTTGCCACGATTTGTAAGGGAGACACCTGGGGTGGATATGTTTAGGCAATTGGTAGTCCGCTTCCTTACGATGCCGTAATTAAATCCCTTCTCCTTTGCTACCCCTTCTTTTACTCCTCTGTTCTTCTACTCAATGAACTGAAGTCAATTTTCAAAAAATTGCTTGATTCAGAAATAAAGTCAGTTGTTAGTACGTACTTTTATCTGAAAGAGATGTCAATATTTTTTATTTTTAATTATTTATTTGAAGACATCAAAAGTTCTAGAACCTTTCCTTTGTTGTAGTAATTGTAACAGTGAAATTTCGTTAGCTTTATTTATTAGGATTAAGATACATATATGTATGTATTTCATACTACAATTTTTCCATAGAGACTTCCATAGAGCTTCAACACCCAATTTTTATAATAAAATTTTATGCGTTACTCATTTATGGTATACTATATAAAATCCATTAAAGTATAATCTATGGGAATTGGATTCTGGGTTTGCTGCTTTTTAAATTTGGTATCATATTTATACCATTTGATACTCATATAATCTTTTATACTTTTTCTTTAATCTTTTAATTCTTTTAATCCTTTATATAATGTATATATTATGTTTTCATATATTTATTAGTGATTTAGTTTTAATTTGTACTTAACTGTGATTTTATTTCTTTTTAACTCATTTTAGTTTAAATGAATGGATTGTGAATTTATTTATGTTCATCTTTAATTTCAATAAAATTTAATTTAAATTAAATTATTTTAATTTAAATAAAAGAAAAATCAAAAATTACAAAAACAAGTAAGTTCGTACACTCAACCGCATTTCCAACCGCTAAGAAATCATTAAAACCGCGACAGCTGTTAGATGCAATGAAGTTTTTCTATTAGTTTACCTAAAGGTCCAAACAAATAATAAATAATAATGTTATCTCGTTGGTATTCCTGTCATTAACTCAACCCATTATGAGCCATAAAATTTCGAATTTTGTGGTAACCAAGCAGCATTTGCGCGAGATTTTCTGCCTTAATTCGAAGAAAAATTCTGCTGAAGCCCACCGAATGCTTGTCGAAGTTCAAAACTGCGAAGACAAAGAATTAGAAATATTACTCCAAGGAGATCAGGGAGCAAGAGAAGCATTATGAATCATTGGGGGTAACTCAACCAGGCGTTTCTATGCGATTAAGAGCCATGGCAATGATTAAAAAACATGGAAATCGGTTGCCTTATGAACTGAAACCGAGAGACGTGAGATGGAATTCGAAAATTTTTTGCCTGAGAGAGAGGGAAAAGTAGTAGGCAGCAATAGAAAATATTTTAATTGATTTGTTCATTAATTTTGTTTTGAAATAAATGTACTTTTTAACACAAAAACGAACTGTACTATTTTATGCTCACAATGTATGTAAACACAATTATATAAAGAAAGATTCAAAAACAGGAAAACAAAAACAATGTAGAGTTAGCACATACAATATTTACTATTTACTACTATTTTACTATATTACACTAATTACGAGAGAAAAGGACAACATTTATTCTGGGTTCCTGGAAGGGTAGGCAATTTTAGGCAAGAGCGGCAAGAGTGGAACATTCTCTCTGGCATTGTTCAGCTTTCGCTGGCAGTCGAGCCAATTGGTTAGGTTATTACTGATGCCATAGTCTGGCAGAAGAAGCGGAGCGCCTCTGAGTGACTTTCTGCGCTTCAAGATCATACTGGCAACACGAAGGACCTGCCAGGTCTATGTGAGACCCATATGAGGTCAGCCAGCATAAACATAACACAGCATTCTATTTACGGCTCTATTCTGATTGAGTGACAAAACTCAACACAGCGACACATGTCATTCGAATGATATGATATGACATGCCTTCTTACCTTCTACTTAGAACTGTCTCCAAACCAAACCATTTATTCCAAAGCCCATCGGTGTCCTTCCTCTATGCATAAGTTTTTAATCTGTTGATATTATACAGGTTTATTTTACAAATTAATATTTCACTATAAAAGAATCTTAACTCTTATTGTAATGTAAATCGAATTAGTTTACAGTTAAATGAAAATAAATTCTCATTTTTATTTTTTGTAAAACCTGAAATGAATTTGATATCTTTTGATTGTTAACACTATCTGTTCAATGTTTCGCAACTTTTTAGTTATTCGCCGGTTTTCTCAGAAATCCAGTCCAAGTAGGAAGTTATGCGTGTGAATACAGATGGTTTGCCGGCGGTACAACCCTTCTTGGAAGCAAAGGAAGCTAAACCGAGTAGCGTACGCGATCCGTCCGCTAAAACCATTGGGCCACCGGAATCGCCGTGACATGGTGAGCTACCACCCGTAGTATCTAAGCAAATATTCGTTGATATAATCAGACCCGGAACGAAACTTTCTGCACACTTTTCGTTTTCCAAAACTGGAATCTGGGTCCAGCGTAGTACAAAGAAGTTCTCCACAATTTCATCTAAAAAGCATTCATTATTATATTGTTGCGGTTCCGCCGAGTCTGCACACTATCTTTGTATACAATGTATTTTGAAACGAGTTTCCGTCATCCCTTTTCAAATTTGGTTTGGAGACAAACCCGTTTATTATTCTTCCGTCGTAAGTTTTCTGTTTATAAAGTTCCATGTTCTCTAATACGTTTAGACGTTGTCCTTTTTGTTATACATGCAGTAGCTTGACTGTTTTCGTAATGTGCGTCGGTGTACATTTGTTATTAAACATGTGATTTGCGAAGTTTGACTCCGTTGTTGCACTGGGTTTCTGTGTTATTTCAACTTGGGTAATTTGTATGTTGATTTATCCGTGTAAGTGAATTTTTCCATGTATTGTTCTTCTAGTCTTTGCATGAAAACCTCGATGAGTACTACTCATGGAGATTGAGAGGTTGGGTTGACATATTGAAGGACAACTTAGAACTGCCCAACAAACACACAATAACGAACAGTGCAGAATTAATTACAAAAATGAACGAATTGGAAAACTCTAATAACAATAAATTGGTATCTTTCGATATTAAGGACCTATACCCATCGTATTTGAAACACTACTTGACAAACCAAAGAACGGAGACATCTCGAAGACATCATCCTAACAAAGAGACTGCGCCAAATTAATTTCAAATTCAACAACAACCTTTACAAACAAACAAACGGACTAGAAATGGGACACCCAAAGTCAGCAATTCTCCGGTGAAACCGGGTTGTCTCCACACCAAATTCTTTTCACTCTGTCGGGAAAACAAATAAACTCCATGAAACAATCTTTATATACCTTCAGCATGATGTCCCCAACCGGAGACTATGCTCATTTCACCTGCGTATGTTGAATAGCTTTCGGATTTCTTTGGCAGATTAACTGGTTGAACATATTCTGAAATTAAAGCCTTCAGTTTTATCGCTTCAACAGAACCTCCGAAAACGTACCATTAAATACAAGTACAACTGGCAGCTTTATCAAAGAGATGTCATTCAACCTTCCTTTATATTTCCACTCCTCGTGCAGGATTACATGTTTGGTAGATACGAAAATTGTGTGTTTGTTCGGTTCAAAACTGCTAATTCGATTCCAAGCACCTAATGACACGTCGAGACCCTGCTTTCTACAAATAATGCAAGATATGAAGTTTCGATAGAAATGTGCGCATGCTCCACATATTTTTACAGATTTTCCGTACAGTGAGCAGCCGTGAGCACCCAGCGATTGGAAATGAGGGAACCGCCACACAAGTATGTGTCTTCAATCTTATATAGAACCAAATGAGCCTGATAGGGAAACTGTTTGGGTCGGGCTTCTTTGCCATTGACGATACGTGCGGAGGCCTTATTCTGCAACCGCTTGTTAGCAGATAACCTTAGGTCATCCTCGAAACTCTTAACGGCACCCCAATCATCATCGATCGGATTGACAGCAGCAGCAAAAAACAGGCAAAGAATTACTAACTTCATGTCGAACAGAGGAATACTGAAGAAACTACAAAACTAGAAGGCGTTTCATATAGTGCCAAATCCTTAACTTATCAAAACTCATAAATTATGATCATGATATCGATGTATGAGATTAAAATGCTATACTATACAAAAACTATTATACAAAGCAAGAAGCGGATTTAATAATAAATATTATGGGCGATTACTCATAATTATTATCTTTTACCAACAACTTTTTTATCAACAACTTATGAGTTCGTGGTTTCATGTTGTTAATCTATTTCATTATCTTGAAGACATCAAGAACGTATTACACGGCCTTTCAAAATATAGTAGCTACAAATTGTCAATTAATCAGCTGTTATTGCGCCAGAGAGTTGGTCATGAGACTTCTAAGCAAGCATTTTAAAAATCAATCTTTGAGAAATTGGGATCAAGCTATATGAGGAAAAACCAACTTAGGGCAGTAAGTATACTTTGTAAAATTTGGATCCGGTAATTTAAGGTTTTAATCCAAGACATTAACTCAATCTTTAAATATCCAGTTTCGAAATCATTATCAGAATCAACGCTGATCATAGTATCGATCATGATCTACAGGAAGATATTAATAATTGGACTGTTTTATCTTTTTACATAATTTAACAGAAAAATCAAGTTGGGTTTTCACAAAAAGTATTAATAATATATATAATCCATAATCCTTGTTTCTTATACACATGAATACATACTTATAAGTTTAAAAGATATTTTAAGTTTTTTGTATACTTTAAGTTACTTAGGTATAAATTGTATCTAACCGCCAAAAACTTTTAGGGGCGTGGCTTTTGTTTAAGAGTTTGGGCGTTTAAATGTCAAAAATTTAAGCTTTTGGAGGAGCGATATCTTCTAAACATCTGTATGACTGATAGAGATGTCCCATGCATACCGTTCGAAAGGTACTACTTAGGGTCCATTTTTTATATATATGTACATATATGTATAATGCATTAGCCGCATTCAGTGGATGACCGCTCAGTTGTTTTGATGTCACTGAACGTACCCTATTGTTTACATTTTCACGTAGCGGTCGCCATTTTTTGTAGCGAAAAATTTTGACGCTACTTTTGGCAACGAGCATATATTCGTAAAGAGATTGCATGATACATTTGCTGCCGGCAACATCGTGATTTCATGTGCGAAGATTAGGGCAGCTGTTAATTAGCAGGACTTAGCACTGTAAAGAACAAAACATCTCTGTAAAGCAGGAAACCGAATATAAAAACGAACTACTTTACAGAGTACAAAACTTCTTTTGTATTCTACGCTGATAGCAAAGCAAAATTGGATGATCTACTAATGAGTGAGTGGTTCGGAAGATCTTTTCTAATGAGTATGAAGGGATCGCAAGATCGACTTTGCTTCTGTTATTTTGCACTAACAACGCAAGCGAATATGATAAAGTGTGAAAGAAAGAATCGATCAATTCGTGGAGTATAGCGGGCAATGACAAGAACGCTGAGATTTGTCTTCTTTTGCTTGTCTTACAATAACAAACCATGTGCAGCCGTCCGTCCGCCTGAAATCGTTTTAATTTTTCATTTTATGGTTTTTGAAAGAATGTTTGCTTTTCGTAGCTTTGTTCTGCTTCTTTTTCGATGCCCAAGCTTTGTAAAGCCGCTGGCACGACCTACGTTCCGAGCATAGCGTGCTGTTGAAGAATTTGTTTTTGTACAGAAGATCTATTTAGTCGGCATATCAACAAATTGAATACGTTATACGAGTAACACTAAAATATTAATGGAAGCAAACTTATGGAAATATTTATATTATATGTCTGTGGTAAAACAAGGTATAATTTGAAATAAATCTACTACAGTCTAATAGCCCCGATGTCATTAGTAATACTTATTGATTCTTGTATAATTTTTTCTTGCAAATGCGACTCATGGCAACTTTTTAAAAAAAAATAGCTTTTTTAAAACAAATCGCAAAGTGCTGTAAGCATGTATTAAAAAAGTTATCGGAGGGGTTTTGCAAATAAAGTTGCGTTTCACTGTAGTTTTTTGTATACAGAAATGTTGTGTTAGGATCTTTCTTCGAACGCTTCTTTCCCGGGATGGTTTAATCCAAATGAGAATTGTTTTGGCCACATTAAACAAATTTTGAAATATCTAATTTCAATTCTAATTCGAAAATAGTCAAAGTGGCTAAAACAGAAAGAAACCGAGAAAATTACCCCAAAAAAACGAACAAAACCTGGATCAATGGCGGATGTAAAAATGCGAAGACTTTTGGAAAAATAATATAATAATAAATAATAAAAATTAGCTTCATATATATGTATGGTAATTTATATAATGTTACTTAATAAGTGTTGTAAAATAATGTTTAATAAGTATTACTAATGACATCGGGGCTATTAGACTGTAGTAGATTTATTTCAAATTATACCTTGTTTTACCACAGACATATAATATAAATATTTCCATAAGTTTGTTTCCATTTATATTTTAGTGTTACTCGTATAACGTATTGAATTTGTTGATATGCCGACTAAATAGATCTTCCGTCCAAAAACAAATTCTTCAACAGCACGCTACGCTCGGAACGTAGATCGTGCCAGCGCTTTACAAAGCTTGGGCATCGAAAAAGAAGCAGAACAAAGCTACGAAAAGCAAACATTCTTTCAAAAACCATAAAATGAAAAATTAAAACGATTTCAGGCGGACGGACGGCTGCACATGGTTTGTTATTGTAAGACAAGCAAAAGAAGACAAATCTCACCGTTCTTCTCATTGCCCGCTGTACTCCACGAATTGATCGATTCTTTCTTTCACACTTTATCATATTCGCTTGCGTTGTTAGTGCAAAATAACAGAAGCAAAGTCGATCTTGCGATCCCTTCATACTCATTAGAAAAGATCTTCCGAACCACTCACTCATTAGTAGATCATCCAATTTTGCTTTGCTATCAGCGTAGAATACAAAAGAAGTTTTGTACTCTGTAAAGTAGTTCGTTTTTATCTTCGGTTTCCTGCTTTACAGAGATGTTTTGTTCTTTACAGTGCTAAGTCCTGCTAATTAACAGCGGCTCTAATCTTCACACATGAAATCACGATGTTGCCGGCAACAAATGTTTCATGCAATCTCTTTACGAATATATGCTCGTTGCACATAGCGATCACTGATCAGGTAGCGCTCAAGGAGCGTTCACCCGCTGAATGCGGCTATCGTACAATAAAAATTGAATGAAGACAGATCTCAAGTAGAGTCAGAAAAAGATGATGTAGGATTAATAATGGGAGTCTTTCAAAGGGCTTAAGAGAGAAACTGCAGACGTAGCAGAATATTATCACTCCCAACAGCAGCAACCGGAAGCAGTCACCAACAACCACAGCTACAGGCAGATATTAAAACAGCGAAAGAGAGAAACTGTGAGAGAGCCCCACATATATTTTTTGTATTTATAAAAACCTAGAAGTAAACCAGAAATAGTGCTAATTTCGATCTGACCGAAGCTTAAATACCGTACATTCTTGTTCGCCTTGTAGGGCATATAGAAAAGTGGGCGGGCCACACCCAACGTTGCACTGATATCAGATGTAAAGATATTTTCACTGCACTGATATCAGATTAAAAGTTGTTTTAATATCGCATTGCTAGAATTTCTACAAACCTATGAATATGCGGTATATTTTACGAATTTTCACGAAAATGTAATCGTATTTGTAGTATTGTGAATGTTTTCTATTTTGAGTTGGATTGGATATGCTTAAACTCATTCACACTTATCACCGGTGTTTATTTTAATGCGAAATTTTGAAAAATAAGTGTTCGTTTAAATTTTCTTACAGTGAAAAACATTTGTAGAAATTCTCGAAATTGCTTACTTTTTCAGTCGCATTTGAGAAGTCGAAACACATAAAATTCCGCGTTTCAAAACTTTCACTATTAATTAACTACAGTCGTATTCTTATTTCATGCTCTAAGCTAATTTGTACTATTTTCAAGGACATCGGCCAATATCGCCGCGACGTTTCTCTACGTGTTGTGTTCCATCCAAGCTGATAATGAAGTTGGGAAGCGGTATAATCGCCCGATCGCAATTCCAAAGAATAATAGTTTCACTTCGGATATTAACAATAATAAAGAAAGAAATGTAGAGACTCCGCATGATAAATGTGAAGGGGAAACAATCTTATCTTGTAATTGAACGTAGTCTTAATTGATGTTGCGCATACGAGATGGTGTACAAATCAATTTCAAAGAAAATATAATCAAGAGACTTTGAATACTTTTCGAGTTTTTCGGAAAGAAATTGATTTTTATCAGTCTGTCAGATAATATTTTAAAATTTTTAATTTATTTTAAATTTTTTACTTTAAATCTGAGTAGATTTCCTTAAATAATTGTATGTTTTAAGAATCAATGCTTTAATAAAAGACAAAATGTAACGAAAACGTTAACACTTATTATTATAAATTTATTTAATTAACAGATTTTTAAAAAAACACAGGTTAATAAAATTAGGTTATAAAGAAAGAAAATAATAATAATATTTTAATTTAATTATTTGTACTTTCTTTTGATAAAATTTCAAAAGTTTAAAATATAAGATTCAATTTTAATGACATTAAAGAGAAAAATCTTGAATGAATTTTTTCCATCGGTCTCTTTTGGGTCTATATACTTATTCTTATAAGTACTTATAGACTAATGATTTTGATGACGTCAACAGTAGAGGTGAGTCTCTACTTTCTTTGTTATACTAATATTTTTTTAAAAATTTTATTTATTTTTATTTATTTATTTTATAAAACACTATCCCACAATATAAAATACACGCTATAAGATTATGTAAATTCAATTAATAAATTGTAAACAAAATTGAAGACTATAATGTATTTTCTAGAAAACGTGTAATAAATCGTATCTCACTTAGGGATAAAAAGATAAATTGATGTTAACAATAACTTGATAATAAAAATCGCTCTTGCACTCTGAAATTATGTAAGCTCCAGGAGAGCTTTCATAATTTCAGAGTGCATCTCCGAAAATAAGATATATACTAAATACTAACTTATATCTAAGTTACTTACAACGAGAAAGAAAAGAAAAAGAATAAACAAAAAGTTATATGAAAGTAAACAAACCTTTTCAAAATTATTAATGCTAACCTCAGTGAGCAACAGAAACTGAATTTTTATAGAAATTATGACATACGAGTAATGAAACAATTAGAATAGAATAATGCAATTGTTCTCATGGCAAGCGATTCTATTGACAAATCTACTTAAGATGTCAAAAACGTAAAGACTTGGACGTATTGCCTTGGAATAATTTTGCTCACCTTATCTATCTCTACAAATGTTGGATTGCTCTATTTCTACTAGTCTTTTGATAGTATTATTTAAAACTGAATTTGTTTAGACAGAAGTAAGTAGTCTCGACTTGAGCAGTTCATATTATTATGGTAAACGCGTTTAAGACGTCCCTGGTACCCAACACAGGCTTATTGATAGCTCTGCCATCTCGTTTAGAGATTGGTGACAGCCTTTTACCACCTTGGACGTGGTGAAGGTAGATTCCAGGGATTTGATGGCCGTTTGGCTGTCCGTAAAAATACAGATATCGGTTTCCGATATCCTGTCTTCTTTTAGTCATGACAGTGCTTCACGAACGGCGATTACCTCCGCCTGAAACGCACTGCAGTAGTCCGGAAAACGAAACCCCACAGTTTCCGAGAAAACCCCACCACCCACCCTGCCGTTCAGCTTTGAACCATCGCTATACAATTGTATAGCCCTTTCAATTGGCTGTGATCCATTCTCCCAATCGCTTCTGTCTGATATAAGCGTATTAAATTTGTGAATTGGGAGTATGTAGTCGAGATTTTCGAAAGAGGAGGCCTCTAGCCCCTCTTATATTCTCTGGTGGCCAACAGTCCTGTTGGTCCATTTACTTAGAGCATTCAGCCTTACCCCCGAAGTCTTGGCCAGGAAATTTTCCATGATATCCAGTGGGGGTAGATGTAGTAATGTCTCAAGAGCCGCAGTAAGTGTGGTCCTGAGAGCCCCCCAATGCATAGACAGGCAGACCTTTGAACTTTTTCCAGTAGCCTACAATTTGTTACCTTTTCCAAGGATGGCCACCAGATGGCTACCCCGTATAGCAGTATGGATCTAACCTCTGCTACGTACAGCCAGTGCGTAATCCCCCACTTCTTACCGATGGCTTTTCGACAGGAGTAGAGTGCCACCATGGCTTTTTTTACCCTTTCTAGAATATTTAGTTTCCAGTTAAGTTCCGTATCCGAAATTATACCGAGAAATGTTGCTTTCTCCTAAAAATTCAGCATCATTCTGTGTTTCCTTTTGAATAGGACAAGTGCTGTCTTGTTGGGATTAACCCCCAATCCTCTAGGATTTGCCCATCGTACTGTAGTGTTCAAAGCATGATTTGTTGATTACACTGGTGTACTTTCCTGACGCCACTATTGCGAGGTCATCCGCGTAGGCAACAACTTTCAGCCACCCTTCTTCAAGAACTTTAAGCAGCCCATCGGCCACTACATTCCATAGAAGATGGGAGAGGACACCCCCCTGAGGAGTCCCCTTTCACACCATTTTTCTTACTTTGACATCGCCTAGCTGTGCCTCCATGGTAATACCTTCGAGCATTTGACCAATAAAGGACACCAGTACTTCTTGGACTTGTAGGGTTCTTAGAGCATTCAAGATAGCGTCAGCTTCCACATTATATAAGGCCCCTTCAACATCAATAAAGGCCACAAGGGAGAATTCCAAGCCAGTGAGTTCTCGTTGGTGCTTAACAGAGAGTGCAACGCAGTTTCCACGAAATGTCCCTTCCGATAGGCATGTTGAAGATTTCCAACACATTAGCTGGGGCTGATGGCTCCACTGGAAACCACGCCCTGGCGCGAGGCAGGAGCGGGATTTCATCTCCGGGAACGGCTTCAAGTTTTGCAACCGCCCAGACCTCCCCAAGTCTACTGCTGGCCAACTTGTAGAGATCATTCGATCTTTGATATCCGCAGACAATCAGCTTGACCCGGCCATGATACCATCCAGCAGCTCTGACTACGAGCATGGGACCTGGGAATTCTTTCGTCATAGGGAGAAAGCTTAAGGTCAACTTGACCTCCACCTTCCTCCAATGGTCGAAACATATGGTGCCCTCGGGAACACAGCGATCTATCACTGCCAGCACCAAATGATCTTTTACAACCTCGCTAAAAAGCAGACTTCTATCTGCCGCCCCTAGCACCTTAGGTTTTTTGCCAGTCGGCGAAACAGGCTCGTCAGCCGATCTTTGTCGTTTGCACGACGAGCCTGCTTTCGAGTTCACTTCGGTACAAATGATACCTATCGCCCACTTTAGGGAGTCCCTCTCTTTGTCTGGCAGATCCTTTTCAGGAATCTTCTGTAGTCTGTCTGTTATAATTGTAATAATGAAATTTTTTCTCCCCACCAAAAAAAAATTCACTCTTGTGGATGTGATCACCCCACTTTTGATGGTGGTGATTAATTTATTAATTGAATGTACTGAATTAATGCTTAATTTTTCTTTACGTTTTTTATTAATTAAATTACTTGAAAATATATTTTATAAATACGAAACGATTATAATATAGCTAATAATTTAATCTTTTAATTTCAGATAAAAATTTGTTTTGGAGCACGGACTTATCTACATGCACATACATATATCAATTTTAATAATAGAATTTTGATTTATGTTGAAGTTATAAAAAGAGAAGGCCATAGAAATAAGTTTCCTTTATATTCTAACAATATAATTAATCCAGACAAATTAATAACAAAATTAAAGGTACAAATAATTAACTACCTAAGTAATACTAACGCATATTCTAAATATGCAACCGTAAGTTTTTATAGTTCTTTGTTACAAATCCTATACAGATACAGAAAACATTAAATGAAAGAATGAAGCTATCTAGGCTTGCAACTATCTTAAGCAGAAGCTTATACAGAAGCTATTTAGCAATACAACGTATTTGGTTCCGAAATATTGTTTCTAAAAAACTGAACAATCATACTAAAAAAAATTAATTTCTGTATCATATGATATCAAGTTTGATAAATCTTACAGATAGTTTATTTACAAATGTATGTATGTATGTGTTTTATTGATAATGTATGTATAAAATCTAGTACATAAAATGAGGAGCTCACACATACGTTGGTGACTTGAATTTGCATTTTAAAGCATAGTCTAGTTGAAGGTAAAAGCTTTTGAATACACACACATATGCATATGTATGCGTAGATAAGTTATGTTAAAAAATAATGCTTCGATATTTTATTTGAATTTTATATATTCTCCTAATGGACTTGAGATAAATCAAAAGTGTACATAAATAAAGTAAAAATCTTCGCATTCGCTAAGGAAGCTTTCTGTAATTTTGCAACTCTATTGAAATCATTATATTGTATAATAATATGTAGAAATAGTATAGAGTGACTTTAATTTTTAATCTGTATAATAATTACAACCAATGTTGCCACTTTAGATTTCGTACACAAAACTTTAATCTCAGCTTCGATTCAACTTGAAAAGATTCGGAACAACTGAGATGAAAATATTTTTCGCTTCAGGCAACTTAATAATCTTATTTATGTTTGTAATCACTAAACGTTTACTGAATTTTACGACAGCATTTGAATAATTTTACTAGAACGAGAACAACTTTCGAATCGGTATAAAAAGCGTGTCTCCGACTCTAATCCAAGACGTTGCATAGTTTTAACAACATAATTTTTGGTTTCATTGTCTTTGCATTGTGAATACTATATAATTTGAGTTGGTTAGAAATGTTTTTAGGATCTACTTTGCGTTTGTGATTCAGCAACATTTGGAATGTGGATTAAATATAATGTACCTATTTCATAGAATTATTTTTTAAAAATCTTTTGTTTCACTAATTATATTAAGTTTAACAAAGCATATGCATCAAATCGTTTAAAAATCGTTTGGAAATAAAAATAGAATTAATAGGTTTTCTAATTACTTTTAAACAGTTCTAAATCTGATTCAACCGGTTTGAGAATTCTTCCCATACATAGATTAATAAAAATTCACAAGCAATTTGTTCTTTTTGTGTGCAGTAACGCTTGCAGCTTATTTAAACTTATTAAATTTCTTCATTTCTGATTTAACAAATATATAACTATACTCGTATATAAATATTATAATTATAAAACTCGCAGAGAGTTCCAGTTAATTAATAAATTTTTTCAAAAAGTAAAGAGAAGGATCGAATAAAGAGTTCACAAATAAAAATCAAAATTTGTGTTTAACTATTTCATACATTACATGAATTTCCTTAATTAGATTAAGTTTCTTAATTGTCGCAAGTTGGGTTGAATTTGGTGTCGTTCCTCTAAAATATAATTTTAAGCATATCTCTAGGCGTAAATAACCAATAGTCGTGTGTATGTGGTGTGGTCGGTCGGAGGAGGGGGGAGGTGGGGGGGGGGGGTATGGCTTGTTATAGAAACGCTCCACTCTTGAACTCCAATTCTCCATGACAGCACTCTGTGGGAAATTAAAGCACTTTCGATTCTAGTTCACATTTTGAAGCATAAAAAAAATCATAAAAAATAGTATAATACAAAAATAAGCTAACAGGTAAGTACAAGAGTTCGGGTAGACCTCAGTGGCACCCCCCCCCCCCCCCTCCCCCGCGTCTGAAGTGGAAAGATTCGTTGTCTTTGCTGCTGCCGTTGTTGTGGTCGAGCGCGCGCCCGGCCGTCAGTGATTCTCAATAAGTTGATATTGGCGCCGACATAACAGTTATCACCCATGCCAACAGATAGTGTTGAGCTGAAGCTATTAATCAACCCCTGCAAAGCCTTGGCTACCCTCGATGGCCTTAATTAGCTTGTCTTTCAGCTGCAGGTAGCCCTCGTAAGGCGGCAAATCCAGCCTATTGAAGCTAAAACCGAAAAAGATTTTACAAAACATTACATTTGTGAAATAGATTATGCAGTTCATCACAAGGCAAGCGTCTCTAGTGCGACTCACTCACCATGTATGCGCTCTGGGGAAGTTATTAGGTGTGCCCCATTTCTCGATGGTAAACATTTGCGGCCCATTCGATCCATACAGCTCTTTGAATCCGTTCATGGGCACCCGCGAGGTGCCAGTTACGAATTGCAGTAGGCGAGAGCGCATTTCATTGGAAAATGAAAGCACCGCTCGCCAGAACCACTGAATGATGATGTGATTCATATGGTAATCACCCTTGTAGATGGTGTTTTCCCGCCAATCTTTCACGTCGATATTCTGTATGCCACACATTAGTAATTCCAATTCGTGCTCGTCAAATATTTTAAGCAGATTGAGTGGTATAATTGAACCGAAGCCGTCGAGGAAAGAAGACATTTGTTCCTTCACGCGTGCAACAAAACGCCATTCAATCACAAGTCTGCGGACGGAAATGAGGATGTACATTAATCCACACTGCTTCAGGCAATTCCAATTCAACTTACTTTATATATTCGTCTTTATTCTCATTTGAGACATCTATGTTAGCGCCGCCAGTCTTCAGTTCGTGTTGGCTCTTGTGCCCGAAGGTATCTTCGTCCAGGCAGAATGTCAGCTCTAGCTGCCGCGGATCGTTCTCTTTGATCCACATAAGCGAATTGTAATACTCAGTGTCCACCGACTCCATGTCCTTCAAATCGATGGGTTTCTGCAGCATCATTTTATAGAAGGGACGTATAAAGAAAGCATCCAGCAACTTGCCATGATAGACAGCCATGCCAGCAATGCGCCCAATGAATCTACATATTAAAAGGACAAGAAAGAGCACGCACACTGAATATTGAATAAAACCCATTAATGGAATATTTAGTCTCACTTAAAGTAGCTTAAATGTTCCTCGTTGCACAAACCGCTGCCATTGTTTATTTGTAGAGTGTAGTTGTCCATTGCCGAGTATTCAAAAAGACCGTAATAAGGATTAAACATTTCCTTGGATAATAAATAAAACCACTCTCTAGCCAGACCACCGTAATCTATAAAACAATGTACAAAAATCATTAAATACTTCTTAGGTTTAGTTTTCATAGCCGCATTCTTTTAAATGAAATCTCACCCAATCCAGTTTCGGCTTCGAATTCAACCCACAGTTTTGTCTTCAGCAAATCAGTTTTTGTGACCGAGCTAATAATTCTATAAGAATCCTCGAGAATGGATGTGCGTCGAATGCGTATCTCAAATTTATTTGGTACATTTGTCTATAACAGAAAAAGAACAGAAGAGACAGAAAGAGTTAAAATTTATACAATTTTAAAAAGGACAAACATAAAAACAAACATAAACATAAAATCAAAAAGGCTACTTACCGGTTTTCTAATATGGCTCTTAAAGTATTCATACTTCTGCTTATAATCGCGCGAATAGGGAACTGCTTGGCCAGCTATGTTTGGATTTGACAGTCTTGGATCTTCCCACTGCGTTGTACGTGTATCTAAAATAAAATGGAATTTAAGCGAAAAAGATTCAATTTAAGGGAGGAGTTGTTGTTCATTTGTTCCTTACTGTGATCAATGTAAAATACACGGCCATCAGTGTGCACGCGTTCCTCCCACCCTTCGGGCAGCGGGCCCAAATCATCTTCAACGCGACGTGTTTGATTTGGCATGGGACTAGCGCGTCCGTTGCGGGGATCGATCCAAGTGGTACGTCTGGCGGCATGGTCAATGAAGAAAGTACGCCCGTTCGGAGCTACCTGCATGGACCATCGCGGTGGCAAAGCTTCTTCCTCAACATTATTTGGAGACTGAAAAGTAAAATTCAGGAAGGAATATTTTTAACATTCATAAGAAAAAGAGTTCGAAAAATGGTTTTTTAATTGGTTTACCTGTTCGGTTACAGCTGCATTCTCATCAGCGGAATTTCTGCGTGTGGATGACGCTGAGTTCTCAGAACGAGTTCCACTGTCAGGCTGATCGCTATCCTCATTCTAAATGGAATGCAAAGGGAAAACCCAAAAATAAATAACTAAAATTTATTTAAGAATAATAATAATAACAGCAAAAAACAGCGTATACCAAAGTGAAAGCATTTAGCGAGCTTGTAAACTCGAGCGAAATACATAAACAAAATAGGATTACACACTTCAAAAGTCGGAAACAATAATAATATATTGTACAAAAAATTACTATTAAAATTAAACACGAATACATGTTAGTTATTAAAGAATGTGTGTGGATGTTATAACGGGAGAGTCTATATTTACTCTAAGAAAGAGGGTTTTTTGGTTAGAAAAATACAATTGCAAATTTACTTCAAGTGTATAAAATTAAGCAAAATTGAAAAACAATAAATTTTTTAAAAATTATCGTAAGTATAAATTATATGTATAAACTACATTTTGTATATAACTAACACAAATTATTACATAATCAACCAATTACATATCCAAAGAAAAGGTGCCAAAAAGCCTTTCAAGGTGAAAGCGACTGACTGACATTACTGAGAGAGGTTTTAGATTTCGTATTAAAAAAAAACTTTAAAAAAAAAACTTGGACTTAAATTGTGTTCACTATGAAATTTCTGAACACCTTCAATGATTTCAAAATGAACGAATGAACGATTTAAACGAAATGCAAATCAGCAGGTTATCAGCATTAGCGACACCAAGGACGAGACAACAAAACAAAAACAATGTCGAAAGCAAAAAAATCACAAAGGTCACTAAAATGTGAACATTTCCAGCAAGTGGAGGACATCCAACACAACTCAAAGTGAGGGCACCGTGATTACATAGTAACTGAATTTGAATTTAAATCGCAGTAGCGTTTTCTGCTAACCCCCTCACGTGACGAGGCGAACTGCTGTGGTGATGACCGACTTTCCACCACACAATTATGATTACGTAACTTATTGATGGGACGGTGAAACGAAGTGCTGAGAACTTTTGGCGTCTGGAGTACTGCACGCAAATCGTCAGATTGACTGCTTGTATAAAAATAATTAATGTTATTGAATATACAAGTATTTCCACAACTTCAATGGAGAAGACTTTTGAAATTGAAACCTTTGCGGTAACTCGTGGCATGTTGTAGCCATATTATAGTTGTTGTTTTTTTCGTAATTTTGGTAATTTAAATTCAACACATTTAAACAGATTGACTCGGCGGCTATTGATGATGCAATGGATTCTATAGAGGAGCCGCATGATTGTGACCTTGAAATGATATTATCCTCTAAACTACAACGGCTGACAACATTCTACGATGTAAAAAGAACCGATTGTTTTTTAAATAGTAGCATATCCTAAGACTTTCTAAATCCAATAAAAATCAGGGACTTCCCAAAAAAGGAAAGGAATGTAAAGAAGCTAATCTTTTGAGATTTCAAACACTTATATAATATTATAAAAAAAAATTTCTCCCTTGAGTTAAATCACAAATAAAAGCAACTGATCTTATCGTCTATATTAGTTTAGTTCAAGATACCATATGTGGATCATCTTAAAGGACAGCAATACTCAAAGAAGTGGTGATAAAACAAATTACTTTTTACTACCAGCAACAAGTGTACAATCGGCAACAGAAATTTCACAAACATTTACTCATATTACGAATTTCATTTAAGATATACAAATATCTAAAAAATATTTACAAAAATACGCGTCAGGTAGAAATTTGCATCAACTTCAAAATCATTGCTACATTGATTGTTTGATTGTTGAATATTTGGACGGCTTTCTGGGCGGGAACTGCACTCGGGGCAGTCTTCAGTTCGCCGATTACTCGTTGGCAAACCACCAACTCCATCCAGTGCTTCGCTGAAGTCGCTACTAAGTGAGCAGGATTTACAACTGCTATCAGTGCTAGATGAGTGCGTGAGCTGCACTGGCCCATCCTGACTAAGCACATGTAAGGGGGGCGACGTTGTTCTATGCTGTTGCTCTCGTTGATTTTCATTCGCAGCAGATAAAGGATTTATTGTACTCGCTGACGACGCAACAGAGAGGATGCTGCTTTCGAAGGGGCGCTGACCAAACTTTAAGTTTATAGTTTTAAGTTAATGGAAATATTTAGTAAATTCGTAAATAAACAAAAGGACGAAACGATTTCGAAAAAAAGGAAACCTTTATAAATAAAAAAAATACTAATCAGGTAAAATTGGCGGCATGCGAAGAAAAGTCATGCTTTAAATACTCTCTTCCTAAACGAATATTAAAGATCAAGTAGCTACATACATATTCATATAAATATTTAGGTAAAAACACGAATCTTACCGCTGTACGTCCAGTTTCGGAATCATCTACACTAATGTGGAAACGTCTTTGGAAGTCAGAGGCGGCTGCTTCTAGATTAACATTTGAATGGTTGGTATTTAACCTGAGAGAATGCGAGAGAAAAATATAAATATATAAAATGAGTTTATCGTTAAGCTAGCTTAGCCTCTCTTAAATGTTACTAACGATGTTGGACGCTCCCATTGAGTAGTGCGAGCGGTATGATTGACGTAGTATGTACGTCCGTTAGCATCCTGACGTTCCTCCCAACCATGCGGCAAAGGATCATGCCCATTCGCAGCAAAAGGACTCTACGAATTAAAATTATTAAGGTTTTTTACTATTTTTGTCAGATAAGTAAATAAACTTAAAATGCTTACCCCTGCTTGAGCTGCTCCTGTCATGGATACGTTCTCCACATGCTCCCAGTCGCCTTCGTTGTTCGCTGGCTGATCGCGTGGTTCATATATAAAAGCATGATAGATTTCTAGCGTGCCTTTTATGCGTGATTTGGCGCTAATTTCGAAATAAATTGAGGACGTAATTAAAGTAAACACCTCGAGTCAATTGGCAGACAGAGGAACACAAAAATTTCGGTCATCTAACATAACAAATACACAACTAAAGGACAATAAACAACTAAAGGTTTAAAGACAAAAACTGTGTGTGTGTGTAAAGAAAATTATGAGAACTTATTTTGTTCGTTTCTAAAGCCAAAACTTGGATGGACTACAACACAGATGCAGTGGTTGAACTACACATACAAAGCAATGCTTTTATATTTTACATTATCGTAGCTTACAGGGTGGACAACAAAATTAAAGCCAAATCATCAAGTACTTCGTAGGGTGGACAGGAGGATATCTTTTAGCAGATATTTTTTGTCGAAAAATTATACGTAGCACAGAAATAAAAATTAAATGAAAAACCAAAATAACATACCCTACTGACCTTCTAGGCCTGAGTGAGTAACTCTGTGGACCTATAGTGCGTCCCTCTTGCTCCGTTGGCAAGTTAACGAGCGTGAGCTCAACCATGCCGAGAAAATCATCCCGCGTCAAACGATTCTCGTCAAATACTTGAAAAACCAATTTATGTTCGCTTGGTTTCACCTTTGCATCGAGAGGGGAAGAAAGAAGAAATAAAAGAGCATAATTGTTGTCATGTAAAAAGCATTTCGCATCATGTTACTTACCATGAATATGAATTCCTCATTCCAGGATGGATTAAGTGTCTAAAAATAAACAACGGGTTTGGAAAATTCTTATTATATATGAGCCGTTTATTTTGAAAGTGGCATAAGTCACTTATGTATATTAATTTTGTCCGATGTATGTACATATGTATTTTACTGAAGTGATGTTTTGAAAGGGCAGTGATTTACTAAAATGTTGAATAAATTACATATGTATATAGTAATAATAATAATTTATACCATCAACATATTTAATATAAAGGTTTGATTTAAGTATTTTTTATTTTAATATTCATAAAATACAAAAATAATTCGTTCATTTTGAAACATATGTAAGTATAAGTAATTTATATGAAAATACATCACTTTAATTTAATTTTCATCAATAATAGAAGTGATTAAGTCCTCGGAAATCGTGTTTTATTTCAAATTTTTAAAATAACTGTGGTATATTGGGAGTATATAATTAAGCAAGTCCATCATGTCTTTGTATTTTGCTGAAGAAACAGGACGAGATCCAGCGTATAACGGATCCATCTCTATTTGTGACATAATAATGCTAATTATGTGTACTATATTTGATGTCACTATAATATAATTTACAAAACTGTACTATTCTTTCGCACTTATAAAAGTAAGTCCAATGATCACAACTTCTTTAACTTCTTTAAAAATACTGAAAATAATTCAAAACAATACTTCACACACACTTATCACATGTTTCTATTTCTTTCACACTAAGCCCCATAATTAAATCTTTTGAGAATCCTAAAATGTGTAGTGAAAAACAATACTATAGTGAAATAAAATATTAATGATTAGTTCGAGAAAAACAACATTGTAATAATTCAATTACATTTTTATTTTAGACTAGTCGACTACTAAATGTATGTTTTATTTAATTTTTGTGAAAATTTACAAGAATTCTTTTCAATTTTTACTCGAAGATCTATAAATTTTTATTTATAAATAAACACTAAAGAATTTATAAACACTAAAGAATTTATAAATCTTTTCATTTATAAATCATAATTTCATCTAAAGAATTTCAAGTAGAATATCAAAAGTCCAATTTTAGGGTACAATATAATAATCTGGCACCTCTTGACGTAGTTTACGATCCAAAGTGCGATTAAACAGTAGCAGCAGAAACTTCCGCCCTGAGTTTGGACAGAGAACAATTAACACCATCTTGATATCACTACCGTCGTCAAGTCACTACAATAGGTGGAGCAGACTTCTATTATATACACCCAGACCTATTGACAAATCTAAAAAGGTCGAGATGGCATGCACTGGTAACCCGTCAACCCTATTATCTATATTATAATATATAGGCCTATATTAGCCTATAGGCCTGCAATGTACTTCAATATGTTCTATATTCAAAGCATTATTGTTTTTATTGGATATTTTACACCGGGAGAAATTTCGATTCGATTAAACAGTACTTCTTTAAAAGTACTTGTGAAATACTGATCTGAAGATAGAGAAGGAGATAATTTGTTATTGCTGAATTTATGCAGGAATTTAATAGGAAAGAGGCGTCTTAAACTCATCTGTTACGGTTACTATCATTATCATTTTAAAAAAAGTCACATTGACAATGAAGATTGTCCCTCACAATATTGATTTATTGTTTTATCTAAAAAAATAAACTCACCTTTTTTTTGGTTTTTGTCAAAACCGAGTCAATATTTATATCACCATTAATTGTATTCAAATCGATTCTAACGTACGGATCACTAAAAATAGAATAATATATCAAGATTACAAGAAGTTTAGTTTTATTTATGATGTATATAATTGTGAATATAATTCAACTGTAAGGAAATCAATTTCTCAAGTCTTCTTTAACAAATAATTAACGCACCTGGCGCCGAAGATATCTTTTTTGGCCAGTGATTTGCCGCTAAGAACAACAATACGCAGTTGGCAGGTATCGGCTACGTCACTCTGAAATTAAACCAAGCACAAGAAAAACATTAACTAAGCATGGAAAGAGCATTAAAATGGGGATAGAATGAAGAAGAACGAGAGCTCACAAAAGAAAGAGCTTATGTTGTTGTACGAATAAAATATTTCATTATTGGTAACCGCCATTTTCTTTAAGCTCTGTTAGTTTAGCTTGGCTGAAAATGCTTAAACAACGCAAATTGAAAAATGCGTCCTTAAAAAATGATCAAACCCAATCTAAACCTTTATAGAAGAATAAAACATTTAATGCCATTTTTTTATATTTCAGACATTCCTTAATTGCCACAAGGAATTGTGCAAAGCTAAGACAAGCAACAATTATTATTACTGGTGTCAGCTGAACGGAATGGAATGAATCAATGAGAGGAAGTGCTCGTGGTGTTAGTACAAACAATCCGTCATACTTAAGGCGTTTAGTGAGTTACAATAAAGTACTGTAAACCTTGTGATAAAATTAAAAACCATTCCAGTAATAAGCAGCTTTTATATTCGTACAGTACTATCACATGGTTTGGTTTAATAGTTTTGGACCCACTCTATTGGACCCACTCTATCGGCACAATAAACAGTGACTTTTTTAAGAAAAGTGTGACCTTCAACCTTCGATTTTTCGATCCCCACCATGCGTATTTCTTCGCAATTTTAACATCTCAGTTGTGTTAGATAACTTTTTGGTTGAATCTGCATGGGGTCGCAGTTTTTATCACCCGATATACAGAGCTATGAATACATAACTATATTAATCAAATGTTTAAATGTATTATATTTATAGAAAATGCTAAAACTATACAAAAAGCAACGAAAAACCAAAATGTTAACGATTTTAATATGAAAATAATCATGGTTTGTTTCAAGATATTCGTATAAAAACGCGACAAATAAAGTAATTTTAACGTCATATTGATAAAAATGAAATTATCACAAAAAGTTTCATACGAAACCATTCATCGTCCGCGCTTTGTTGCTTACTACTATCTATTATTAGAATGGGTTGATGTGAAGCCTGTTTAAATACTTAATGATGATTCACAACGGTGTTTGTGGCAAGTCAACACATGGTGCTGGTGAACCATTATATGTGGTAATGATATACATATGTTATGCACAATTTGTAAAATGCACAAAAACATGTAATTTAAAAGGAAAATACGAAATTTTCGTGTTATAACCAGAGCCTGAAAATAACTGTTATGCTAATGACCTTCAGCAAAAGTTAAGTATTCTAAAAGTTAAAAGTTAACTAAAAAAAAACGTAACAAAATAACTTTATCAAAGACTTAAAAATTGTTAAAAGTCATTGATATCTGTTACTGGGTTTTATTCCAAATAAAGGGTAACTAACAGATATTTTAATTCGTACGTTGTAAAAAATAAAATGTTAACTTAAGAACCATACTTTTTAGTAGTATACTAAAATTCATTCGGAGCACAGAGTAGGGCTCACTTCTGTGTCCATCACGTGAAGAAAATAGATCACGTTGGATTATTTGCCCTTTAGCCCACCATCTCCTCAATGATAGTAACCACAATGGGTAACCTTCACGCGCCTTCCTAACCTAAATTATTATTTAATCTATTACGAAAAGAAAATCATAGCTCTATCAAAGCTAGCTGTTAAACGCTATAGGGGACAAAAATTTTCCTGTACTTAAATTTTTGTCAAAGCGTCTATTCGTATTCCAAAATAAAAATTTGTACAATAGTAAAATATGTATATAGTAAATATATAATAGTAATATTTCAATCTTTTCATTCAGAATGTACATTCACTTTCGCAGGTATCACGAGCAGCGGTATTCGCAGCGGTACCATCATGAAAAAATAAAAAATTAAAGGCATTAAAGGCAGTAGTTCCTTTTTGATAACTAAAGGAACAAAAAAAACACAAATAAAAAACAACAACACAATAATCCCAATATGGTTCAATCAAAATTATTCTTTGTGTTTATAATGTTCATCCAGTGTGCAACTTCAGGCATTCCTCGCCCATCCACTAATAAAGCGAAGAAACCTCCAAGGAAAGGAAGCAATTTTACACATGCGCCAACGCACCATTTTGAAAATGTCCTGAGAGTATATAACGCAGCATTTTCATTGCGGTTTCCAAACTAATGATCACAACCAGATTGTAACTCGAGACGTGAAGATACCAGTAAAGAACAGAAAAAGAGAAACAACAAGCAAAAGAAAAGCTAAGTAACCCTTTTAAATAGTTTTTAATTTCCTAATAGTTTAATCCTATTTAATTTAATTTATTTTATTTAATAGTTTTAATCCTATTTTACATAAAACGTTATTATTCACTACGTAAAACCAACAGGTGCGTGATGGAACAGGTCTAGATAGATCTTATTTTACAAGAGCTGGAGAATTTAATTTAATTTTTTTAATTTAATTTAATTTAATTAAATGTAATTTACATTAAAACATGCCTTAATGTGTTCATTCCAACACGTTGGTCATTTAACTGAGTAGAGTAACCCCAAGAAACCTGACTATAGAAATATAGTTTTCTTTTTCTAAATATAATTATCAGTACTGTTTTCTTCTTTTATCTAGTGCTGTAAAATGTTTGCCTTTTCTTTGAATTGAATTTAATTAAACAGCTTCTTCATTAAATTTCTTAAATACATTTCTCAGACATGGTTTCTCAGGCTGGGTTAGAGATGGGGTCAAAGTATTAAATAGCATAGGCTTTGAATATTTTCATAACAATAACTGAACTGGATCGGTGTGGCTCAAGTGCAATTAAATTGTCTTTCGTTGATATCATCCTTTCAATGAGAACTTTTCTTTCTTATTCCTTTGGACTCTTTAAAAACATAAATTTTCTTTTCTTCTTTAATTCCAAAAATTCTTTAATTTAATAAACTACTTTTGTTAATCAAAATACTATAAATACTAAACAAATACTTAAATTCCACATTGTTTGTAGTTTTTTATTATTTTATTATATGTATAGCTCTGTACATATTACGATTACATACATAAATAAATAAACATAACTGCGAATTCGCATGTGTTATTAGTTGTCTGTTAGTTGGGAAACATATTTACAGTTTTCTCAGCCTTAAAGAAACAACGGACAATTTTGAAATTTATATTCGCTTTTTCAGGCTGACAACTGTTTTTAGGTTTTCGTGAGCAGCCTTTTGAGAATAACCCCCTACTTTGAATTCAATGTCAATATACACTAATTCTATGTTAAGTATTTGTTGTTTTCGTTTTTGCTGCTGTTAATTAACAGATCTCTGTTCAGTTTTTATTTTCGCGAATTCGAATTCGTTCGGGATAATTTCACACAAGCGCAATCGTAAAGCTTCATTGCCATACAAGTATGTCATGTTTCTCAAAATAAAAACCTAATGACTATGATTATTACATGTTAATATTAGGTTTTAGTGTTATTTGAAATTAGTTAAATGATTTCAAATCAAATAAAAAAAACAATAATTTTAACTATACTAATAAACAACTGAAAAACAAGAAATAATTGACACTTTATATTGGTTTTAATGATGTCAATTTATTATTACTATCAATAAAATTTTTCTTTAATAGCATGATTATGATTTTTTCAAGAAGAAAACGACGATATATGATTTAATATTATGCTAGTTAAAGTCAATCTCTAGTGTACGATATTTCTGTCATTAGTTAATGCTTTAAACATCATTCGTTAAACTGTCATAAGTTAATAGAGTACAGTATTTAAGTATTTTACTGTAAAAACTATTATATATAATCAGAAGAGCAATTTAATTTTCGATTTTCTTTTCTCTATTTATTGTTTTTCCTTATTATGTTTTCTATTATGGATAATAATACATGTTCACTGAAAACCACTGTCCCAAAAAAACAAAAAAATTTGATTCAGTTTTTTTGCAGAATCATTATCAAAGATAAGTAGAGTAGATCGGCGTATCAATGCGATTTTATTATTTGTTTAGGGGGTTTTTCATTGCTTTTTATAAGAGAAAGCGTTTTTTTTTTTTTAAATCCAGTACTATTACAAATATTATATTTACAAATAGAAATTTCGTAGTCTACTAATTTTATGACAAACAGAATTCTTCTTCAAAATTCTGTAGTATCTATTCTTTTATTTTTATTAAAATATTCGAAAATTAGGAAATACAACACTAATCACAAGTTTCCATATCTTTATAAAGTAGATAACTATTCAATAAACAAAATACATGTAGAAAAATATTCACAATTTCCTTGTTATTATAGTTATTAAAAAAAAAAAGTATGGTCATGTATTGTACATAGTAATACAAGCTTAACCCTTAAACGGGAATTGATGCATATATGAATCGTCTTAAAAATGCTTTCTAAAATCACTAGGTTGATGTAAAATTAATTATTCACTGAACATAATCTCTTAAAATTAATCAATTAAAACTTCTAATATGTTTTTTGGTTTATTTTTAAATTATAAATAAATATAAAACACGGGTAAACTGAAAAAATATTTTTTTGCGAATTTATCATTTTTGGCAATGTTTGAACCAAAATTATTTGTACAAAATACGCAAAAATCTTACAATAAAATTATGTGTGCAAGCTTGATGTGTGTTTTAGCGAATTGCCTTTAAAATTTTAATAAAATAATTATACTTTAGTAGCAGGGGTAATAAATGAAGACGATTCATATATGCATCAGTGCGCATAGCGTCATACTTTTCTTCAGTGTGCCTTTGTCGACTGCATTTAGAATATGAAGGAGTACGATATATTTATGTGCGGGAATAAACTCATTATAGTTTTAATAAATTGAAATCAGAGAAAAGGGCTTTAGGTAATGAGTTTTCGTCAGAATTTTTTAGGGATTTTATGATGGTAAATCGTTTAGAAACGATTATGGGTCTGAAAAAAGGACAGATAACCCTTTTGCAAGTTTGTATGATGTATTTAAAAAACTACCTGCCCTTTTCAAAGACCATTACAATGGTTATCCAGTCAATCATATTCATTGCCTGTTATTTCATTTTTTGAATATGCATATGCATAAAAAGCATGTAACGTTTTTGCATAAAAAGTGAAGAATAAAAATTCTTCTGCCAATTCAATTTTGAAATTCTAGAAGTGTGCATCTGTTGTGAATTGTGAAAAAATAAAAAATATGTTGCGGAAAAAGTTAAGCTCCGAGGAAATTGCCTATATTTTGGCTGAAATTCCATCGTCCAGCGAAGGTGAAACGGATTCGGACAGCGATATTGAAGCAATTGACACTGAGCGTATACCGATCTCAGGTGAGGATTTGAGCGAAATTGCGGATGGCTTAGTTCTTCAGGATCATAAGACTGATGACCTTGCTGTCGATCCCTCTTCACCACCCACATCAACTGTAATATTTCGGGTACCCTCAAGAAATCAATTGGAAAGGCTCTTGTGGAAAAGAAAAAATTAAACTACTAACTGAAGATGAATTAAAATTTACAGGATGATCTTTAAAATTTCGCAATGTAATCGGAGATTACAATAAGCATATGGGTGGAGTAGACCTGGTGGACAGTTTTATTGGAAGTTATAGGATCACCATCAAATCGAGGAAATGGTACATACGAATATTTCATCACCTTTTGGATATGACCTGTATCAACTCCTGGCTTCTATATAAAAAGGCATGTCAATTAAAGGGTGTTGTTCCAAACAATCAGGCAGATTTTAGATTCGACTTAGCACAAACTTTGTGTCAGATTGATTTTGCTGGCAAGCGTGGCAGGAAACCAAATCCTTCTTCACCATCGGTTGCAAGCCAACATGACGCAAAAAGGAAAAAGTCGACTACAACTCAACCTATTCCGCCTATTGACGTACGCCACGATGGTACGCCCACTTTCCAGAAGTGGTAAGCAATCGAACACGATGCAAACTTCCAGGCTGTTTAGGACAGACCTTTATAAAATGTACAAAATGTAATACAGCTTTATGTATAAATAGAGATAGAAACTGTTTTTTACAGTTTCATACTACATAAAACTAGCTACATTTAATATTAATTTATTTAAATAATATTACATTACCTATAAAATAAAAGAAATAAATAATTAATAAACAAATTAAAATTAATAAAGAAAGTAAACACACAAAAAATTTTTTTTCATTTACAAGCACGTTTTTATGCGCTGGCGGGCAGTGATGCATATATGAATCAACTAGTTTTTTTAAAAATTAGGCAGTAAAATAAAAAAATTAAGAAAAACGAAGTATGGTACTGTTTTCAGGAGTGCCTAAATAACCCACGATAATTTTTTTATTAAAATCGGAGATGTTGCCCGTTTAAGGGTTAATTAAGTTAAATATGAGCAAGACATATAATCAATTTAATAATACAGTCCCTAACTCTAGAAACAGACAAACAAATCTAGCCAAGGTAGAAGCTCCAGAGTCTAGACCAGTTCGGCCACTCGAATCATCACAAGAGTTGGGGAAGAAAGGGATTTTTTTAATTAAATATCTTGTTCAACTCAACTAAAGTTGCTGAAATTTTAGTAGTAGTTACTTAATTGAATTTTCTATTTGATTGTATTTATTTTGATTTTTAGTTAAAACAGAAAATGCAATATAATGTATATAAATTCTATTAGAAACAACATTAAATAATAACAGTTTAACTAAATTGAAATTATTCTGGAAAAATTAAACGAACAGTAGAAATTTAATTCAGGGAGGCAAGGGCAAGGTCAAAGCCACAACACAAAACAAAGCATTACTTTAGATATGAAGGCATATGAAAAAAACCACTCAAAATATGTCACAACAAAATGAAAAAGAAAGAGCGATTAATGAGAAGCAAGATAATAACAGAGTGACCAACTTTAGAGATTCGTGCTAATTTATAATATTTTTAAAAGAAACAAAGTATAAAACTTTATTGAGTAAACTTTTGTCTTAGTAACGTTTTTGAGTGATGTATGTACATATATTAGAGCGCTAAACGAAAAGTAGGAGTTAGTTAAGCTAACTTTAAATCGAAATGAAGGAAGGTGACGTTCATTCTTAATGAAGGAATAAACGTAACTTTGCACTTAAGTATAGTAACTATAAATCTATTGAAAAATCGTGAGACCTCTTAGGACTGTAGGACTTCTGGGATGTTATTGCGACCTTTCAACTTCAGACAAGTTTTGTTGTTGCCTGCACCATCTATTAACCAACGAAAAACGAAGGTAAGAATACTTACCATTAATAGTAGTACCTACATCAACTACACTAAGATATTCAAATGAACATATTGTTAAAATAATAAAAAGAGTACACAAATAATTCACTTATATTAATTAATTTCATTTATATTAATTCATTAATTCATTTCACTGATATTAATATCAAGAAATTAAATACGTGAC
Organism: Myopa testacea; assembly: GCA_949629155.1. Classification (NCBI taxonomy): domain Eukaryota; kingdom Metazoa; phylum Arthropoda; class Insecta; order Diptera; family Conopidae; genus Myopa; species Myopa testacea. Next base: position 24,867,082 of record OX451348.1, on the reverse strand, counting down.
ATTAAATTAAGGCGTGTAAACGGATGGCACGATCAATTCAACATCTGTTTTTGATTGTATTATTTTATTCCATTTTTATTCGATCCCACTTGAAACCAGAAACGTACTTCTGGAACATAACTCTGGTCGAACAAACGTTTGTAATACCGTAAACAATAAATGATATGGTTGAACTTTGGATAACTGTGTTGAGATGAATTTATATTTATACAAAATTTCAGCAGTTTTAGCCGATCAAGGGCTTTTTTAATGGAATGCAATTATTGTAGATGTATGTAGAGTTTTAGAGCTTGTTTGGGTGGTTGATAGACTTAACTTACATCATTGCAGCCATGAATTTCTCGAGCTTCATCGGTTGCTTCGGCCATGTTTCTGAACTGAATTCAAGTATGTAGTTTACACACGCACTAAACAATGCTGTGAACAACGTAAATTAATGATATCCACAGAAGCAAATGCAATGAAGACGCTTTATAATAGCGAAAAATTCGTCTTCTGCTCTTGAAGATCGCATTCTTATGTACGTATGTGTATCTTATAAATACGACAACAGTGGCGAGGGTGGAGAGGTGAGCGAGTGAAGTAAAGTGCTCAAATAACTGGTTTAGGAGGAATTCAAGGCTTATTTACGTGTGTTTCTTTGACTCTTCGCCCATTTTTTCCATATTCGAACGAAAAAGAGAATATAATCTTTTCTTTGAGACGTACACATGAACTATGAATTCAAATAACACACTTCTGTGAATTTTCTGTTGTTTATCGAAGTAATTAAGCAGTTACGTGCGAATGTTTTCTGGATTGATTATTTTACACACTCACACTAATTACATATATTGTATGATATGCAAAAATGTACAATATTTTCTTCATTATTCATTATTCTCTTCTGCTTTGCCTTCTACTGCGAAAGGCACAAGAGACTTGACGAAGCTTTAGTGTTCATTTCATTGACTTAATTTCTTTCATTATTTATTTTCAACCGAAATTTCTTTTACACCATCACCATGATTACACACATTAAAATTATTATTTAATTACACTACCACCTACACGAGCGTGAAGACACTAACACACACATTAATACAATCACGGGGCGCAGACATGGCACTCGCTAATATTGCTAATTTTTATAATTCAAGAAAGAAAAAACCGTCTTTTTCTGTAGTTAATGCAAACAGCAACTTTTGTTGCTCCTACTGGCACCCGAGAACACATCCGACCAGACGCTCTCTGGTCTACTAAACTAAAGCTGCGTAGCCAGTTGCTGGTTGCACGTAACTTTTCGGGGGGGTCACAAACCAGTCGCCATACGATTTCAATAGCCTGGTTGGTATCAGTTTTTCACTCTCTAAATGTCGTCCTCTTCCTCGTCACAAAAGCATTCTCACTTGCATTCTCGCTCTCAATCTCTTTCTCTCTGTCCCTCTTTCACTGTCTTCCTATTTCACACTCCTTCTTCTCTCTCTCTCTCTCTCTCTCTCTCTCTCTCTCTCTCTCTCTCTCTCTCTCTCTCTCTCTCTCTCTCTCTCTCTCTCTTCCTCTCCTTCTCTATTTGTTGCTTCTTCCAATCTGTTATTGATGCTGCATACAACTTGAGTTGGTGCGTGTGTTAGTGTCCCAAATGGGGAGCAGCTTTTTCGTCAAGTTAAATTCTAAATATTTTTTCGCAGCAGGTTTTTCGTTGAGTGCTATGGTCGGTCATTCAATTACCGCCCGCCAAAGAAGAACCACAGCCGCAGAGTGGAGAAGCTTTTATCTCACTGTGTTTGTGTTCTCGTGGAAAAACAAAAAACAGCTGATTTACATAATTCACCAAAATGAACCCTTTTAGGTAGGATAAGCGTGGTGCATGTGGAGCGTACAAGTGCATGCGTTTGTGTGTTTGTTTGTTTGGTGAAGGGTCTATGCATCATGTCATAAGTTGGACAAAAAGAACACATTATTGCAAGAATGAAGAAGGAGAAATTTAAAGATATGCTTCTTTCGACTTCTAATTAAAACCAGAGTTGGGCACAACTAGTTAAATCATTAACTAGTTATCGTTATAGTTAAAGTTAATTTAACTTCGTTACTTTCACAGACGCCTTTGTTATCGTTAAAGTAACGAAGTTACTTTGCAATCGTTAACGTTAAAGTAACGAAAGCAAGATCGTTGTTCTGATCGTTATCGTTAAAGTAGCGAAGTTACTTTGCAATCGTTAACGTTAAAGTAACGAAAGCAAGATCGTTGTTCTGATCGTTATAGTTAAAGTAACGAAAGTAAGATCGTTACTCTGATCGTTTTCGTTAATGCAACGAAGTTAGTTCGGGTCGTTAACGTTGAAGCAACGAAGTTGTTCTTGAACTGTGAAAAAAAAGCTGTAAAATTACTGTGAAAACATCATGGCAATAAATCGGCAGGTAAAAATGCAAGCTTGGGAATGCGTAAAGAAGAAGAAGAAGGCGAGAAACACGATGAAATAGAAGAACCTCGTAAGAATCCAACATAAAGGAATAATTCCAATTCCTACAACATTTATTTAAATTATTTACATATATAAATACGTATGTATGTTTGTGACAATTGTTATAATGTACCTTTAAGGAGTACGTTTGTCTTTACTTTATATTAACGATGTTCCCACCGCTAGTATTGAGGCAATGAATGAGCATTAAGGGTAAATATATTAAAACAGGTAGCTAAGCAGTAAAATTTACAGCACAAAGGTGAAAACCGCATCGAAATCGGCCCAGCCGTTTAAGAGTTAACTAACTCTAAAGAGACATGCGACTAATTAGAATTATATTAAATAATTAATTAACTATTTGAAATGATTGGATATTCCTTGTTTCTTTAAACTTCTTTATAACCCTTAAATCAACAATAACAACACATGAATCTCCGAAAAATAAGTTGCCGAAAAATAAGTTGTTATTGTAATGCGATGCCGCCACACGGCATCAAACACAAAATTCACCACAGAGTATGTTGAGTTCGTAAATGTCATATCACAAACCAAAAGTTTTTTAGTTTACATTGTTATGCAAATTATTTCTCACGTTTACATAACGTTAACATAACATTAAATTAACGCTTTTAAAACTTAACGCAACTTAGCCGGTAAACAGTTGGAACGCATCGATATGCTGGAGCAAACAGAAGTTCGATGTGATTCAATAGTGACGATGACAAGCTTTGATTCCCATGCACATGAAAAGTTTGCTCTTGATTGCAATATACAAAAATTGATGCATATTTTGGGGAATTGTAGCATTGTGGACACATTTTATACTGCGTAATGTCATCGATCAACAGCGTGTGGAATTCAAATACGAAATCTGTGTTCAAACAATACAGAAGATGAAAGTACTGTATTTGGAAAGTGCCAGGATGATAATTGAAATTTCCGTATTTTATGTTGTAGTGAAGTTACGAAAAGAAGCACTGAGAAGAGAGAATTTGAGAGCTCAGCTTAGCTCAGAAACCACAGGAGTCGGAGGAAGATCCATCTGGTACCCGGGCATGGGATGGCACGCAACTGCATCAATTGAAAATCAAGTCGTTCTGTAATATTAAAGCAATTGACCAAACTAATTAAATATTTCACTTCCCATTCAAACATTATACACTTAAATAATCTTGTAATTTTGTATTTTAATATTATATATGATATTTTATTATTATTATAAAAAAGAGGAAAAATGATATTAAAAATAAATAAAAACACAAACATTACAGCTTTGTCAGCCTAAAAAAAAAACAACGGACAATATTGAAATTTTTATTCGCTCTTTCTCAGGCTGACAACTGTTGCGAGATCTGACAACGGAATTGTTAGACAAATGACAGTTCTTTTAGGTTTTTGTCAGCAGTAAGCTTTTGTGGAATAACCCCCAGAGCCTAATAATATGTTTCCTCTGACTTTTCTGAAATGAGTCTTTATTAAGTTTTTTGAAGAAAAGATGCATTGTGGCGAACATGAACATATATCGCTAGAAATGCCTCAACCTGATTTCTTTAGGGTGTGAAAAATTATAAGAGCTTGACTACATAGATTTTATCAAATAAAACATCTAATATATATCGATGTTGATATTGAGCCATGAGTAAAGAAAGACAAGCAAGGAAAGTCAAGCTTCTTTGTGTATTGTATTGTATTGAATTTTTCAATGCAAATTAATTACTTAATTTGCATGTTTTCAAACGCTGAGAAATGTGAATATATTTATTGCATTATATGCGTGATGTAAATACATACACCACCCACATGTTTTTTTTTTATGAGGAACGTTGGCATGTTCCGAAATAGCTATCCGATCTTGCCAGTCAAGTTGCGAGTTCAAATCCCATTGCAAGTGTAAAACGTTGAAGTCGGAAAAATATGGGTGGTGTATGTATTTACATCACGCATATAATGTAATAAATATATTCACAAGCTTCTTTAATTTTTAACTTTTATTTTAAAAGTAAAAGTTAAAAGTTGACCTCTTTGCTCAAGGCCATTGGCATAACAGTTATTTTCAGGTCTGGTTAAAACAGTTAAAATTCACCAATTTTAGAAACTAAATTCTCAAAAACTCCAAATAAATGTTGTACAAAAATAAGAATTAAATACAATCATTATTAGGTGATAATTTTATGTTTTTATATTTTTTATACAAACAAAAACAAAAAACCAAATTGTCTATTACAAAAAATTATTATGCACTTCAATAAATCATAAAGTCATCAAACTCTTCAACTCAGTTCGCATGAATGTTAATATCTTGAAGTAAACTTTAAACTTCCAATATTCAACATTAATAGCATGTAGCATATATTTATAACTATTCAATTGTTCTTGTTTTCAAAAAGCACCCATTTTCACAAAGAAGTTTTGTTATGAAATTCAATCACATACTATCCTATATAAAATATTAAATAATGATTATAGAAGCATACCATTTCTTAGAAAATTATACATAATACTTATTTGAAGCTAAAGTATATAATTTTAAAAATACCTAACTGTGGCCACAGTGAGCTTCGCGGCTAACATTTAAAAAACTATTTAAACCATTATGAAGAGCATGATAATCATATTCATTGCCACCTGTTATCAAATGCGGTGAGGTGTGAATATATAGCTCATTATATGCGTATCGATTGATAGTAATGTTTCTATTCATGGCTCGTGTCTTCCGTTGTAAATATGTGACTAATATTTATATATGTATGTAGATGTGTGTATAAATGTAAGCAAAGAATAAATACATAACTAATGAGAATGAAAACGAATTGCAGAAACTTCGTTTTAAGTTGCTGTAGTTACTAAATGCAATGTGAATAGAAATTTAACAAGTTAATTAATGAAGTAGATAGAAATAGTTAATAGGAACTGTAATTTAATTGAAGTATAGAGAAAGACATTAATTGAAGCAACAATTGAAGAAAGGGCAGAAGCAACAGTAGTAAACACCACTAAACTTTAACAATTGCATGTTGGTTGAGTTAATTCTAATTATACAATATATGCGTAGATTGTTTATTACGGAACAGAAGAAATAACAGTTTTAGAGATATGTTCATACCTATATATGTACATAATTACAGAATCTTTATTTCTTGTACAAACTTCTTACCGCAGTGGCTAAGGATCGTCGTGGCGTATGTCCGTTTCCGTATTCTTGATTCGTGGATGAATAACGACGTTGTTGGCCAGCAACAGAAGCGGCGCGACGACGAGGCGGTGGCCGTGGAGCATCTCCGGCTGCCCCGCTAGGCGATGATGAAACCAAACCAGCTGAAGAAGTGGCAGAGTGGCTCGACATTGTTATTACAACTTCAATGTAGTATGGAAACCAAGAATATCAGTGACAAAATGTTTAACTGTGTAAGTAAAAGGTATGTCATTTAAATAAGCAACTAGTTGACAAGCGCTCAAGAGTAAAAACAACAGAAACCCGAAAACAAAACCACGCACATTGGTATTATATTCAAAATGTTTTCCCAGTAACTTATTCCAAATGCGACTTTCGGAATTAGCTAGAAATATGTCTGTTTTACGAGACGAAATACAGGCAGAAAAATAAATCCTAGCATCAATCATATTAACGTAGTACTTGATAAGTAAAAATTACAAAAAAAGAAATCAGACAACAAGAATAGCCACTAACAGACCGGCCACAGCAACAATATTCAACAGCGGCAAACAACAGACACACTTTATCTGTTGTGCTTTTTTTTACTGTGAGGAGAGCTGAAACGCTCGGCTGAGTGGAGGTCGTTGATGGCGAAAAATTCCTGGGTGTAAAATCTTTTGTTTTAAAACTTTACATAGGTAAAAGTGCCAGTAGTAGATTTCAAAGATTTTAAAAATCCAGACTGGACAAGTCCAGTATAGTCAAGGTGTGCCATGGATAAGTAGCCGAGAGGTATTCTACTATGAACTTGCTTTATAGTTCCGGCTGACTTCCTGCTGATCCTTACCACTTTCAAACCCTTCTCAATCGTCGTCGTTGTCAATGTTATGTGCAAGCACTTCTGGGATACACAATTCTAAGCAATTCACATCACATTCACACTATTTTCTAATTAAAAGCTATCTTACAAAATTTCTGCGTTGACGTTCCTACTATTTGTTCTGATTTACTTCGCGCGGTATAGTTTATTTGCTTATCCTTTCTTTGCACCACTAAAAAATTCTGCTTATTTTATTCACAATCTTTTTTTTGTTATTTCTACGAATTTTTCTTGAATTTTATTTACACAATACACAATTTTTTACTTGAATTTATTTAAAACTAAATATTGAAGTATATAAAAACCGAACCCCAAGAAATGTTTTATCAGTTCTTTACTTCAACGTCCGCACAAAGTTGTAGACGTCAGATATTTACAGAGAATAGAATCGAGTAGCGTTGCCAGCAATGATTTTTCATATTTTCTTGGTATTTTGATTGTTTGTAACGTCAAAAATATGAAAAACCCCAAAGAGCATAAAACAAGACGAGTAGAAAAGAAAAATGCGTTAATGCAAAAAGGCTGCATATTGATTATACTGTTTCGAAGTTCGAAATACTAATCCGATATTACACTACGAACTTTGTTCGTCAAAACTATGAAATTGTTATTGCTTTTGTGTACAAAGTTTTCGCTGTTGTTAGCTACAGTTCATGCAGAGTAGATGAACTTTTGCGAAGCCAACCAACATGTTTGCTGTCGACGAGACCAAACTACATGAACAGTATGAAACGTCAACTTGTATTTGTTAGGAATACTATTTGATTGTCAGGAATGTTATTTGATTGTTCTATGTGTAACCAACACCGAACAAAATTTTGCGAGAGAGCAGACATGGTTCATCGAGGGCAAACAATGTTCGTAGTGTAATATAATTACACTATCAAATCTTGTACACATCAAATATTATGTTTTCACACCCACGCACACACGAAAACTGTTTCATCAGTGGCTAACCAGATGTATTCCGGGTTATTTAATGTAAGCTATATATTTAAATTTCTTTTAACGTAAACGATCAGCTGATCGATGTTCGAAATCACAAATCCAGGTTAATACTTTTATTTAAGCGCCATGTTAGATTCTTATTTCAAAGTAGAATTATTTCACACTCATCTCAGAAATTTCATGTCACTCCACTTTTCTTGTTCTAATATGAACATGCCCAAGCGAAAGTTAGAGGATTACTAAACTAAGGCGTGTAAAAAGTGAAACGTACTGTATACTATTTTTTTGCACAGTTTTCAAAGTACAAAGCTCGAAATGTTTCTCGTATTCTACTTTGCCTTACATTTGTTGCATAAACAATGAAAAAAAAACTTTCCTAGCTAAAATTATGTGTTTCAACTCATATTTCAAAAGTTTCTGGAGAAAAATCATGCCAAACAAACATTGATTACTAATTCCTAGAATGAAAAGACTTACCTCTATCAATTAAAGCATACTCCTTGTTTTCAGAATGTTCTTAGAATAGTATGATAGTATAACAAACAGCAGGGGGAAAGGGTATTTCATTATTTATTATATTACATTTCAGTGAATTTTACTGTGTACACTGACATTTGTGTACAGTATAGAATTCGTGTCGTGCACTTACGACACCGGATAACAAACATATGTATGTAGTTGTAAATAAAGCTGTTAATAAAACAACTAAAATCTATTTCAGAATTCATATAAAGGAAAGGCAATCGTTTTGTAAAGCCTCCTACCAAAAAAGTGGCATCAATGGGCCACTAAAAATTTGTTCGCTGCAGATAACTATGTAATTGATTAACATGAATTTATTTTATGTGGGCACAGTAATTGGCCACATTTCTAAATATGCTTCATTTATTGACACTTTTCCGTTTAATAGTATTGTGGTGCACAGCACACGTATTGAACAAGCATTAACAACTTTCATCACCTTGGCTCATAGCGTAAAATATAAACGCCGGAGTATTTTATTTTTGAAAAAAAAAAACGCAGCGTTTGATTGCGTTAAACGTTGAGCAGTGTGCTGGCTTTATAGATCTATGAAGTTACAAAAACCATACTTGTAAAATCTCAGAAGGGATTTTGGGTGTCTCGGAGTTGTCTTCTCGCCATAATAATAGTCGGTAACTATGAGCATAATCAAATTAAATATTGCTTAGCTCAGCTACTTGCTTTCGAACGGCTCGCTATTCGTACTTCAGCGATTGATTTTATTGTATTCGTTGCACTTCTCTGGTGTGCGGAGCGCATTTTAATCGAGTGTGCTTTTTTATATTTTCACTGATCAGAGTATAAAAAATTCTGCACATCATAAGTATAGAATTTCTTGGCGATAAAAGAAAACGTTGTAAAATAAAAAAACGTAACATACATAGAAATATCTATACGCAATTCAGAATAACATTTGATCCCAGCTGAACCTGTTTTAAAATTTTGAAATAGATTATAATAACCAGAGAAGAGAATGTAAATCGAAATCCTTAAAAAAACAACTTTTTCCCGTTGGAAGGTTTTTTGCTATTTTTATTTTTTGATTTTTATGAATTTCCCAGTTTTGAATTTTTGATTTTTGTTAACTTTTTGTTTGCTTTTTTCGAATAAGTATCTCTGTATTTGATTTCTTCACATTGCTTTATATTGACAATATAGTATGAAGCTATTGCAGCGAAAAATAATTTCATTTTACATGCTGTGTTATTATTGTGTCCAAAAGGGATTTTTTACAAATTTTTGGTATAATCGAATTTTTGAAATAAACCTTCCCAATCATCTTCTCTACGTCTCTTCAGAACAATTTCTTTCATCGTTATTTACGACTTCAATTAGTTTGAATTGCATTTGTGGACTTTGTTTCTTTTTGTTGTTTGTGTTTCTCGATCATGTGATATTAATACACAATAATTTTCACAATAATTTGCATTTTTTTACAATATGAATTTACAGAAATAATTATTTGCGACTTGATTATCATCATCTTTATTATCATTAGGTTTAATAGTGAAGTTGCTTTATTTTTAAACTAATGCGATATTCATTTAATAGAATCTATTATTCGATGGGTACAAATTAGGTTTAAAATGTCCTCTTTTTATACAGTATACATCGTTTATCAATCTGTGGTGGTTCGATTGAAATATTTTGGCATTTCTAATATTCTTTATATTTACTGAATATTTACATACTTGTTCCAAAATCTTTATTCGTTATTATTTTAGTTACAGCTACGTTTAGGTTTGTGTGATTAAAGCTCGAGTAAAATAAATCGGAGTTCGCCGTGGGGCGAACATTTCAATAAAAATGTTAAATATGTATATGATGTGAAGGAATCGTTACATGATTAAAAATTTAAAACTACTAGAAAAATTTACATCTAAACCGCTAGAACTAGTCATTTACTTAATTTAGATTAGTGTATAAGAATTGAAAATTGGTATATCTTAACACTTAACATTAGCAATGAATGGAAGGAAGGGAGGAAGGGAAGAAGGATTCAAGCTCCTGACAGATGATGACTTTAGTCATTGTGCCATTACCATTTTAGCAGCGTCTAGAATGCTTGTTGCTTGGGCGAGGAGTAGGTGTAAAAAGCGTAAAAAGTATAAAAATATATATATATATTTATTGATGTACAATTGATCTAGTTACCATCATAGTGAGAGAATGCTTGCACAAAATTGCAGAAAGCTTACGTGAGTGTGTAAAAAATTAGCATGATGGCGGTAAAAGTATAAAACGTTTTAAAATGTAACAGGAAATTAAAATAAATGAACTAGAAAATGTGAAACTTAACTATTTAAATAAAATCGCAACAACAATATAGATATTTAAACTTATCTCATCAATACAATAATTAATGCCGATATGTGATGATGATCACACGAAATTGTGTTAGTTTTTAACGCAGTGTTTATTTAAGTGTAGCTACTGCAGTTGATCCCGGCAGCTTTTGATGTTTCTTACGTGTTTTTTTTTTTAGTGGTCTTCAAGCTCATGAGTTGCAGATGTGTCAAGTGATGATTGCTGCCTCTCCACTGCCGAAGTATTTATTTGATCAGAATGGGTTTGGTTTATTGTTAATTGTTGCTTGTGTTCATTGGTTTTCTTCTTCTTTCGTCTCTTGCAATAATAATAGTTGTGGTAGAAGTTGTCAATGTTTCAGTCCTTGGAGTGAATGGGTATCACAAATTTATGTCCGAATGGACTTTTGTACTTTATGCCAGCATCACGATAAAACTTATCGGGAATTCCTAAATTACACAGATATAATTTGCCACACTTGCTCGATGATATGCCGTTCAATGGTAGTATTGGTAAGATCGAATATTTAATGGGGACCTCGTTGATGCCGCCAGGGGGTGGATCCATAGCCAAAATTGATGCTCTAACAGAGGAGAAGGAGAAATTAATTCAGTTTTAAATTTTAAAAAAAAACAATAGTTACCGATTTTCACTTAACCACTTTTTAACATCATCAGACAAATGATTTGACTTTGTCGATAATATCACAAGATCAGGTGATGGCAAAACTGTGTGACAGGAAATGCGGGAGGAGGAGGAGGAGGAATGCAATCATATTATTAAGCAGAAGATTAAATGAATTAATTTTCTCCGACTTACCATCCACAGAGTACACGACATTGTGTCCAGTTGCTTTAAATAATGAAATCTCGTTGCTCCTTTGTTCGATACTTGATTCTTCCTCCAAATAGAGAAACACTTTAAGCCCATGCGATGCCAATTGACGTCCAGTAGCGGCACCAATATTGCTAACCCTATGAGAGACAATTATTTCACTTTGAAATTGCTCGTTTTATGGAAAGCTCTCAAGTTTTTAACCTAAAACTATCCGATCTGTCACAAATGATGGCAATTGTTGGCCACTGGTGGCAATTATTTGGTGTCAATCGACGTGCGCCGCCAAGCAGCAAGATCGCCAAATCGGTGGCACCACGTGCCAATATATCAGTCTGACGTTGCAGCGATAGTCCGCATTTTTCAGCGGTCAATTCAATTTTTGAACGCACGAATGTTGGAATGGTTGGAATAACGAGTTCTTCATCTAAACATTGTAAGGTGTTACACAGAGTCCAGTTAGTCCAGTTAATTTATCATGTAGCAACGATTGTTTTAAATTTGTCCTGATTTTTACCTGTTACAAAGTCAGTGGATCCATCGAACATGGTTTCGATCTGCCGTAGCTGCACCGGTTCACCTTCTAAAACGTTTTCATCATGTCGATACTGTTTCTCGCGCATGGACACCGCTTGGCGCACTAGATCAGGCTTCTGTCCGGCATCAATTACATTCCACAGAGCCTGTTTGTCGAAAAGCGCCAAATTTCCTTCGAAATCAAAGTCTTCATTCAAAAGTGGATCGTCCATGGAGCTGCCAAAGGTTTGATTATGCTTTGAGTTTTGCTCTCGTCGCATCTTGCGCTGCTTTTTGCCCCCATTTCCGTTGCCATTCCCATTGCCATTCCCGTTCGAAGAACTACCATTACCGTTACGCATTTTGCCATTCCCATACCCATGCCCATTCACCGAGACACGGGTGCCGTATTGAGTATTGACGCATCCTTGAGGCTGATCGATATCGATGACTTTGTTGCTGCCGCGTCTCTCAGCATTCCAACTTGTCCCAGCGGAAAGGGAGGTAGGGTAACAAGAGTTAAATGCAGCTCCCATGCGTACCTCAACTTTCGGCGGTATTAAGTTACCAAAGAATTGAGCCACGCTATTGGTGGTACAGGGTGGAGACTGAGGGTTATAAGAGTCAAGTTGGAAATGCGGAGAAGGGAATGGAAGGGTTGGTGGAAACTCTTTCGCTTGTGATCTATAAACAGATTTGGATTTAAAACGAATCGCACAATAAAACGTAGCCCAAAAAACCTGTGCTGTCCTTTCGGTTCTATACTCATATCTGATATTTGATATGCTAAAGCGGAATAGTTCGCAGCCTGTGGCGAAGCATTGCGTTCTTGTTCTGGTTCTATTTGATTCCCTTGGTGTCCGCTCGAGGGTCCGTTTCCGGCATTGGCAAAGTTCGGCTGCAATACAGGCATTGGCTTGTTGATCACAGCTGGTGTCACTGTGGTGTGCCCATCGTAAACTGGTATTAGGGTGATATCATAGATATCCGTAGATCTGTGAGGCAATGAAATAACTTTTGCAAATAAACACAAATGCTTGCCCCATGAGTACCCACTTCAACGTTACTTCTGCGTCCTGCTTCCGTAGCGGTATGCCATTGCGAAAAGCACGTACAATCGTTATTTCGCTGGCGCTAATCGCCTTGATAATGCCCTGAAATATACCAAGATCTTCATCGCAATGAATGGATACCGCTTTGCCCAGCCACTGTTCCTCCATCACCCGAACGAAGAACACTTTCACACCAATCGACTTTTAAGGTTATATTTCTAAATACTTCCTTTAATCTCTTTAATAATTTTTCTTTTGTTTATTGTTAACTTAACCTTTGGGCTAGTTAAAAACTAATTATAATCAACAAAAATCAAAGGTTTTATAATCAACAAAGGTTTTCAGATTTCTATGTTGTTTTTACAACGAAGTTTTTTAAAAAAGATTTCATATACTTCCAGAACTGTAGGCAATATACATTAAAGTCTTGGAATCACAGTTCACAAGAAACAATTTTTTGTAATCACTTTGTATAGTTTTTAATAGTTTTTTGCCGTTTTTTAGCATTAAATATGTTTAATTGGTACTTCTTCTTGCTTTCACACATCGAACGACAACGTCGCACATAAAATTGGACGATATTTTCTGGATTGAGTTTTGAAGCTTTTAAGCTTTTTATGTCGACAACATGGTTGCATAACTTGAATACTAGATTGTCGTATGGATACGAAAACGTAAATTTCTAAAAGAAAACTTAAATGTATAAGCACATCGAACAGCGTCAGTGTCTCAAATAATTTACTGTACAAATCTAATGGGGAAATTTGCTGTCTGACGCTTGGCGTTATGACCCGTCGATCGGATCGATTCTATTTTCTCACGGACATCGAGCTTATTCTCTTTTTTTCAGAAATATGTTGTCTACTGTTCGTCCAAAATACTTCGAAAATAATGAAATTCTTCAAAAAATTTAAACAAAATGCAGATTTTCATATGCAAACAAACGAAAACCGCAACAAAAGACACAACAAAAAGAACAAAAAGACACAACAACTTTGCTGAAGAAAAAACACGAATAGCAGAAACGCAGAAATGGCGGACATGATGTAAACAAATTTTGACGAGCGTTTTGGGCCATCTTGTTTGATGCTAAGAAGTTATGACGCTTGTTTGATGCTAAGAAGTTATGAGCAGTATATTCACTTACTGCTTCCGTTTGTAACGCATTAAAGGAGGCGTGACAGGTATAGAAAAGTATATATCTTCTTGATCAGCGTGACCTCCTGAGTCGATCTAGCCATGTCCGTCCGTCTGTCTGTCTGTCTGTTTGTCTCTCCGTCTGTGGAAATCACGATTACAAGACAACGAATAGAGATATCTTCTTCAAACTTGGCACTAATATTGTCTATCACTAGAAACTCATCGGTACTGAAAATGGGCAAAATCGGACCATTACCACGCCTACTTTTTATACTGAATATAAATTCATCCATGCTTATAGCTCAATTTCTCAGCTTGTAGAACGAATTTGGGGTTGAAATTTTGTCCAGAACTGCACTGTCTCTGACCAAAACAGATCACCAAAAATGGGCGTGGTCCGCCCACTAATTAAATAAAACTCGATTACAGGAGAACGAATAGAGATATTTTTATCATATTTGGCGCGAATGTTGTCTATCATCAGAAACTCATTCATATTGAAAATGGGAAAAATCGGACCATTGCCACGCCTACTTTTTATAGCAAATATAAACTAATCCATGCTTATAGCTCAATTTCTCAGCTTGTAGAACAAATTTGCGGTTGAAATTTTGTCCAGAAGTCAACTGTCTCTGACCAAAACAGATCACCAAAAATGGGCGTGGTCCGCCCACTAATTAAATAAAATTCGATTATAGGAGAACGAATACAGATATTTTCATCAAATTTGGCACGAATATTCTCTGTCATCACGGAATATTTGATATTGAAAAGGAAGAAAATTAGACCATTGCCACACCTAATCTTTAAGTAAACGTGTGTAGGGTATATGAACACTCTTTCTGGTTTTTTTGTTTTTGCAGAATTTATCGCATTTTACACTTTCTTTTATTGACATATGATACACTTAATATTTTTACTTAGATATAATGAACAAAAATAACTCTTAGGTTCTTTTGTCTTACGCGAATTTATAGGCTGTTATTCCCAATTAACGAAATGTATTTCAATTTAGTTTGTTATTCCATACCGAAACTTTAATACTGGAATGACTAATAGAAAATTAGTAAATTAATGTTGAAATATTCTAAAACATATATTAAGTTAAGCTGTATTAAGCATATATAGTGGCAAAAACTCATTTTCATTAAGTAAATAGTATTTACAATTGAGAATAAGTTTCCATATTATTTTTGAAAGAACTACTATTCTAACTAATATATCTTTGAGTCTCATAACCGAATTAGAGCCTGAATGCACGTAATTGATTGTTTAAATTTTACATTAAGCGGTCCTCATTTTCTCCACCGGAAAATTTGAATGCTACTTGAGTGATCAGCGTCTCAACGTGGCTAATATTACGCATACCGAGGTAAAAAACTGATTTCCTTATGGGTATATACGTAACCAGCTCAATAGCCGCGGACCGCTCACTTATCAGTGATCAGTGCTACGTGTTTCTGAACGGTATGCTACCTAATCGCTGAGCGGGGCCTGCAAGCTGACTACCGTCCCGAGCTCCATGAGTCCTAGCTACGTCACTGTATAAATAGTAGCCGCGGTCGTTACCTGTTTTCAAAACAAAATAACTAGCTTAGTAGTTTTATTATTGTGTTCAAATTTTAACTTTATTTCCGTGGTAATAAACTTGTTTTTATGAGCTATACTGTATAAGTGGGCAGACCGAGCCCAGTTGTGCTGTTATGTTTTATTAAAAAATAAGTTGTTATGTACAGTTCTATTCAGGAATCTTATATATTGAGAAATATAACCATTTCAGATCCTCTTTTGCCTGTGTAACTTAAAAATGGGCACATCACGCCCATATTTGGCATACTAACGGGTATATAACGGTATAATGCTACTCTATACCGAGGAATGAAATGTCTGTTGTCATAATTCAAAAACGAACGCTGATATCAAATTTCTGATAAAAAATACGCGTGTTCGTTGACCGATTTTGCAAATTTTCAATACCAACCTGCAGACCATAACAAAGAATATTTTTGCAAATATTTCATTACGATATCATCAGCAGTTCTCTTCTGATTATGATTTCAGCAGACATACAGACGGAAGAATGTGGCTAAATCGACTCAGGAGGTGGCGCTGATCAAGAATATACAGTCTGTCAAGAAAGAGTTTACACATTGAAAATAAATTCCATTTTTCAATTTGTTTCGCAAAACAATACTACTTTTTGGTTCTTTATAGAATTTTCGTTTATCAATTATCTTAAGTTGCAGTACTTACAACAGTTTAATGAAAAAAAAAGCCAAATTTAATGCACAATTTATGAAATATGCAACAAAAATCATGAGTACTCAGTTTTTTAACTGTCAAGAAACTCTTTTCACAACTCTTTTGTTGATTTAAAATGCGTTGTTTTTACCATTATTTAGGCATTGATTTGAATTTTTTTCTGTTGGTATGTTAATTACTTGTTCATTGTTGCTTTGTGAATACAAAAAGTTGAAAAATCGTGTTTTCTGGTGGTTCTTTCTTTTAACATAAGGTTTTCTTAAAATGCCAGACAAAATGTTATGTTTTGAAGTGATTCAGTTGGTTTATTGCAATGTTCAAATGGGTAAAATTGTACCAGAATTATCCAAGATGTTATCTGTAACACGAAAGACAATATATAATATTTATAGTGTGAAGAAAACGAGGGAAAACCAGAACTGAAGTATGGAGGCGGCAGTAATTGTGAGTTAGCTGAACGTGCAGAGCGCGTTATGATGAGGAAAATGTACCAAACCCTCTAGGTTTCCACCAGAACGCTTGCACAAGATCCCAAGGAAGAGTGTGGTGTCGTCGAGTTTCTTGACAGTTAAAAAACTGAGTAATCATGATTTTTGTTGCATATTTCATAGATTGTGCATTAAATTTGGCTTTTTTTTTTCATTAAACTGTTGTAAGTACTGCAACTTAAGATAATTGATAAACGAAAATTCTATAAAGAACCAAAAAGTCGTATTGTTTTGCGAAACAAATTGAAAAATGGAATTTATTTTCAATGTGTAAACTCTTTCTTGACAGACTGTATATAGTTTTCTATATCTATCTTCTCTATTTCTATGCGTTTCACATTTCGTGGCAAAGTGTATATACCTTAAGGTAGGGGTATAATTATCCCACAAAAAGATATTCCAAAACTTAAAATGCTTACGGACTATATACTTTTATAGCCGCGCCTGAATGCGGCTAATGATATAGCATTAGGGTCGTCATACACGTTGCTACGACACGTAGACACACGTAGAAGACGTTAGGTCTTCTCTCCAATAATACAGTTGTCCTATCTGTCATTTAAGAGGGAATTATTTTTTTGCAAATGATCTCTGCCTTTTTTCTGCAAAACTGTGAATGTCTACATAATAATTATAATTATCGAAGAATTTATTATGACATAAAAGAAAGGCATTTCAAATGACGATATATTATGTAGATATCTCAATTGGTCATACAGACGCATGTAGTTGTTGCTGTTGCACGCATATTATATGCACATGTGTTTTCTGCATTAGATGGCAATATTGATTGTCGATCAAGTTCAGTTATTGGAGCCGTAACGTAACGAAATGTATCAATTGGTTGATGTTTCTCAACTGACGGTTTAATATATCGAGACTACGAAACAGACATGTTACGTTCAAAGTTACTATTTTTTGCCGAATCATTCGGCATCATATGAATTCATAATCGACGTCGGGATAATTGGGCCTTAAACCTTAACGCAGTAAACTATCATAAGGGTTGTAGTTGGCAAGGCTACAACGTTTTTGTATATTTTATATATATATTTTGTTCTAAAGTTTAGATGTCATTTTAGTTTGACATTTCATTTGGAATGAGGCGCTGGGGTATTATCTCTGTTGTAGTTGAGCATTTATCGTTTTAGTTAAGGTTCTAGTTTTATTGTCGTCTTTTTTAAAGTTTCGGCCTTTTCGATTTTACTTAAAGTTTTCGTATTGATTTTTGAAAATTTGACAAAATGTCTGATGACGACGATGTTCAGTATATTAGACGTCAGAGAACGCTTCATTACGGATCGCTGGAGGAGACTGAAAGGAACCGGCAAGCCGCAAGCGGTGCGTCTACTGCATCGACTGCTGCAGTAAACTTGGAGGATATTGATTCTGACGAGGACTACGATGAACCAAAGAAAAGCACAACAAGTGTTGCTGCTCCACCGCCCACCGCCGCAACGCTGGCTAACAAAATTGATGATGACTACTTCGATATCGAGACTGAGGTGGCCAAAGACAAAGTGGCCTTGCTCGAAGAGTTCGAGCGCAAGCGCAGAGCGCGACAAATAAACGTGTCAACGGATGACACGGAAATCAAGAAAAACTTGCGGCAGCTGAACGAACCAATTTGCTATTTCGGAGAGGGTCCCGCTGAGCGACGGCGTCGTTTGAAGGAGTTGCTCGCCAGCCTCGGCGAAAATGCCATCAAACAGAAACAAACGGAAGAGGAAGAACGCAAGCAGCTGCAAAAGGAGCAGGAGACCACGTGGTACCACGAAGGACCGGAGGCGCTGCGGGTGGCGCGTCTTTGGATCGCCAACTATTCACTGCCGCGCGCGAAGGAGCGGCTGGAAAAGGCGAAAGAAGCACTGGCGTTGCCGAGTGCGACGCGTGCTGGACGTATGGTGGAGCTGCAGAAGCGCCTGCAATCACTCGCTCCTCAGTGTTCACAGGTGGGCGACACACGGCCCGTGAGTGGGTGTGCCTTCAGCGATGACTCGCTGCTGCTGCTGACATCCTCGTGGTCCGGGCTGTGCAACGTGTGGTCCGTTCCCGACTGCCAGCTAAATCAAACGCTGCGTGGCCACGCCAGTTACGTAGGCGGTGTGGCCTTTCGTCCAGGCGTGTCGAAAGGAGATGATAAGGTAGTGGCCATGGCATCGGGTGGCCACGATGGAGCGGTAAAGTTGTGGGGCTTCGGTTCGGAGGAGTCGATCGCTGACATAACTGGACATATGCCGCATCGTGTCTCCAAGGTGGCCTTTCATCCGTCGGGCAGATTTCTAGCGACTGCCTGTTATGATGCGTCGTGGCGTCTCTGGGACTTGGAACAAAAGTCGGAGGTGTTGCATCAGGAGGGCCACGCCAAAGCCGTGCACTGCGTCAGTTTCCAAACCGACGGCAGCGTGGTGATCACTGGCGGACTGGACGCTTTCGGGCGAGTGTGGGACCTGCGAACAGGTTAATTAATGGATAGCAATATAAACGATGGACAAGCTTTTAAATTCGATTCGGTTCCATTTCAGGGAGATGCGTTATGTTCCTCGAAGGTCACTTGGGCTCCATATTCGGGGCTGATTTCTCGCCCAATGGCTATCACATTTCCACCGGCTCACAGGACAACACGTGCAAAATTTGGGATCTGCGCCGGCGGCAGCCAGTCTATACGATCCCGGCACACATCAACCTCGTTTCGGATGTGAAATATCAACGCGACGGTGGCAACTTTCTTGTCACCTCCTCCTACGACGGCACTGCCAAAATCTGGTCGAATAAGACGTGGCAGCCGCTCAAGACGCTACAAGGACACGATGGCAAAGTCGTGTCCGTGGACATATCCGCCAACTCACAGTTCATAGCGACCACTTCTTTCGATCGCACCTTCAAGCTGTGGGCTTCGGAGAGCTGATTACCAAGCACTGTACAATGCAATGCGATTGAAAGCGTTTCCGTCTATTATGTATTATGATTTGACCACTATTCCAGCGTATACCAGCCAGAAATTCTTATGTTCTTTTTACCGTGTGCTATTTATGTTTGCGTACACAGCAGTTGTTGGAATTGGTGCAAAATTAAAATGACATGTTATACAATTTTAAAGCAGGAGCATAACAACGATTACGAGATTGCGTTGCGTTGTTGTTGCGAATGCACTTTGTTAAGGAATTTCCGTAAAAGACAATAGAAGAAATTAAATTTTATAAATAACATAAATGAATAAAAAGTACAATTATGGAAGTAAAGAAAAAAAAAAACGCAAGGTAAAAAAATATAGAATTTTTAAATACAAACGAAGTTTCATTAAGA
The DNA here is from genome assembly GCA_949629155.1 of Myopa testacea. NCBI lineage: Eukaryota > Metazoa > Arthropoda > Insecta > Diptera > Conopidae > Myopa > Myopa testacea. The sequence continues at coordinate 24,847,226 of OX451348.1, read as the reverse complement.
TTATACATCGAAAACTAAAAGATAAAACTATAAAAAGTTAAAATCAGCAACATTATTAGTTGTTACATTCGTTTATTTCAGTTCATCTGTAATGTAGTATATCTTCATATTTATATGTATTTTTATTATTAAATTTAATTTATAATACATTCATTTTTATAAGAAATTTAAAACGTGTTACTTTAAGGACTCGTTCAAACATGTTTGCTCTGAGCGAAGGTACTCGTTTGCTATTTGTTTTTTTGTTGTATTTCGTAGTAACTTCTGTAGTTTTGTGTACTTTTTCCCCCCTTGGAATTGTATTTTGGTTTTGCCAGTTGTTGTTTTTCTTATATTGCATTTCAGTTTGATTTTGAGTCTGTTGTTGTTGTGATTTTTGTATGTGTATAACTTGTCCAAGTTCAAAGATCAGTTTTTTTGCATTTAACTACTATAGTAATTTTAGTTCAATGTACTAAAATATTCATAACAAAGCTTTATTGCTTGAATTGTTGTATGATTTTGCGATTCTACTTAATTTCATTTTTAATTTGTTTGTGGAACTTGTGAAGGATTTGTTTTTATAGGAGAAGTTTCTCTGTAGAAGTCAGGATATACTCCGGTTGCAAAGAACTTTCGAGACAAAATTAAATAGAAATGAATTAAGAATTAAATAAAATTAACACTCAACATCGAGTTGAACCGATTTGATCAATAAATGAGTAAAATAATAAATAATTCAAAAAAATAACGGGCTATAATAATGAAAGAGAATAAAGGACGAAAGAAAACGAATGGATCATAATTTTTATTGGTTGCGTTTTTGTATTATGGAAACATTTAATTAAAAATAAAAATTTCATTGAAAAACGTAAAATCATCTACATACGTAGACCGTACATACACATATACACATTATATACAGCAAATAAGGAAAGTAGCAAAAGAAATAAAAATAAACCGAAAACTGTAATAAAAGTATGCAGTTCAGATGATGTTTTATGTACTTGAAAACTTTTAAAAATGCTCAAATAATTTATAAAAAAATATTAAAAACGGGGAAAAGAAGTTCTGGAAAATGTTAAAAACTAACGTGCATATATTAATTGTATATATGTATGTAGATGTGTTTCGTTTGTTTGTTTCTTTATTGATACTTAAATCCATATTCACTATATGTATATGCATACATACATACATGTGTATTGTATTTACTAACAGTTAACTACCACAGACAGGTTACGGTTATATTATAACACACACATACATACGTATATCTGTATGTATTATAAAAAAAATTACATAGTATTCAATGTAATGCTTTTCGCTTAGTTTAGTGTAATTTAGTTTGATTTAGTTTAGTTTAGTTTAGTTTATAAAAATCAAAAATTTGTGTGTGTCCACCAACTAAAATTAATGCTTATGTAAAAAAAAATTAAAAAAAAAAAAAACAAACAACAACAAAACAAGTATGTAAAATAAAACTGAAAGAAATTATTTAATTGAAAATGTTAATTATTATTGTACTTAATTAAGATTGACATAAGTTGTTGGCTGCATAAACATTTCCCCTGTATATACTGTACATATATACATATGTATTATATAGGGTGGGCCATCGGCTGGTTACCTTTTAATAAGTTGGTTTTCTTTGAAAAATTTCGACTGTCCTTGGAAAAATAAACTCAATTCGTAAACCGTTAAAGAAACCACCAGCTGATGGCCCACCCAAATCATAACATATACATATAATAACATATGTATATTTATACACACATACATATGTATGTCTTTTTGTATACACGTATTCAACTGAGTTTTAAAACATTTCTTATTTCTTATCTATTTTCACAGTTTAAATATAAATCTACGAAATGCTTTTATTTTTGATTAACTTTTGTGATGTTCAAATTAAATAAATATTTATTTATCTTGTGATCTCTTTTCGTTTGTTTGTTTAGGGAAATTCCAATATTTAAAAAACTTCTTACTTTTCTCTGTCCTCTTCCTCACTACTTCAATATTTATTTGTATTTTATTTGTGTTGGTGTTTTTTCCCTTTCGGAACTTTTATTTAACATTTCTTTAATATTCTTTCAATAATTGAAATTAATTTGATGTTGTAGAAATTAGATAAGAGCTAAAAAACGGAGAGAGGAAGGCTTTTTGTAATGTTAAAATACGTGGGCTTCTATACACTCAAGACCCAGCATTATTGCATGTACAATTAAATGGGCTGAAAAAAGAAAAGTAAAATTAGGAATAAAAAAAATATTAAGTAAGTAAAAAATGTTTGTTATTAAAAGAAAAAGAAAAATGGTAAAATCGATGGTATGAAATAATCACACAGTTGTTAAAATTTCCCAAAACTAAAAGCATACATTTTTTTCTCTGTCTCTCTCTTCACTTCTCTCTTATACTCTCTTAGACTTATTTAAAGTGTTTCCCTTTTCTTGTTAGTGGCTTGAAAGTGTAGTTTTGTGTTTTGAAGTTCGTCACTCCGGAACTCAACGCATTCTTAGGATTTTTTTCCTTCTGTTTTTGTGTGTTTTTTGAGAGAGTTTTTTATTATTTCACTAGAATTCCTTAAAATTTATTCACTAAACTAAATACTAGACACAACTTCTAACAAAAAGAAAAACAAAATTAAAAAACTTCGACAACTGTTGCTCGATTTTCGGCTCATTTTCTTGTTGTTTTTCCCAAAACCTTTTATTACAAAGATTTGTGTTGCTTTTTTGTGTTTTATTCCTTCCTGTTGCATTTGACATCCACCCCTTCTTGTCCCTAGATCACTACACCGACGTATCTGGCGATGTTGTCGACTTCTTGCATCCATTTTCAGTAGATTTGCTCTCCTCGACAGCGTCGCTGGGCGCGATATCGATGCGATGTGCTTTACTCCACACAACCAAATCCATGATAAACGCGAGGAACATGATGCCGGCCGTGATGCCTGTAATAATTGTGACGGTTATTTTCTGGTCTCCTATCGACTTTTGTTTGTTTTTCTCCTGGTTCTTCACTTCTTTTTCAAAGTGTTCTCACCTAAGAAATACTGCCTAAAAGTATCCGCGTCGTAGAGCGAACAGGCTCCATGTTTGCCGCAGACACTCTTCCATATCAGGCATGCCGAATCGATGACGGCTCCGTATATAATGGGACAGGGCACATTTCCGAAGAGGCCGATCGCCGATTGAATCACGCCCATGGCCATGGCTTTGTCTAGAAGAAGAAGAAGAAGTAGAAGAAGACAGTTTCTAGTGAGAATTGAATTTTGTTGGCGTCTCCCCCCCCCCCCTCCGCCAAGCCCCTGCCTTTTGTTTCTTTTTGTTACCTTTTGGATGAGTACAACGCATCACCACTAACATGCTGCCCACTTCAGATGTAGAGTGCATGAATACGCAGGCGGCAAAAATCAATATGAAGAGGATGAAGTTCTTGCAATTACTATCACAGTATCCGATAACCGCTTCGTAGGTTTCGTTGGTGGGGTTGACTAGAAGAGAGTGAATGAGAGTGAAAGAGAGCGTAGAAGAAGTCGCTTTAAAGGGGCGGAAGAGGTTCATTCAAATTCTATCCAAACCAATCGATTTTACTTATAAAGTTGTTATTGAAACCCTTCGGAAGCCATTCAAGACCTCTTCAAGCCTTATTGAGTATTATCTGAAGCCTTTTAAGACCTCTTCAAGACTTTAAAGATGTCTTGAAGCGTTTAAGGATGTCTTCCAGCTTTTCGAAAAGGCCATCAAACATCTTGCTTTGAATCTTTTTTGAAAGCCTTTTCATTTGGTTGTATTTGATTTGTAAAGTATTTATAAAGACCTCGTTGAGACCTGAATGAGGTCAATGAAAATGTGTCTCCACGAAATGGGCGAGGGCATGCTTTTCTTATTATATCTTGAAGTTACTAAGCCTTTTATGAATTCAGTGAAACTTTTGGAAAACATTTCAAGCTTCATGATGGTGAGCTGCATGATTACGAAGCTGTCTCCAAGTACGAGTGTGTCTGTCAGTTTCCTGTTCTGAATCCAGTGGAAGATATTCGAAGCAGCTCAAGCTTCATTTATATCATCAGCAAGCCTCTTATGAATTATGTATGTAAGTTCGACTTTTTCGAAACAATTGAACTCATTTGATATCTCTAACGTCTTTAGGCTTCTAAATAGTTCCGTGAAGCTGCGAAACATTAATTATTTTATTATAAGTAGGAGACCCAGCCGTGAGACCCATTTTCAAGTCAAGTTCTCGAGTCAAGTCACTGCACTTACGATCTGGAATGCATGCACAGTTCGAGAACACGGTCCGATTATCGCTGCCGTAAGGTCCTGACGTCGAGCAGCCCGCATGACACGTTGAGATGTACATCTTGCCGTCCACTCCGCAAATCGGGGCGAAATTCTCCCTGTCACAGGTGCAGTTCAACGCCGTTGGACAAGCCGGCTCAATCAAGGCGGGACTGAAAGACCAAAAACAACAGAGACAACGAATTTAATACTTTTTAAAATTGGTCCGTCTCCGCAACGGCGTCGAATGGGCTCACGTGCTGCTTGTACTCGATCTGTAGCCGGCAAAGTCGTCCATGCTGCAGCCGACGAACATGAGAATCGCCATCCCAGCCGAGTAGACTAGCGCGGTGAAGGCGATCCACGCGGCCACCGATTTGGCCGTCGGGTTAAGCTTCAGTATCACGATGCCTGAGATGACGATGCCCACTCCCATCACGAGGATGCCGCAGAAACCGGCGATCAGATTGGCATCGTAGCTGGCCAAGCGGAACTGCGACTCGAGGTATTTCGGCAGAAATGTGTAGAGACCGGCGATGGGCAGCAAATGTAAGACGCACGAAGCGGTGCGGAACATCAGAATGTCGTTGCTCAGCTGGCGACGCACGGTCTTGGGGAAGTCTGTCCACGGAAAGAGCTTGAAGACTTAATCAGGTCATTAAGATTACTAAGGAAAAAAAATCACCTTTCAGCTTCGGCTTCTCTTCCGGCTCCGGGGCAGCAGTGACATCACAGTTTTTGGCATTCGGTAACGTGCGGCCTCGCAGCTGCTTGGGAAACGAGAACATTACGATGGCGGAGAGCAGCATCAGGCTGCCGATAACGACAGGCCCCAGCCACCAGGCACCAATCCAACGCGGATCGCTGGCATCGAAGCCGGGGTTCGAAAAGTTGACATACCAACGCGTGCAGAAAGAGCCCACAATGAAGCCAGAGGCCGGCCCCAGTATGCGCACTCCGATTGTAATTGCTACAGGGGGCAAAAATTACAGCATTAGAAGTCTATGGCTCCAGTAGCTTTGGCGACACGTACCCATGTACATCGGCGACTGCTTGCTGGCCACGTTATCGTCTATGTAGGGAATGCCCAACGTGGAGACCGCCGTCTGGCCGATGCCCGAGCTGAGCAGGCTGCCGAAGAAGATGCACAGCACAATCACAGTGATCTTGGAGTGCGACGCCTGCTCGAGTTTGCGGTCCTCGTTGCATTCTGCGGAGGGAAGCAAAGCAGCACTACAAAACATCGAAACAGAAAAACGTCTCCCTCCCATCTCTGGCACTCACCTGACTCGGCGGACTTGGTTCCATTGCCGCCGGTAAGACACAAGTTCAGATCATGTCCACCGAGCGATGTCATCATGCTCGCCATTGATGGGGGCTGCGAGGCATTCCATGGCCGCCCCTCGCCACTCAGCCCATGCATACTCTCGTGCACGCTGGCAGCACCTCGCATGTTGAGAAAAGCGGCCGACTGTATCAATTGATCACCAAAGATGAAGTGCGGCAGCGCGCACGCGAAAGCGGCGATCGAGAACAAAACCATGCCGCAGGCAATCCATCGTGGCCGATGCCCCCGTCCCGCGAAGTAGGTGAGCAGCATGGCCGTGCTGATTTGGCCCATTTCACTGGCACTGAGCAGGAATCCGGTGGTCTTGGACTTGATCTGGAACAGCTTCTCGATGGTGGTGATGACTGAGACGAAGTAGGTCATGTACATGCCCTGGAGGATGTAGGCCAGCAAGAAGACGATCATGAAGCTGTTCGTCGAGGCCAAGCGACGCGCCCACTTGGGCCGACAGCCAAAGAGGCCGCACGAGGGCGTCTTCTTAGCGGCGCTACTCAGGTCCGAGTCGAATTCAGAGGTGTCGGAGTCACTGGCGCGCTGGTGCTGGTGCTGCGGTGTGTAGAGGCCGGTGAGAGGATCCTGTTCGTCGTACTTGTCCGGCAACCCGCCGCCCCCGCCCCCGCTGACGCTGCCGCCACACGATTTGCCATTCAGCAGAGAACCGTTGTTGTTTCCAAGGCCACCGTCACCGCCACCGACACCGGCACCGCCACCGACACCGGCACCGCCACCACCACCACCACCACCAGCACCTCCACCGCCGGGATGGTAGTTCAGGTGATGTTTCAGGGAGGCGGGGGCGTGGTGCAGCAGACCGTTTTTGAGGTTGTTGATTTCCTCGGCGTCTTTCCAATCGTTGTTGTTGGTGTTGGGCTGATCGTAAATGACTGTGGTGACATCAGAGGCGTCAACAACGTTGCTGCTGCCGTCGCCATCTGCCAGACCCGCTCCACCAGCGCCACCAGCACCACCGCCGCCACCGCCACTGCCGCCATTCGCAAGCAGCGGCGTCCACATTTGAGTTGAATCGCGTCGGCTGCCGTTTTGATATAATTTCGGGTTGCCGTTGCTACTTCCGTTAGTGTTGCTGTTGCTGTTGTTACTGACTCCGTTGTGCAACGATAGCGGCAGCGGCAGCGGCAGCGGCATAACGTATCCATTGGATTCATTACTCGTATTGTTGTTGCTGTTGCTGTTGTTTCCATTGCTCGTTGCTACCGAGTTCGGTGTTGGCGACGTTGCTGCTGTCGTTGTTGTCGTTGTCGTTGGTGCTGCTGTCGTTGTGCTCATTGAAGATGTGTTGTTCAGAGTGCAGGTCGGGTTGATTGAAGTCGCTGCTTTGACAGTCGCGTGATGACGATGGTTTGTCGGGTCGACATCATTTGTCATGTGTGTTGAATGCATCATATTCGGCAGTCGGTGAGTGCGGGGTGAAGGGACGGTGGTGGTGATGGTGGTAGAGCTGCACGGGGATGCTTTGAAACACACGGGGGAACACACTCTGAAATGCGGTTTAAGGATTGCGTCGATTTTTAATATACTATAAAGTATTCGGATCCATTTTTGTGATAGGTTTTGCGACCAGTTTTGCCAGTTGTTGTGGTTGTGGCGGTTGTTATTGTTATTGTTGTTATTGTTGTTGTAGTGTTTATTGTATCCTATTTGCTGAGCTCCTAAACGCGAGGTAGAATTTTAAGTCGGTTGTATAACATCCCCGAAGTTGTTGTTGTTGTTGTTGTTGTTGTTGTTGTTGTTTGATGTGTTCTTTTACGTAGGTGATGTTTTCAGTGATGTAGTTGTTGTTGTTGTTGTTGCTGTGGTAGGTGATGTTGTAATTCTTATTCGTTGTTTAATCTATGACTAAGTCTGAAATTGAAATGTGAAAAAGAGTTTCTTTTTAGTAAAAAAGCAGAAGCAAAGGTAGAAAATATGATACGTAGTAACTTTTTCACGATCAGATTTTAATTTGAAGACGAATAAAAAAAACTGTGTAGTGACACTGTGATGTGAAAAAAACACCCAAAGAATCTTAACTAAATCTTAATTTTTCATCATCTGGAATCGTTTGGAGTTTTGTTGGTCTGCTTCTTCGATGATTTCGTAGTCGATTCGACTGATGAGGATGAGGCGACGAAGCGATCTGCTGCTCGTTCGCCACGTATCCCTGTCGCCGCGTTTCTTATCACAGCCGCTAATGAACTCCCCAGCGAGTCCTTGAAAACTGTTCACTTTCTATGCAGACACTGTTTTGCAGCACGTCTGCCAACAATGAAAGTAAAAACTTCACTGCAAATGCGAAAAAACGCGATTTCGAAGCTTATCACGGAGGTCGGGGTGGCTCTGTGAGCGGTTCGGGCTGAAGGGTCGCGGGCGGCATGGAAGAGGCGGGGGCGAGGACGGCGGCGGTTGAATTAAAACAGCTGCCAAAAAATACAAACAAAAGTACAGAGGAAAAAAAAAACCCAACCTACACACAAGCACATTTAATACAAGCTAACTGTACAACAACAACAAAAACAACAACAACAACAGCAACAAGACCAATAACAACAACAACAAAAAAATGGGGTTATATTGTATTAATATCTTTATATTGTATGAACGAGTATATTCAATGTCAGAACCAGTATATTTTTGGTTGTTGGCGTTGTTGTTGTTGTTGTTGTTGTTGTTGTCGTCGTTGTCGCTGTTGGCGTTGTTGTTGTTGTCGCTGTTGGCGTTGTTGTTGTTGTTGTTGTTGTTGTTGTTTTAATTAAATGCAATTTTGAGTGTGTGTGTGTGTGTGTGTGTGTGTGTTTTTTTTACTTCAAACTGATAACATTTGTCTTTAATGAGTGAAATCGGAAGATTGAATTGAAAACAGAAGAAGAAGAAAAAAAGCCCGAAAAAACCCGAAATATGCCAAGAAATAAAAGTGCGCAAAGTGACTTGATGAGAGAACTTTGAACTCTGATGTCTTCGGAGGCTTTGCAGCGGCTAACAAGAGACGCTCTCCGTGTTTTCGACGAGTTGTTTTCGGCACGATCGCCGCATGCGAGAGAAGATGAATGAAAGCAGTGGATGTGCAGGCATGTGGATCGATTCGACTTCGATCACAGACGATTTCGAGAGTATTTTTGTACGCTTTTTGTTTTTTGATATTTCGCATTTATTTTGTTCAACCTTGTGAAGTGTTTTCAGAAATATTTCGACTATTGAATCATCGAGCAGTTGATGAGCCCGAATGATTTCTAAAAGATGGTTAAATTAAAGTAGCTTCTAAAGGATCTCTCAAGGAATGACGACGAATGACGACTCCCATCAAATCCAGTCCAAATCCAGTCACAAAAAATAATCAAATCGAATACAGTCGAATCAAGTCGAGTTTTTGATTAGGAAATTCAATGAATTCCTCAAGATTTAGTTAAAGTTTTGGATTTTCAGCAAATTTTCGAGATTTCGTAAATGTTCTTTTGTTCAGTGTATCTACAGCGTGCTACTAAGTTATCAGTGCATGAAAAAAAAGAAGAAAAATCAAAAAAATTACAACAACAACAGCAACACTTTTGTTTATATTCGCAGTTATCCATGAGCAGAAAAACTTTGCATTGACCTTTGATAACGAAAGTGAAAATCAGCCATTTAAGCACAAACACACACACAGACACACACAAACATACACACACACAGACACACACACACACACAGAAACACAACGCCGCCTGCAAACTTATTCACCCACACAGCAAGAGAAAAAAATTACGTTAGCTTTGATTCTGGTTGTTGTTGTTGTTGCTGTACACGTCGTCGTTGTTGTTGTTGTTGTTTACGTTGTTGTTGTTGCAATTGTTGTACTTTTGTATTTGCTGTTGCTGCTGTTGTTGTTGTTGTTGTTGTTTACGTTGTTGTTGTTGCAATTGTTGTACTTTTGTATTTGCTGTTGCTGCTGCTGTTGTTGTTGTTGTTGCTGTTGTTGTTGTTGTTGCTGTTGTTGTTGTTGTTTTAACAGCGCACTCTCAACAGATTCGAGCCTCTTCAACTCAATTTTAAATTCAATCATTTAGTAAGAAGAAGAAGAAGAAGAAGAAGAAGGAGAAGAAGAAGTAGAAGCGGCAGCAGTGAAAAGTGGTCGAAAAAATAAAATCAGTGAGCAAGAAATTTCAAAGATTTCATTCATACATACATAAACAAACATCAGAGAGAATGAATTCATTTTTTAATGATGGAGCAATCATTCACTCACTCCATCAGTCAATCAATGAGTTCAATGAGCTGCTGGTACCTGTTCGGTGTGATGCCAGCAGCAGCAGCAGCAGCAGCAGCAGCAGCAACACAACAGAGGCCAACAACAAACAATGCGAAAGAAGAACCAAACAGAAGACATGTAATGAAAAAATAAAAGAAAATCAGAGAAAGAATTGAAGAAAAACTCACGGAACAAAAAAACAAAAATAATTGTGAAGAAAATGACAATAATAATGAAAACAAAAGATAGTAAAGTAACCACAACAACAACAACAACAAACAATTTCATATTTTCGCCGGCAGCGAGTAAAAAAAAAAACTGTCTACTTGCTGAGAACAGAAACGTCAACAGCAACAACAACGAAAGTATCAAACATTACAACAATAAAGAGAGAAAAAATAAGACAACAACAAGCACACTACATTATTTTTTTGCAGCTGTTGCAGCTACTGTGGCGACGACTGCGCCCCGCAGCAACCAAAAGCAAAGTGAACGATCTTTGACCACAACAACAAGAATAACAACATCAACACATAAACAAACAACAACAAACCCAATGAAGGTAGTGAATGCGGATGCGCCACCGCACTTCATCGACGCAGAAGATCGAAAAGATCGAAAGCAGCGAAAGTCAGCCAATTCAGCGGCTGAACATGCGGCTTTCAAACGCAAGAATCTACCAGCGACTGCGACTGCGACAGCAAGACGTCTTCAGTTGCAGCTCTGCATTCTACTTTGGAGATGAGGCATATGAATGAATGCCTTGCTTGGCAGTGTTTTCTTTTTATTGTTGTTGTTTTTATTGTTTTTTCTTTCTTGCTGTTGGTAGCGATAACGACTCTTAGCAACAACAACAACAACGACCACCACAAAAGAAGCAGCTGCAGCAGCAACACCAACAAAAAGCGTGTATGCAAAAAAATCAGCCAAAGTTGCAGATGTCAAAGAACTTTACTTTTGCTTTGGTTTTCCCGTTGTTTCTTCTCGTTTTCTTGGGCTCATTTCTGTTTGTGTTCTTTTCCCTTTTGTTGTTCTTTCTTGTGTTGAATTTTTCTAGTTGTTAATGTTTGTGTTGTTCTTGTTTTTTGGTCAAATGTTGTTGCTAGTGTTGTGCTGTACCTTGGCTGTCGTCGCTGTTGTTGTTGTTCATGATGCATTACAGTGTTGGTTAACGATCCACAATAAATACTAACAAAATTTAGAAAACTAAACTATAGTATTTATAGATTAAAATTAGATATGCACTAATAACAGCAACAACAAGAACAACTATTTGAAGCCACCTTATTATCAGTTTATTATTCAATTTGCTTTTATTTTTAATAAAATACTAAATCATTTTGAGGTTAAATATTTTAGAACTGCATGCCATATTCTATTATTGAATTTCTTATGTATTTGTGAGTATATTTTGAACAAAAAAGGAATAATTTGTGCGAATTTAAATTTTGTTCTTTCTTCTCCTTCTATTGTTTTTTCCTTTTATTTAATTAATTATTATTATTATTATTTCAAATAAAAGCTGTACAAAAGTACTCGTAAATACTCGTACGTACAGTAAAATAATAAAAACCCCCACCAAAAAGTAAAGTGAAGCGTTGTCGATGATGAGTCGTATTCGAGTGTGTATGAAGTACAGTGATTACTCGTTGGCTTAGACAGCCAGACGCGTAGACAGAAGAGAACAGTCGCTAAAGTAAGACGTATTAACAACTAGACTTTTAATGGATATTTTAACAAAACAATCACATTCCATAAACAATAATAGCAACAACAACTTATAAACAACGAAATTCATACCATTAAAAGAAATGCGCAATTTTTCGTTGTTGTTTTGCTTCTTTTTGTTATTCAAATAATTTAAAAATATATGCAAATTCATTTATTAAAACGTATATTTATTAATTAATATGAGTAAATGAATGGATTTAAAAAAATTCCATTTAAATTGCGTAAAATTTATAAACGAAATTTAGAGATTAACTCTAAACAAAAACACAAGCTAATCGTATTCGGCTATCGAATTAAAATCATCATCATCATCATCAGTATCATCATCACTATCACTATAATTATCATCACCATGATCATACCGAAGATTTTTGAAACCGTTTTTTTAAAGGTGTTTTTTTTATCTGTATTTTATTCTAGTCAATTTTTAATCTACTATTTTTATGAATACAAAATTTTAACCAAAGATTAATTCTCTCGATGTTGTTTCCACTTTTTTGAATATGCGAGAAATCATCCGAGGAATAATTAATGATTCATTTTACTCAGTATTTCCTGTATTCTCGAAGAGATAATATACTCTTATAATATACTGCATAGATAATATACACACAATATTCTTTTAATATACAACATATACTTTTCAAGCGGTTCATTCTACAAAAACCACTTTCGGTCTGGAATTGTTTGCATCTCTTGAAAACATTCGTCCGGAATAATGAATGAGTTCCTAAAATTTGACCCTAAGACCAGAGGCTCATATGAGTATATGATCTCAGAGACCAGGAGGTTGGAGAATAATGAGTATAAATTACAGAACTGTGAGATATACATAGATATCAAAGTCTTTGCATAGAAGTTTATGTAGTCTAATATACGCTGTGATCCTAAATATTTATATAGTACACTTTGTCTTTTAATGTACTATATTTGAGGGTTATATGGTAAGTCCCGATTCAGGAACTATGGACCATACTGGACATAAACCATACTTGCTCTCTCTTTCTCTCTCTTTTTCTCTACTCCTAAACTCGCTTTAGATGATCTTCTAATTAGTATTCGGTACTAATCGATCTCCTTCTTCTTGGGTCCACTTTTTTGTTTCTTTATTGGGTTGTTATAATATTGTTCTTAGTTGTTCGTTATTGCATAAGAGTGCCTTGTTTTTGTTGCTGTAGTTATGCAAGTCTTCGGTTTTAATCTTGCTTTCATTCCATTTCCATTCTTAATTTCTATTTTTCTCTCATCATTCTTGAGTATAACGTATCATGGAAAGTCTCTTCGTTACTCGTAATCACACGTAACAGTTACTTACATATACCTCATGAAAACTATTTCTGCTTGTGGTCTTCCCTTATTGTGTTAATAAATAAAATAAGAATAAAATAATTGATGGTGTGATTGATTGGTTGTTTGATTCCATTGATGAGAGTCTTCGCGATTAAGTGAATATTAATTGACCAATAAATTAAGAGTCAAGTTGACGATGATGGTGTTCCAATTGTTGAAGGAGCTCAAATACAATTGTTACAATGAATGAATGGCATTCTGTCTATTCAAAACGGGATACTTTCGAATCGGTATTCTGGATAATAATTCTGGAGAGCTTCATATGATTATACAGTTACACTTATAATTCCGGAGATTCCAGAAGCTTTTACGAAGTAAGAGCAGCAATAATAGGCGACGATAACCTTCACATGATACTCACATCCTATCACTCACTCAGACTTTAGATTCAGTAAGAGACTCAAATGGCATGGATGATTCAGATTGAGTTTCAATGAGAGAGTAGAGGTCTCTACCTGAAGTCCAGATCCCGTCAAGATCCCGTCCCGTTGATGAGCCCGTCAAGCTGGCAGCTTTCAATGTGTTTACATGCTCCAAGTGACAGATGATAGTATTCAGCACAGCACTTGATCTCAGTTTGTGTGGGGCTGTTATAACCGCATGTAGGGTATTTAAATCTCGGCCAGGCCACGCAAAGCGATCAGCCAAAAGTTGAAGCGACTGACGATAAATTAAATAACGGCATTTAAATTAATTTAGCCTGGTTGACTGGACACGAAAAAACCGTTGAAGTAGATAATAAAATCTTATTTCCGTATACGTTTTTTTTTCATTTACCGTTCCGTCGAGTGTTGCCACCGTTTGTGCAAAAATATTGTTGTGCAAAAAACACAAAATACACAAGAAACATTATGTTATCTGTTTGCAGATATGTATATATGTAAATTCAGATCATTAATTATTGAAGAATATTTCGGGTGTTAAGCGGAGAGTAAATAAAAATAAAAAAGACAAACAAGAAACGTCTTCATGTTGAACATGCGAAAAAAGTGTTTCATTATCATTCACTCTGCAAATGAGTGGTCAAAAGAGGGCCGTCGAACCTCGACCAGCGTCGTCGATGTATTAACAAGAAATGCAAATTTTTGTTCTTTACTTCTTTGTTAAAAACGTACCTCTTTGCTTTTATTGAAATCTTTTATTCTTTGTTGCGAACAAAGTTTTTTTAATTTTTTTTTTTTCTTTGCTAAAAAATGTTGTTACCTGTTTCGTTGTTGTGGCTGTGTTGTTGAAATATTGTTCGTTGCGTGTCTTTTTTTGCCAATTTTATACAATGATGTTGTTTACACTGTACAACAACAAAAACGCGCTGTTTTCGGTGCTTTTAATGGAAACCTCAAAAGAATTTGTGACCAGCAGAAATTCTCAACAACCAAGCGACAGAAGCACTACCGAACACCAAGTAACGGAACCTTTTTGGCGAATTTTTTATTTGTGTTTCTGTATCATCTTTTAACAAGTTATTTGATTTTGTTTTTGTTGTTTTTGTTGTTGCCGTCAACGTTGCTTGTTTGTTAACTTAATTGAAATTCAGAGTAATTTTTTAATATAAAAAAACAATACGTTGTGGTCAAGAATACGAAAGTAAGAAAAAGAAACTAATAATAAATTAAGAAGTTGAAAGACGAAAGAATTTAATAAAGAAGAAGAAGAAGAAGAAGAATCATCTCTGCAAGAATAAAAGTTTCTAAAACAATCCAACAGGTTGACTCAGATTTAAAAGTCGAATCGGCCAGCAGCAGAAAATAATAAATAAAGTTTAAATCGAATTAAAATCACAGAAAAGGATCTAAATAAAAAATGTGGAATATCAAAAAATATAAAAATAACTTTGCATCGAATTCATGTGATTGATGATGTAAAACAGAACGGACGAGCACAAAGAATAAAGAACAGGAAAACAACAACACGAACAATTTTTCGACCGACAGACAATCGAAGGATTCTTCTTCTTCTTCTTCTTCTTCTTCTTCTAAATGGCTCACTCTGAGCTTCCAACAGCGTTTGTTAAAAGAATTTTTTGCTCGTTAGTGTTTTTGTGTAGTTTTCTGAGCCGAGCCAAAGAAACAAAAAAATCAAGCGAATCAACATTTTTTATGAAAAAAATGTAGGAAAAAAAAACAAAGATAATATTTTTCGCGATGCAGTTACAGAAATTATAACGATGATTATAATCTCGTTATTAAGAGAAGCGCGTCCAAAAAAGTCACATCGATGTTTTAACAAGACTTCGAATGAGGTCAAAATGTTGGCCAGAAGAAGGCAGAAAACTTCCAAAAGTGAGTAAAGGAAATGAAGAACAATGAAGAAGATTTAATAAGAAGAATATAGATTAAAGAAAGAATATAGTTAGGAATGAATGAAATATTAAAATCTAGAGTTAGTGGCTTTCGAGCCACTTTAAACACACACTCAATGATAAAACTTAAGTTCGACAGTGAAGGATTTCATATTTACTGAAATGCTTTTCAAACTTGGAGGATGTAAAAGAAGCAACAACAACATCTGCAACCTCCAGAGTGATCTACAAACTAATTGACAGCGTGCTTGATAGTGAGATGGACTGAGTGATGAGACAGAGAGAGAGAGACGAGAGAGACGAGTGGTCGAGAGGACGCGAGGTCGAGGGGACGACAAGTCGAAGGAACGAGAGGACGATAGGTCGAGAGGACGCTTGGGTTGATTGTGTTAAATGGTACTCGTAGCATGTCTCAAACGAAGGCGCTGCTTCAAACGAGTGTAGGGTGTGATTATTTCGTGACGTCAATCAATTATTTATTTTTTATGAATTCTTTTATTTATGACCTTTTTGCGAATTTATTTTTTTCCATTGATAAACGATAAAAACGTTGAATGAAAATGAAAATATTTTTTCCTCTTAGATTTTGGAATATTTTAAAATTCAAATATTAAACAAGGTTTTAAAAATAATCATTCGTACCTATCAACAAGAAAAACAACAAGAAAAACAACAAGAAAAAAGGTTAAAAAAATTAAAGTAATTATTAAAAAAAAATTTGCAACAACACAACAATAATAAAAACGACAACAACAACAACAACAAGAAAAGAGAACAAAATTCACAACAGGATAAATAATAAATTAAAATCTAGAGGCAAAGCTACAAACAGCAGAGAATTTGTAAGTAAATAAAATAAAGATATAAAAATTTTAAAAATAAAAGTCTAAAAAAAGACGACACGAAAAGAAGAAGAGTCACGAAGAAAAATAAACTAAGAATAAAGAGAAGAGGAACAAAAATGGTCTCAAGCCTGAAAAAGATAGCATGCGATGCAATGCATGCGATTCTCCTCCAACGGGTTGCGGGAGAGGGAAGGAGCGGGGAGGGGGACGAGAAGTTGTGAGGGTTCGGCGGTTATCATGAGCTTCATTAACCATGCGAGAGTCCCTCTCTCTCTCTCTCTCTCTCTCTCTTCACTCTCTTCACTCTCACCAACGTCTCTCTCCATGAACCACGCCCACTGCTAATGTTCCCAGGATTCAATTCCAACGGAATTTTCTCAATTATCCTGTCATTTGCAATCTCTCTTTTTCTCTCTCTCTCTCTCAATTTTTCTCTCTCCGTCACTTGTCGCTGCTCTGTGCGCAATTTTCTCAGTTTTTGTCGGTGTTTTCCTTCAATAGAATTTGTTGTTGTCGATATTGTGTTGTTGTTGTTGTTGTTCTGTGTAAGTGACCCAGTTATGACGACTTTAATGGAATTTTTCGTTCGAAAATTAATCATTTTATTTTGAAAAAGCAACTAAGTCGACTTTGAGGAAAATACGCATCTAAACACAACTACGAGTGAATAAAAAGTAAGCATCAAAAATGCTGCGATTTCAAATTTTTTATTTTAAAAAATTTAGATTTCACTTAATTTATTCTATTTATATTTATATTTATTTATTTATGATTTGTTTTTATTTATTTATGATTTATTATTAAAAAAAATTTCTCTAAATTAAAATTTTTCAAAATTCCTGAAACTTTTCAAATCGCTTGCAAAATCATTTAGTAGGCGTGGCATAGTGCGTTGTCGCTATAATAAAGCATTTAAGAAGCAGAAAACGAATTTATTTCATTTAATGCCATGTCTTGTTTGTTGCATTTATTGTTGCCTGTAGTGTTGCATTTAAGTGTGGCAACAACGACAGAACTATAACAAAATTATCAAATATAACATCATCATCATCATCATCCGTTAAGAGACATCAACGAACAACAGTAACAACAACAGTAACAACAACAGCAGCAACAAATAAATTGAAATACTGCTGAGAGCAACAACAACAACAATCGCAAGAAAGTCAAACCGCGACCAGCAAACTATTAAGCGCAACAACAACAACAACAACATATGCACATTCAATGAAATTGAAATTCACACTTGCTACTATTTGCGTGCACCAACAACAGCAACAACAAAAATAATAGTAACAACAGCGATAACAACAGTAACAGCAACCAACAACAACAACAACAGCAACAACAAAGTACAATCGCATAAATTTAATGAGCACAACTAATCGCAATCGCATTGAGACAGGTCAGTCACAGGCTCCGATACAGATACAGAGGCAGATGCAGCTACAGACGTTGTTGCTGTTGCTGTTGCTGTTGCAGAGACAGAAGCCGATGACGTCCTCCACAGAGGGTGGGAGTCGAACCCTTTCAGTGGCAACCCTTTCAGTAAAAAAATTTGAAATTTTATATAATTAATGATCTACTCTACTCCACTCTACTCTACTCCACTCTACTCTCTCTCTCTACTCTCTACTCACTACTCTCTACTCTCTACTCTCTACTCTCTACTCTCTACTCTCTACTCTCTACTCTCTACTCTCTACTCTCTACTCTCTACTCTCTACTCTACTCTACTCTACTCTATTCAACTCTACTCCACTCTTCTCTCTACTCTACTCTACTCAGCTTCCGTTTTTATTTTCTTCCACGATATAAAAAGTATCTGAATTCCTTTCCCCACCCACCCTCTGCCACACCTTCTCTTAAATGCAACATAGTTTTTATTAATTTTAAGAAAGCCATCAATAAACCCCTGAATTTATTCTAATATTGTTTATATTTATGTAACTTAGAGAAGAGAGACGCATGTATACAGGGTGTTTCTCATAAGAGGGCTCAAAAGACTAGGGCGTGTAGGATGGGTCGTGACAAGAAAAAAATCGTATGGGAGGGGGGGTCAATTTCCCCCCGTTTACGCGGGAGAGGCCATTTTATAAAAATCCGACTTAATATCGAAAAAAATATTGTAATATTAAAAAAAATGGTTAAACCTAGATAACTGTTGCTTTCTGATTTTTAAAGCCAAATATTCGCTTCTTAATATCCTTTTCAAATTAGGTTCCTACGTCAAACAGTTTTTGAGAAAATTAATGCCAAAGTTAAAATTTGGAAAAAAAATGTTTGGTCGCAATTTTTTTTTCTAGAGAGAATGCTTCAAACCGGAAGGATCTATGTTTTGTAGTTTCCGAGAAAAGTGAAAATTACGAAGCATACTTTCCTTTCAAATAACAATTTTTTGGCCACGTGTGGTTTATTACTGGTGCAAAAATATGGAAAAACGAAGGAGTTTAGTTCGTAATTTCCACTACGGGGGGAAATTGACCTCCCTGCCCCCGAATTTTTTTCTTGTCTTGACCCATCCTACACGCCCTAGTCTTTTGAGCCCTCTTATGCGAAACACGCTGTATAGAGTGTAGAGTGTATCTGAGTAGCTAAACAACTTTTTGTTATGTTTATGTATGTGTGTGTGTGCATTTAATTTAGTTGGGAAGAATCACAACAACCACAACAGCAACGACGAATTAAATCGAACTCAGTACTTGGAATATATTCAAGCCAAACCTGGAAACCTGACATCGGAGGGTGGCGACTGCACAGGAGATGCCACAAGCAGTCTCTATTGATCAAGCCCCCTTGCCCCCAGCTCGCCGCCATCACCATCACTCTATTCGAACGACCCTCACGACGGCGATGACAACGACTTCAGTTTCAGCTTCAGCTTCATTTTTCTCCTCGGCACGATTTCAATTATTTTCATTTCATTTCGATTTTAATTTCACTCTCATTCATTCAGTGATGTTGTGTTGCCGGCAGCTTTCGATGATGGTGGGCGGCAATACAACAACAACAACAACAACAACAACTTGCTCTGCAACATACGACTATAATGATGATTCTCGCCGATGAGTATCTGCGAGAGTTTTTGCTGAATTGAGATGCACTTCGGGAGCACTGTGAGAGGAAGAGAGGCCGAGAGAGAGAGAGAGAGAGCAGCATCAACTCTATTTTAGTTGCTGGTTAGCTTACAACTGTTGCAGAGAGTATAAAAATAATGCCAAAAAGTAGAAGATTCATAATGAATGCACAGAAAATAGCAACGTGCTATGAAAACATACGAAGGTTTTAATATCTCTCTCTCTCTCTCTCTCTCTCTCTCTCTCTCTCTATCACCCTCCATCTCTTCTTCCTAAGATTATTTTTAAAAATTGAATGGAGATCCAGTCCATTTGCGGTTTATTGCCCTTTTTATCGATTGAAGCTAGTAGATAATAATGTATGTAAAATAGATTATTATCTAAATATGTTAAACAGAATCACAACCTAAGGAATCTGAAAACAATTTTAAGTAACAAAACTAAAAGAAACGAAACGAATCTTAAATGTGAAAAATTATGAGAAAAGACTCAAAAAGTAATTGAATGAGAATTGAGAATTAGAAAGGAATTAATTGCAATTTATTATATAATGTAATACAAATTCCAATAAAGGATAATTCTCCTCATCTTTATCATTATCTTCATGTTCCTCCTCATCATCATTCTGATCTTCGTCACCATCCTCATCCTCAAACTTATCCTCATCTCCGTCCTCATTCTCATCCTCATTTTAATGCTCATCCTCAAACTTATCCTCATCTCCGTCCTCATTCTCATCCTCATTTTAATGCTCATCCTCATCCTTGTCCTCATCCTTAACGTCGTCCTCCTTCTAATCATCATCATCCTCATGCTCTTGCTTCGCCTTCACTCTCCTTTATTCAATCGATTGTTTTTTATTTTCTTCATTTAAATTATTTATTTTTTTTTTTCGTATTTTTACCAAAATAAAGTCTTCAAATGCAAGCACGCAAAATCCAGAGCCGTAGCGCAAGAAAATAAAAAAGGACAACAACAACAACAACTACATACAAGAACGACTGTTCTGAACCACTTAAACTTCAGAGGATGTTTAACACTCAACTTAATTGAAATTGAGACATAAATCAAACACGAGGGCAACCTAAAATATCCAAAGTAAAGCAAAAAACACAAAAATAAAAAAACAGGGGACTACGACAACATTTTTCAGGCTGGCCCATTAATTGAGCTGAATTAAATTTTCATGCCGAATTCATTTGATGAGTGTGTGAATCAAGACAAAGTTTATTATATGTACGTATATTTTAGGGGTTGTTTTTAAGCGTGAGCGAGAGCTCAGAGGCTTTTATTTGGGCAGAGAAATTTTGAAAAAAACCCCATTCTTTGTATTGCCGTCGTCATCGTTAATCTTCGTCGTTAATCGTTGCGACGTCGTTAATGTTGTCGTTATTCGTCGTTTTTATTTCTGTAGATGGTGATGCTGTTTCTGTTGTTGTTGTCGTTCTGATTCTGCTTTTCTACTTCTTATTATTATGTATTCTTCTGGTTTTCGTTGTTCGTTTTATTGTTTATTATTTTATTTAATTTTTTCTGTTCTTATTTCCGCCGTTATTTCTGTTGTAGTCGCGGGGAAAATTTGGTTTTAAAAAAGGGGAAACAGAATCGTTTTTCCAACGATAGTCGGCAAATTCTTGTTTAACCATCATCATTATCACCATCATCACGCACGCACATGGCTAAACTTCAGTTAAAGAAGCTTGAAAAATTGAAAAATTGCATTAATAAAATAAAAAAAATAAAAAAAAAAAAAGAAATTAAAAGAAAAATACACAAGCTCGAAAAGCTCTTGCCTTCAAGTGAATGTATGTATGTATGTAGCTTGTTAACATTTGTTTTTAAGCGTCAATGTCAACGAGAAATTGCAAAAATAACACAGAAACCAGAAAAAACACAACAAAATCCAACGACAGAAAAAAGATCATAATAAATAAAAATTGCGATTACGTTAGAGGCCGCTTGAAATTTAATGTTTTTTTGTTTTCGCTTTCGTATACGAGTACGTTGTCGCCGTCGTCGTCGTCGTCGCCGTTGCTATTTTTAAATACTGTTGTTATTGACAACAGGTGGAAAAGCAAGGCGCGGAGAGGGAAAAAAAACCTGTTACAATAACATGACTACGATAACAACAACGCTTACGAAAAAAAAAAAAAAAAAACAATAACAACGAGAATAGCAATGAAAACAACAACAACCGCCATCATCACCACATTATAAACGCTCATAGTTTCGATTTAATTTTCTGTTTTGTTTTCAGTTTCGTTTTCCATCTTCATTGTGACATAATTAGTGAAAGTGAAAATGAGAAAAATTTTATTATTGTATATTAAAAAAATTGTTGTTGTTACTGTTACTGAACCACTCTTTTAGTTGTAATTAATATTTTGTTGTTATGGTTGCTGCTGTTAAGTGGTCCGCGTTCTTGTTGTTGTTGTTGCTAGTGTCTTATTTTAATTTTTAATTTTTCTGCATTTCTCATAATTATACCGCTTGATTTGAACAGTTTTATAGCTGAAGTTGAATGATCCGAAACGAACGTCCATATAAGCAAACGAACCAAAACCGTCATCGAATGAACGAACGAACCATCGATTAACGAACGAACGAGTGAAAGAATCGAGAGACGTGTCGAATCAACGTCATCAAAGACTCGGTTGAGTTCAGACGAAGAATTTCAAACGTTATCGGTCAGTGGCGTAGCGTGAATTTCTGCCACCCGGGGCCGGCTAGAAATATTCCGCCCCGCGCACACACCTTCTCGGCCGACCCCGATAGCTCTGCCAGCCGGAGCAATGGGCCCCTCTTACCCCCCACGCTACGCCACTGTTATCAGTGTGAATGAAATACAAAATAAAGACATAGATCTAAAAAATCTCGATAGGATGCCGCCGAGCAATGCACTGGGAACCAACGGGGAATACACATGGGCCATAAACATATTTGCTGAACCTAAGGCCCAAAATAAGGGGCCGGGGCCATACTCTGCGCAGAGAAAACAAGCTGAAACTGCTTTGGGTTCCCGAACACGTAGGGATAGTAGGGGACGTCTTGGCGAGAAAGGGTGCCAGTAACTGATTTGTTGAACCAGAGGTTGAGGTAGCGGCCCGCGCGTACACGTACATATATGGAGGAGAGCAGAAGAGAGAAATTAACCAGAGCTCCAACTGGAGCAGCATTCTATTTTTCACGGCGTAAGGTTTATCCGTGATCCAAGAATATGGGGTCCGCAGGGCAACCCTCCGTATACTTCGCGGCCAGACAAGTCGCGACTCCTTCGCCTCCAGTTAGGAGTCAACTGTCCCTCCGGTAGTAGTGGAGAGGGCCAGACATAGCACGTCGAAAAAAGGCATGACCTCCGGCACAATCATGAAGCAGAACTACCAAACGGCCCTCTTCTTCTCGGCAAGATTGCCAAGATCGAAGAGCCTGGTAAGCTTCATGAGCGTGACCGCGACGACAAAGTTAAATATGTACGCGGTTCCCTCGTTTGAATCCAACAAGACCAGTCTCCTGGCTAAAATGATCGCTGAGATCAGCGGCCAGTGGAATGGCTTGCGAGGGTTCCTTCTAGTCATTACGGAGGAAAGCATAGATGAAGTTTAGCATCAGGCATGCCAAAGTTATGATATTCTGATCAACGACCTCCGAAGATGACTTGGTAGAACCAGAACACCACAAACCAATGAACGTTGTTCAGATAAATGTTTAATTTTTTAATAGACTTTAATTTTCCCAAGTTCAAGGCATTCATGTAAAGAAGTTCTGGATATAATCCTGTCCACCAGAGATGAAGGGATGTACTAACCCGGATCAATGGATCTTGGTGCTGAACCCGGTTTTGGTACAGCTGGACAATGAAGGTATAAAGGCTGCGGCCTACGCCAACGATTTGGTCATCCTAATCTCCGATTTCTGCACTACTACAATCAGATCTGTTACTGAGAGGGCCCTCGGTACGATTACTTCATGGGCTACTTCGCGTGGGTTAAGTGTTAACCCGGCCAAAACGGAACTGGCCCTTTTCACAAATAATTATAAACCCCAAGCTTTTAAGTTGTCCAAGCTCCACGGACAGAAGCTTCAGTTATCGGTGCATACGAAATACCTGGGCATTATTCTCGATTCCAAGCTCAACTGGAAAAATATGACGAACTCTGACTGCATATTGCCTACTATTCCTTCTGCAGAACCTTTGGGAAAACATGGGTTATACACCACGGTCATCAAGACAATCCTCATATGTATATGGACCACTTGTCTGCTGGACAGCTACAAACAAGAAGCTACGAGGGCGGATTGATATTGAAGCTACCTAAGTAGGAAAAAAACATATTTTTTTTTTTCAAAAACCATTTATTTCACAACATAGTCTCCTTTTTTGCTCAATACACTTATTCCAGCGATTTTCCAACTTCTTGATCCCGTCCGAAAAGTAATTTTCCGGAAGGTCTGCAAAATACTCCTCCGTGGCGTCGCGTGAGCTGAATTTTTTATTGATGAGCCATCTTTTGAGGTTTGGGAAGAGATAATATAGTCCGAGGGAGTCAAATCCGTCGAATACTGTGGATGCGACAGCAATTAGCCGTGGTTGCGATGCTCTTGTGCGCCGACACATTGTCTTGCAAAAACAAAATTTTTTTTCGCTTCATGTGAGGCCGTTTTTTGAGGCGATTTCGGCCTTCAATCGCTCCAATAATGCACAGTAATACTCGCGCACCTTCACTCTCCGGTCAGCCAACACCATTTCATGTATTTTTTTTACATTGTCCTCTGTAATCGCATCGGAGGGTCTGCCGCAGCCGACTTGATCGGTAGTGGAGTTGCGGTCACCACGAAACTCTCGAAACCAATATTTGACGGTGTAAT
This sequence comes from Myopa testacea, assembly GCA_949629155.1. Classification (NCBI taxonomy): domain Eukaryota; kingdom Metazoa; phylum Arthropoda; class Insecta; order Diptera; family Conopidae; genus Myopa; species Myopa testacea. The sequence goes on along the minus strand of OX451348.1, from coordinate 24,823,223 downwards.
CTGACGGAGTATTAGCCCCATAATATTTATCCAACTTTTCTTTTGTCTCTTTCGCCGTTTTCCCTTTCAAATAATAGTGTTTTAGTGCTGAATTGTGAATTAGTGAATTAGTGTTTACTGAATCAGTCCACTGGAATCCCAGATCTTATGGATACGGGAAAATTCTTGACGCGACTCTATGTTTGGCGGGTAAATGTAACGCAGACTATCTTCCGACGTCTACGGATAGATCTTTGATAGGTGATTCGAAGTAAATATTCCCTTTTACTGTGGATAGCGACATTATACTGTACACTAACGGCTCAAAGATGGACGTTGGTGTAGGATCTGGAGTCTACTCGCACACCGCAACTGGAAATATCCCTAAAGCGTCCAGATCATGCCAGTATATTCGAAGGAGGGCCTGCAGGAGTTTCAAGACAACACAGTCATATTGAGGGGAACTCAACAGTCTCTGCTATGAAGCAAGGGTCCAACTACTCTGGGTTCTGGGGCACAGAGGCATCCAGAGTTACGAAAGAGCGGATGAGCTTGCCAGACAGGGTGCTGCTCTGTCTTTGGACGATGGAAGTCTTCATCTCGAAACCATTGACACCCTCAAAGGCGAACTATACCGTCTCTTTCGGGACAAAGCCAACTTGGGTGGCTTGGGTGGCTATACCTATCAACGTGCATCAATATCAGGGCGTTTTGGCCCTCGTATGTTATGTCCAACTTAAAGTGGCTTAACAAACATCGTGCAGAAACCTACCCTAGCTAAGCGACGAAAGGCACAAAGGCACGTCGGCGTGACTCTCTGAATACGGCCTTAATAATGCCCTAAAGTCTTATTTAATTGCGGCGCTAACCTATTGCTTTGGAATTATAGAATAATAAACAAACCTGGTGAACCTGGATTTCAATATACATCTAAATTCGTCTGGACAACCTTGAATTCCTCGAATAAAGATGGATTTACCGGTTACAACCGTGTTAAACATAGATAATAATAATAATAATAATGTTTAAATAAAAATAATGTAAAAAAATTTCAAATAATAATTCATCTAAAAGATAACAATGGATAGCAAAATTAAAAGAATTTAAAATGGAATTGAAAATGAAAATTAGATGAAAAAGTATAACGAAAACGAAAGCGAAAATGAAAAGCGAACCGGCTGCATTCGAACTCCGTCGTCGTCGTCGTCGTCGTTGTTGTTGTTGTCATCACCGTGCAACAGATGCACAGATACGCGATACAAAAAAAAACACACACAAAAGTGTACAGATACTCATTGTAGATAGTAGATTTGTACATATCTAGGAGATACTCGAAACACATGTATGTATGTATGTATGTATGTATGTATGTATGTATGTATGTATGTATGTATGTTGTACCGACGCGTATATCTGCTGTTGCTTTTACTGCTGTTGTTGGTGGTGGTGTTGTTGTTGTTGTTGTTGTTGTTGTTGTTTGCATGAGGTGCATTGACACAATTTAAGACTAGCCGAGTGTATGTATGTGTGACGTTGGCCACAATACAACAACAACCGCAACGATGTTGTTGTAATTATTGTTTATGGCCAATTTGTTGCTCAAATATTGTTAATATTTTAATGTTACTCGTTTGATTATTATACATACTCGTATTATAAAATTGCTTATTTTTCTTAACTTGATTCTTGATGTTGTTCTTTTTTTTTTTGGAATATGAAATATAATATGTGTATATACTCGTATATATGTACATACATATGTACATCTATATATACATATGTATATTGTTATTGATGTTGTTGTTATTGGTTTTATTACTTTTCTCAAGCAGTCTTTTGTATACATTACGTTGTTGTTTTTGTAAGATTGATATTATTTTTCTTCTTGTTCTTGTTCTTGTTCTTGTTATTGTTCTCATCGCTAAATTTGTTTTTGTTTTTGTTAAAAGAATGTTTGTTTTTGTAGTATTTTTCTTGTTTATACTATTGATATTTTTTAATATTTTTTTAATATTTCGTTGTTGTTGCGTTTCGCCCTCATAAGATTAGTTCAGTTCAATGCTTTTAATTGGTTTTTGTTTTGTAAATAAATTGTTTTTGTTTATTTGTGTCTTTTATGGTTGGTTGTTGTTGCTGATATTATATTGTGTTATCTTCTCGTTTTATTGTTATTCCTTTTGCTTTTGTTTTGTGTATTTGTTTCAGTTCTCATTTTAGTTTATATTTTTTATATTGTAATATAAGTTTTTTTTAATTTTCATTTTAAATATTTTTGTTTTTATTGCTCTTCATTAATATCGGTTTTTAATCTATCCTAATTTTTTCTCTATTCTTTTCTCTGTTTATAATATTTTTTATGACTACAGAAACTATAGATTATTATTTTTGTATTCTTAATATTGTTGTTTTTGTAATCGCAGCAGCTTGAGCTGGTAGTCAGTATTAAAGTACATACACTAACATCAACAAGTTTTCCTCAAATTGGTTGTTTATTGTCCTTGTTGTTTGTTGTTGGTTTTTGTTAAGATTGCTCTTGTTACTGATATTATTATTATTATTATTATTATTATTTTTATTATTTGTATTTTTAGTATTATGTGTGTGTGTGTGTGGTTGTTGTTGCCGTTTTTTTTTTTTTTTTTTGTTTACGTCGTGTTGTGAGCTAAATTATTTTCACCTCACTTCAAAAACCGATGCAATCTCTGTTCAATACAGCTGCTTGTCACACAATCGCGTGCGTTATCAGTTAAGTTAACTTTTTCAGTACTGTTAGTGTTGTTGTTGTTGCTGCTGTTTAATTTTTCAGCACCACCAGAGTCCATTCTATTGTTCTGTATTTTGCAATCTTAATAAATGTGTTATTGCACAGAACAAAAACAAAAACAAACAAAAACAAAAACAAACAAAAAAAAAAAAAAAAGCATAAATGAATGCTATCTTCGTCACGGCCGGACCTCGAATTCCCCCTGCAAGGAATGGGCGTGGTCGGCCCACTGTTTCACTATGTACTCTATAAAAGATTTACTTTGTATAAAGTACACGTGGTATAAATACTGTGTACTCATCAAAGAATGGGCTTAACTGAACATAATCATGTACCGCAGGTTGTGTAGGGTGTAGATGCAGGGTGTAGGGTGCTTATTTGATTTAAAATTTAAATAATACATAATAATTATTAATTATGAATGAAATTGATTTTTAATTTGATGGTTTAGTTTTCAATACATTTTTTTATTATTTAATTTTTTTTTTGTTTTTTGTATTGTATGATTATGAGTGATTTTTTGTTTTTTTCCATTAGTTTTTTAATTGCGTGTGTTTGTATGTAAGGAAAACCTGTTGGCAGGCAGGTTTTCCTTTAAAGTCAATTTTCATAACAGCAACATTTTTTTATGCTGCAGAAACGAATTTTTTATTGTTTTTGTTTTTTTTTTTTTCTTCATTAAACTGCAACAAATCAGTTCAACTCTGATGCAATTTTTTATTAATTCTGCTGCTATTGCTG
>OX451348.1:24582239-24814739 GCA_949629155.1 Myopa testacea | reverse complement strand
GCGATTATTGCCGTCATCATCATCACCATCATCATCATCGTCATCATCATCGTCATCATCACGTCCACAGAGCGTTGAACGTGAAGGTGAACGCGTGATGCCTCTCACGTATGCAACACAACAACAAGTTTACGAAGTCTTCAAACTTACGAATTCAAAAACGATGCAGCTGCGAGTTCGCGATGCGTGCCGATTCGACCGATGACGCCGATGCCGATAACGACAACAACGCCGATGATACTCGTGTCTCTGGGATGCAAAAAAAAAAAAAACAGACGCGCGGCCAAAAATGAATTTCAAAGAAGAGGAAAAACAAAAACGATTCTCTATTTAGTCGTTTGGGTTTTTCGCCTTATAGTGTTAAGTTTAAAATCAATATAATATTCAATAAAAAGAAACAGTGTCAAAATAGAAGAACCACATCAAATGAATTAAACATCAAAATAATCAAGAAAATGAAGAAAATGTTGTGTTTAAAGTTTAAACGAAACAAAGAGCGGAGTGTTTTTTCTCTTTTCTTAATCTTGGCTTCATTGGTTTTAAAAACAGAGAACAAGAACAAAAACCAGCTCAAGATCAACGACGTTTGCAATTCTGAGGGGAAAACGTTGATGCGAAAGTAATGCAATCTCTTTTCTTCGTCCGCTGTTTCTTTTCCATGGCTTCCTCTTCTCTTCTTCTTGATGCTTGTTCTTGCCGATGGATCCTCGTCATCATCGGTTGAAATCATCTGCTTCCAAGCTTGTGCATTTATTCTAAAAGCAGTCGGTTCCTCAAGCGTCTTGAACAGAGAGAGAGAGAGAGAGAGCAAGAGAGAGAGAGAGAGAGAGAGAGGAGGTCTCGGTCGTTGTTGTTGTTTTTGTTTTGCTGAAAAGAATTATCGACACATTAAATAGCAATTCAATCTTTCAGTCCAACAGCACCGTTGTTGCTGTTGTTGTTGCTGCTTATGTTGATGTTGTCTCATTTGTTTTTTTTTTTGGCTTGGACATTTCTTAAGTGCTTTTGTACGTTTTTTGCTCCTGCAGTTTTTCCCATTTCTGGCTCAATGTCAAGCAAACATGTTGTTGAACCAAATTACAGTGAACAAAGAAACGGAAGAGAGCGAGAGAGAGAGAGAGAGAGAGCGCGCGAGTGAGAGAGTGAGCAAGAGAGGTTGTTGGCGTATCCATGCAGCTCCAAAGTCATCATCTCTTTGAGGACGCTTTGATAAAAGCGTGTACTCGAGATACTCAATGCAATTCATGTTGTGTTGCTCCCGATTCCAGCTGAAATCCCTTTGAGCGCAGATGACTTTGAAAATGATGCTAATGTGGCACTTGAAGATGACAGGAATCCGCTGCGGCTGGCTCAGATACTCGAATGCATCTTCTGTCTGTCGGTCTGTCAGTCTGTCGGTCGGTGTTTCATCTGGTTGGTCGTTCAGGCGGTGCACGCAACTTGTGCAAACTTGCCACTTGTTGCCGCTTGCTGATTGCGTGCTTCGGTCGCGATGATGTAAAACCGGTTTCAGTGGCCAACAAGCGTGCAAAAATTTGATTACAACACAGCGCCAGCCGCCGCCGGTCGCTGCGTGCAAATTATAGACAACAACTCACTGGTGCTGCACTCATTATTTTCAGAATAATTCAACAACACAGCGCAGGGATCCAGTAAATTCAACTGAGCAGAGTGGCAACAGTGGCCAATAAAACTGGCGCTGAGCTGCCCACTATGATTGCAGTATTTGTATCTTTCTCTTCTCTTCTCTTCTCTTCTCTTCTCTTCTCTTCTCTTCTCTTCTCTTCTCTTCTCTTCTCTTCTCTCCTCTCCTCTTCTCTTCTCTCCTCTCCTCTCCTCTCCTCTCCTCTCCTCTCCTCTCCTCTCCTCTCCTCTCCTCTCCTCTCCTCTCCTCTCCTCTCCTCTCCTCTCCTCTCCTCTCCTCTCCTCTCCTCTCCTCTCCTCTCCTCTCCTCTCCTCTCCTCTCCTCTCCTCTCCTCTCCTCTCCTCTCCTCTCCTCTCCTCTCCTCTCCTCTCCTCTCCTCTCCAATCTCTCCTCTTCACTCCTCTCAACATAACCTTTTAATTTGATGGTTCTGAGGTAAATAAATTTCAATTGATTAGGTATTTACTATATTTGACGTTTCTTTCATTCATTAATTTCCTTTTTATAAAATCGTGTGTTTAAGCGATAAATAAAAATATTTGTTAATAAATAAATCATCAAAGAAATGTTGTATATGAATGAAAAAATGGCCACAAAAAACATCAACAACATTCACTTTCAATGAATAACCAACCGATCGGCATACCGTGAGTTTGGAGAGGAATAAGAAGAAGAAAACGAGGCGGCATCGGATGAAATTCCACACTTTGACCATCACGTTTGGACTGACTGCAAATCGACAACCTGAAAATGTTGTTTCTGCATTTTTTTAACAGTTGTTGTTTAGTGATGTTTCTGTTTGTTGTTGTTGTTGTTGTATTTGGCACATGTACTCGTATCTTAGCCCACGACGGCAACAACAGCAGCCACAGCAACAATAGTAACAACAGCAAAAAACATCACCGTCATCGCCAATGAATTTCACTTTCGTTATGATGCAGTTTTCTAATTTGGAAAAACCAAGTTGTTTGTAGTGAGTAACGGACAAATATCAGCAACAACAACAACAACAACAACAGCAGCAGCACTCTTAAATGAAACGATAGACTGAATGAGTGAGAGTGATAGAGAGGGAGGGATGAAAGAGGAACTGAACAAACGACAGCGCTACAAACATGGAGAATTTCCCATGCATGCAAACAGAGTTGCCAACTGCATTGAATTGTTAACAGACGAACAAACAGCTGTTGGCATTGAATTTTGTTACTGTTGTGATTGTTACTGTTATTGTTTTTGTTGTTGTTGTTGTGTTTACGCTAGCAGTTGTTATTTATAGTGTCCCATCTTTGGTGTTGTTTGTGTTGTTACTCTTGTTTAATATTGTTGTTGTTCTCATCGTCATCGTCGTCATTGTCGTTGTTGTTGTTGTAGTTTTTGTTGTTATCTTTGTGGCATCTATACAACTCGTGGGCGTTTGACATGGTTTAATTTCTTTCTTTTTTAAACTTTTATTTGACTTTCTAGGATGCAACTCTAAAAAGATTGCAATGAAAAAATGAATACTTCTCATATGAAAAACATTTGATTGTTGTATTTCAGGTATTTTTTCTTATTTGTTACATTATCAGATTGCATTTGATTTTTTGGAGTTTTGCATTTTTTTCTCGTGAATCTTTTTTGAGGCCAGACAGCCTCAAGACTCAAACTTCAGTCAACCAAACGACATCTAAAACACTTTTTCGTTTTTTCTCAATCGCAATCTCGGAGACGTAAACAACGTATTCGTAGAGTGGTAAATTTTTCTGTCGATTGTTTTACGTTATGCTTGAACTAATTTTGATATTCGTTTGATATTCACTTCTTTCCCAGATACATATGTACAAATTTATGTATATATACATAAATAAATGCTTAAATATACGATATGTTCGATAGGTTTATTTATTTATTTTATTATTATTTACCTATTTATCTATAAATAGGTTTATTTATTTATTTTATTGACTATGTTACAAGTACAAACGTGAGATGTTGTTAATTGAACACATAATTTTATTTTATTATTTTATGAGCGTCGTTTTTTGCTAAAACTAAAATCGAGGTCATTAAAAGTCACGTGGATTTTAAAAGACGCTCATTTTTCGGCCTCTACCATTTTTGAAAATAAATGAAAAGTTAATAGATTATTTATGTTATGAACTTCATTAATACGAGTTGCATTATTATTTTATACTTAAATAATTCTACGTTAATGAATTATGTTAAAGTTAAATGGTTGAAAGGACACAGAATTGTTCTAGCAAAAGATGTTCAGTTGGGATCCCTAAAGAGGGAGGGGGAAACTTCTTAAAGAAGATGAAGACTCTGGGTAGAGGTTTTAACTAGACAGCTGCTGAACTTGAATACTAAATGCAAAGACTGTTAGTGTAATAGTGCTTTAACGAAGACTGTATTGCCTTTTCTCATATTTTAACCATATGTTAACATATTCTATATACGTATAATATATACATACGTGTACTTACACACATTCGTATACATATTAACATTTAATGTTTTTATCTCATAGTATAATTCATACATTAGTTTATATACGATATTTAAACAATATTTGCAATTAAAAATATTTATCAATATTTTAAAGTTTCAGCGTATACTTTTTTAATGTATGTAAGTGAATTGATAACCATTATTGACAACGGATCAATAGATTTTGAAACCTCTTCATTGCTTTTAAACATTTCGAAATCATATCGATAGATAAACAGTGTTTATTTCTGTATGTTATCAAGCAGTAATGTTATCAAGAGACATATGTACATATGTACATACATACAAGCAATGTTGTAATATTGAGAGATACTCGCATAACATTAGATATTGATATCAATATTTTCAGTGACTATTTCGAAATCGTACCGAAGAGCGAGTGAGAGATGTAGAAGTTGAATATATGGTATTTCTGAGACAGCAACAAACAGAGAGTGAGAGTGATCAAAAGAGAAAAGAGAGACAGAGTGAATGACATGTATCTCTAGAAAAAATCCTAAGCATCTCCGACGGAAAAAATGAGAATCAAACGAAAAAATGAGTGTGGAATAAAGAGAACGAAGAACCAAAATCTAGGAAAATAAAAGAATTTTATAAAAAGTTCAAATGAGTTCATTGACACAGAAAATCTCTCTCTTTCTCTATCTCTCTCTCTATCTCTGTAGTAGAAAATGTTCTTGTTGTTTTCATAAAGTTAGATTCTTTTTATTTTGTATGCTTTTCATTTAATTTTTGATAAATATTTATTGAGCACATTCTATGCTTCAGATGTTAGAAGATAAGAAAAAATATTTTGTAGATCAGTAAGAAAGTTAGAAAGAGTAATGATAAGAGAGAGGGAGAGAGAGAAAGAGAGAGAGAGAGAGAGAGAGAGAGAGAGAGAGAGAAAGAGAGAGAAGCTTTTAAAAAAATAAGAGGAAAGTAGGAAGAGAGGCTCTTCAGGTCTTCTTGATGCCTATCGAGGTGTATTTCGAGATCTATTTAATAGTCCCAGCTCTCGTCAACAGATCTCAGATGTTTTGTCCGATGGTAGCTTTAGATATGTCCGAGGATGTATTAACGTCTATCGTGGCACCTTCTATACATCAACAGAAGTGCGCCGAAAATACACTCAACAGAACTGACGTGTGCTCGAATCGAAACCGAGTTATGGTCGATTTATTGCTTTCAAATACATACTAAAGTGTGTCAAGGACTAGCTTATGTCCGCCACAAGGCAGTTGACGTCTATCGAATATCTACAGTTGTCTGTTGGAACCTGATTACTACACTGGCTCACTCTGAATACACTCAATTAAGAGTTACCCACATCCATTTCTTTCATCTTTCTATCATTCATTCATAACATGATTTTGAACATGATTGATAAAGACAGGAGCCATAAAAATAACAATGAAATAAATTATTATAATAATCACAACCACAACAATGACAGCAACGATATGATAGACCTATATACATATATATCTAGCTATCAACATAGTAGAATGCTATAGCTATAATTATTTGTATGTACTACAGTAACAACTTCTATAACAACAATATACATCCATAATATTATAGTAATCCAAAACAATCCAAGATAAATAAAACAAAATAGAGACAAGAATAAAACTGACAAAAGAGAAGACGGACCATCATAAGTCAAGTTCAAGGACCATCAATTAAATCAAATATGGCAACAGCAAAAAATTGAAAGAAAAATTATAATTAAACGATGAAGAAGAGGAAGAAGATGTAGAAGAGGATGCGTGTAAGAGTACGTAAGAGTATGTATTTATGGAAGGTATATAGTAATAAAGCCAACAACAACGATCAAAACGCACAGCATAAAAATCATTCCTTATACACATGGTTTGTAGTAGATTCGAGAGCCAGGAAGCGTTCTGGTTCTTTATGCAGATGGAAGATTATTGCAACAACAACACCCACTTACTACAAAATTATGCAGCAAAGGATCGAGTGAGCAAAGAAGAAACAAAACCAAAAAAGTCCAACCGATGGTCCATCTGTCCCGAAAGTGAAAAGGATATCAGGTTAAGGTGACAGTAATAATACATATAATAATAGTATAGTAATAGTAATAATAGTAATAATAATAATAATATTGATAATATTTTGTTTCTTTTATTCTTGCAAACACTTTTAAGTGATTTACTTTATCCATTTATTAAAAACACTTAAATGTTTTAAGAAAAAAACAAAAAAAAAATAAAAAAGTTAACTCCATTTATAAACAAGTTTTGCGACTTCAAAATAAAATCTCAGAGGTTGAAATACTTTGATATCTGATTTTGTGATTAGAAGCGGTTCTAGTAAACTGGATAAACCAAAAAAAAGAAAACAAAACCGAAAAACAGAGATCATAAATAATTAATATTAATTTTTAGAGCTTTAAATATTTAAATAATTTAAAGTGAGTGAAATAACAAAAACGTCAAATAAACACCTCGAACAACAACAGAAACAAGAAAAATGACTTCAATTAAACGACAGGTTTTTTTGGCGACTGATAAATAAATTACAAGAACAGCAATAATAACAACAACAACTTATAAAGTTATACCAAGTTATACTTTGGTTAGAAAAATGTTGATTTTCAATAATGAAATATGTATAGGGTGGGCCATCGGCTGGTTTCTTTTTGAATAACATAATTAATTTAAAACTATTATAATTAAATTAATCTTCATATTCTTTAATAAATTAATTAAGTTAATTATTAAATTAAACTCATTTAAATTGAGTTAATTAATTTTTCACAAAATCAATAGATTCAATTTTCAAGTCTAGAAAACGAGAAGAAAACAATGTAATATAATAGAATAAAACGCTAAAATATAATAGAATAGAACGGAATAGATTAGAATAGAATAAATCCCAGTAAAACAGACTCATAGGATAGAAAATAAAAGAATTGCTTAAATTTGAATATAAAATTGTAGAGAATTGAATAGAATCGTCTAGAAATTAAATCTTATATAATCTTATAAAGTCACACATAGTCGCATAGAAGTGAAGAGTATCGATTAATAGAAACAACTACCGAACCGAACTGAATTTTATATAACGAAATAGATTATTAAGACGCAGAATCGATCAGTCAGTCGATCAGAATCGAATAGAATCGAATATAATCGAATGCAGAACCGAATCGAGAATAAATGCATAGCATTGAATATAAATGCAAATAGGTATCAGATATCGAATTAGATATGAGAATAGAATTAAATTGAATAAAATGGAGAATAGAATCGCTTGGAATTATATTAAATTAAGAATCACATCTAAAACAGAATATAATCCTAGCATGGATTAGATTCGAATTAAATATAGATCATCAACTGAATTGAATTAAATAATTGAAATAAAAAACAAACGGATGGCTACCTTTTATAATCGCACTTAACATCCCCTTTGTTATCATCCGGAATTAAATCAAATAGAATCGAACAGAACTGGAGAGAATCTGGAAGAGTATCGTATACAATAGATGAGCATTAAGCAGAATTTCACTGGATCGCACTGAATTAAGTAGAACGGTATCAAAATGCAGAAAATTCGAATAGAATCCTATAGAATTAAATATCATTGGAACATCAAATAGAGGCAAAGTAGAATCGAACAGAATGCAAACCCAATCAACTATAATCGAACAGAATAACATCGAATAACATCGCAGAGAATTAAATAAAATGAAAATCCATATTATTACGTAACATATTGTACAACAAATTATAACTGACAGAGATCGGAATCCAAAATATAACGAAACAAAAATCGAACGCGTTTCAAACTTAATTTTATTGAATAGAATTTCTCTAAGAAACAACTCTCAGCCTCAGCCTCAGCCTCAGCCTCAACCTGAACCTGAACTCGAACTCGGGTTTTCAAGGTTTCGCATGACGTCTTCAACTCTACGATATATATACTAATTGTTCAGTCATCTATATACGAGTATAGCATTTTTTCTTTCGTAGAGTTTTAGCACATTTGTTGTTGTAGTTGTAGTTGTAGTTTTTGTCCCGCTTACAGAAATGATGCGCGGTGTGACTCGTGTTGAATGTTTGATTTGTTTTCTTATCCGATTAAACAATCAACTGAACTGAAAGAAAGACCGAGGAAAAAAAAACCTTGACGAAAATTTGCAATGGTATCAAAAGTATCGAGATCTAGATAAAGACCTTTGAAATACGTATGTAACTACGTATTTCACTCTGAATGATGATGACGGAATAACTACGAGTAAATGAACAGTTAATGAAACGCTTAAAAAGTTATAAATAAAATACAAATTTAATCAATTTCATACGATTTAAGTGTTTAAAAAAAATACAAGGCGATTTTTAATAATAAAATAGCTCATTAAAATACTCATTCTGAAAATAATGTTGAGAGTTGAGATTTTAGTGAAAAAAAGAAAAGAAGAGCACAGTGAGCGAAAATCGAATCAACTCTGTTTTCATTTTCAATTTTGAATTTACTAGTATTGTAAATACAGCCACTAAAACTCAATACAAGGTGATCTTACGTAACTTTTTAAGCTTTCACTTTACACTTTAAATATACTATAAGCTCCAAAAAAAACTTGTTATGAATTCTAAGCGTTGTAAAAGAATCCCTCGCTGCAAAAGAGGGTTTGCGGGGTTTTCAGTGATTCACTGAAAGCGAATTAAAGAGAAAGAATCTGAATTATTTGTGTCATCATGCAAACGAATATAATAATAATAATAATAATAATAATAATAATAATAATAATAATAATAATAATAAATACAAATACAGCCTTTCTTAACAACCGCGAACAGGTTTTTTATCTACGTCACTGATGAAATACATACATACATACATGTGTACATCTGTATTTGAGTTTTTATCCGTATCTACGATAGCCCTGTACAACATGATGTTCGAACAACTCAACCATTTGTCAAAAATTCTTGTAATGTAAACAAATGTCTTTGTTGTTCTTAGAGTGATTCTGGTTGTTTTCGTTGTTGTTGTTGTTGTTGATGTTCTTACTATTGTTATGAAAGAACAACTGGAAAAAAAGTCTACCTTGCGGTAAGGTGACAGAAATAATAATATAGGTGACTCTGTGGGAGACGGAGAGGTGAAGCGGCAAGTGGAGATGGTGTAGGAACAGCGCTGGACGAACAGGCGTTCAAGTGTCACAATGCGTAGAATTTTAATGAATAGCCCAGCATGTTTCTTTAGTTTTCGACTTCTCAGATAGATTTTTTTGGTATCTCCACTCTTATTTGTTGTTCTTTGTTTTTTATTTAGTATTTCTTACGTTTTTCTATTTCAATATTATGTTGTTTTGCTTTCTTTATTTTTAGTTTTATTTACTTCTTCATTTTTGTTATTATATTTTTCCATTTGTGCTTCACTTACAACTCTTTTATTTATTTAATTGACATAGATATCGAGTTTTATTTAACGGGGGACGGTGAGGGGCAAAGGAGTGAGTGTGGTATTGCGTACAAGTGTTCTATTATTATTATTGTTCTTCTTCAACGAACGCAGTGCTTGAAGAACTTTTATATTGCACGTATGTGTGTGGCATATTCTATTCTATCATTAATCTGAGGGCATGTTCTTTAAAATGGAGAAGGAATAATATTCCTTAAATGAACAAATTTTAGTCTATTACTTCTATTGAATTCGGGCACTTTTATTAGCGAAAGAAGATTGTAGATTATTGATTTTTGGATTGGTTGGATTTTTCCAAAATCTTAATTCTATGCTTGGAAGCATTCGACTTATTTATCGGAATATAATCGGACTTATTATCCGAAACACAAAAAAATCGAAACAAAAAACATAATATTCAATTTTTTATTATCGTACTTTTTTTACTAGATTTTTGACTCGTTTTACTCGTAAATACTCGTGTATCTAATCAAATCTAATCTCATCTTGTTTTGAAAATTGTATTTATTGTTGTTGTTTTATGATGTTTATATTATTTGATGTAGTTTCCTGGTATTTTTGTTGTTGTTGCTTTGCTGAAGTTTTGTTTTGTGTGTTTTTTTTCTGTTCTGCACTGAAATCGTTTTCGCTGCGGGTGTTTTTTTTTTTGCATAAAGGGTGGTCCATCGGCTAGTTTCTTTTTGAATTACATGGATTCACTATTTCGAGAAACAAATAAATTCAAATAAAAACAATAAAAACTACACTTAGAAAAGAGATCATGGAAATAAGGAGAAAATAATGATTATTTTTTAACCCATCAAGTCATGTGTTTGATGGGTAGCAGAGAGTAATGAAAAATTACTTGAAAATAGAAAAAACGAAAACAACAAAAATTGGAAAAAAACAAAAATCAAAAAAAGAAACAAAAATTGGAAAAAATTTAAAATAAAGAAGAGATAAAAATTAAAACGAGAAAAAAATTATGTTGCTATTGATTGAGATACGATACGATCGACCGATAATAATTTGTTTTTGCTTTTCTTCTTCCTCGTATTCTAATGCTTCTTCTTCGTCTTTCCTTCTGGCCTCGATTAAAAATCGAGCCGCTTTTTTTTGTTATGACGTTCATTTTATAGACTCTTATTTTTTAAGGTTTGTTATTAATAATTTGCAATTTTCTCGCCTCTGAATTATTATAACCAACCGCTGAGTAATTCTTTCATCTACAAGACATGCAAATTAAACATTTTCGATGACTTCCAAATTTTAAAAATTATGTGTGTGTGTGTGTGTGTGTGAAAAATTAACACTAACATGAAAGTTTTCATGTTTATAAAAAATGGTAAATACGATAGTACACAAAAGAATTGGAAGGATAGACAGAAGATAGATAAAAGATAAAAATGGATGAACTCATAAAATATAATCGAATATATAAAAAAAACTTTTGTTTTCTCTTTTAGAAAATTAATCGTCTCTCAAAATTAATGAAAGCTAAAAAACGAATAATAACATTTTATTAATTAATAGATATTAATTAGTAGTTAATGAATCATAGATGTAAATAATCGATAGTAAATAATAGATAATGAATAATAGATAATAAGTAAAAGTTTATAGAAAATAGAAAAATTGTTTCTATTTAATATATAATAAATTACAATGTTTCAAGTTGTTTTAGTTAATTATTGTTCGTTTTTATTTGGTTTTGTTTTATTTTAATTTATATTTATATTTATATATTTCCTTTTTATTTTCTTTCATTATTGAATAAATATAATAAATAAATTTCATGAATAATAAAGTTTTCGAAAATTTCTTAAATCATCCTTTATTATTTATAATTTGTTTGTAAATTTATATACATATGTATGTTTTAATGGTTTCTTTTTGCCACTTCCGACTTTCTCACAAAGCCTTGAGATGATCCTTAATTAAGAAAAGGATCCTTGTAATCACAACAAAATATCAGCAACAACAACCATCCTTACACTCATCACTATACATACGACAACAACAATAAAAGCAGCAGCAGCAGCAGCAAAAGCAACAACACAAAACCAAAATAAAAACCTACATATAAGAATAAAAATAATAAATGAAATAAAAATTAAAGCTCTTCCTTTACTTTCGGGTGAATGAAATAAGATGAGCGGAATGTATTCATGACAGATGCGAATCCAGCGAATGTCATTTAATTCATTAATGAAGCATATTTTTCTGTACAACTTTTGCACAAAGTAAAATGATATTCTTTAACTACAGCCGCCCTGAAAAATAATGCTGAAAGCCGACATCATATCACACCAACAACAACAACAACAACAACAATATCAACAACAAATCATCGAGTACCATCCGAGTGAGCTTTTTTAATACATACTCGTACATACATAAGTGCGTACATACATAAATACATACATATACATACATATATACATAGCATCTGTGTTGATTCGATACTGTATGATACTTTCTCTTCGATGGATGCACCGATGGTTGTTGCTTCATGTCATTTGTTCCACCACCTGGCCACCGAACGCTCGCTCCGGTAAAAAAAAACCCACAAAAATTTGCGTTCCATTTTAGGACAAGTTCTTTGCACTTTAATAATATTGTTTAGTTGTATATACATATATACATATATATTAAGTGGGAAAAATTAAGACAAGGCAAGAACCACAAAATCATGAGCTCTCATTGCTCTGAAGTCAAAGAGTTCAACTTCAACTCTTACTTTTAGAAAGGGAAAAAGAAGAAGAATAATTTGACGATGGTAATGATGAGGAAGAAGAAAAAGAAGAAGAGCTGCTGGATGAAAAGGAGTGGGAGGAGGACGATAAGGAAGAAGATGGCCAAGAAGATGCAGATGCAGATGGAGATGGAGATGGAGATGGAGATGGTGATGGAAATGGAGATGGAGATGGAGATGGAGATGGAGATGGAGATGGAGATGGAGATGGAGATGGAGATGGAGATGGAGATGGAGATGGAGATGGAGATGGAGATGGAGATGGAGATGGAGATGGAGATGGAGATGGAGATGGAGATGGAGATGGAGATGGAGATGGAGATGGAGATGGAGATGGAGATGGAGATGGAGATGGAGATGGAGATGGAGATGGAGATGGAGATGGAGATGGAGATGGAGATGGAGATGGAGATGGAGATGGAGATGGAGATGGAGATGGAGATGGAGATGGAGATGGAGATGGAGATGGACAACGACAACAACCGTGTTTACATCATGATCATTTCTTCTTCTTCTTCTATCATCATACATACATATGTCTTCCTTGTACCTTTGGACTAACCATGGCATCAACCTAGTTTAAGTTCAGTTAATTTAAATCACTTCATAAATCATGGTTTATTTCAGTTTATTACAATTTTTGTCCTATCTCGCTCTTCTTTATTGTTTTTTTGAGTTATGTTTCTTGCTTCTTTAAATTTGTTTTCGCATTAATATGTTGTTGTGGTTTCTCCCAGATCTCTTTCATCATTAAATTTGTCGGATGTGTCTTTGTTGATATAAATTATGTTAATGCTAAACACATCCAACAACAACAAAGAATTGAAATTTTTTTCAAGGTTTTGTCTTTTTTTTTCGTTTTCTTTTTTCCAACTTCGAATTCGTTCCAAATTTTTGGTCAAAAGTAAAGTTTTTTATAAAAAAAATGTACGATTTGTATTTATTTCATTTAATTATTTATTAAAATTTGAAAATTAATGATTTCTTATATTTTTTGCCAATATTGCATTTTATTTTGAATTTTATTGTAAAATGTTTTTAGGTTTCCTTTTTTTGGTTTTTTCCCTGATGATAAATTTCCTGAAAAATAAATTCATTTTATATCGAAATTTCAATCAACTTATTTTAATTTAATATTGAAAGTATGAATTCTTTTTGGAATATTGATATTTATTAATTGGTATTTATTTTTATTTACTGTATTGATTATTACAATAATAATTATTTATGTTTTTGTAAATTCTTATAATTCTTCTTCCTATATTTTTGTACTGGAAGAAAATTTAAATTTAAAAAATGTCTGAAAACGTTTTTTAAAATTTATGTTTCATTCTTCATTCTTTTCTTCTCCTTTTGTATCTGTTAATCGAACATTGAATTCTTTTTAAAAATCTGAAATCAACGAATTTCTTTTTTCAGTTTTCTTTAATGTTCATCTTTTGCATTCATTTTTCTTTGTTTGCTGGATTTTTTGTTTGGGTTTTGGAAATGCATATTATGTGTTTTTGAGTTGTTGTTTTTGGTTTTTGGTTTTTTTGTTGTACTTGTTAAGTACTTGTTTTATCTTGCGTATCCATTTCATTACGATTTCTCCCAATAAATTTTGGGATTTTTTTTAAATTGTCGTTTACTTTGTTTTATTTTGACTCATTATTATTGGTGTTGTTGGTGTTGTAGTTTTTTTAATTGACATCTTATTTTTTCTTTTTGAAAGTTAATTTTTCACTTTCTCTCAATAAATTGCATACGTTTTACTAAATTAAAAACATCGAATTATCTCGGAAAAGAAGGAAAATAAAATAGACTTAAAAAACGAAAAATTCAAGAAAGTTTAGTTTTAAAAATAGAGTACCGAACAAAATTCTAGCATGAAGAGTTGTTTAGCTGAAAATCTTACAGTTCAGAAGGTCGGATCTTTAGTACCGGCGGCCGACAGGGTTTACGACGTGCAGTCATTATAAAACCATCGGAGGAAATAACTTCGCTCAACTAAAAAAGGAGCCCTGCCAATGATCCTTGACAAGGGCAAACATGTAACACCCGAGCTTTACGACCAGCTGAAGGAAACCTTAAAAGAGTCAGCCGATGTGGCCAGCGTAAATGCCACGGCTACAGTAAAAATTCGCGATCCTGATGCACTAAATCTCGATAGTGATGTTGTTAAGGCAGTGAAGAAGCATCTGCCTGACGAGGATGAACAGGTTATGGTCCGCATTACAAACAAAACCGAACACCAGACAACAGGACCGCGCATTCATAACCCCGCACGTGGACGAAACCCCGCAATTGTTCACCGATGAAGAGTTGAAAATAGCCGCTAGTACTTGGAAGAAAAACAAAGCCCCAGGGCCGGATGGAATCCTATCAGAAGTACTCAAAATTGGCGTGAACGAACGGCCCCATGTCCCTTTAAAGATGTACAATGCTTGTCTACCAGAACGCATCTTGCCAACACCCTGGAAAAACCTACAGTTGACGCCAATTAGCAAGGACACCCCAGAACCCAGAAGCATACCGACCACTGTGTCTGCTAGACACGACCGGAAAATTACTGGAGAGACTAATTAAGCCAAGACTAATCGCTGCGATGGAAGAGGCTGTGAGACTATCGGACAGCAACATGGTTTAAGGTCCGGCAGATTAACATTAGGAGCCATAAAAGATGTGGTAAGTAGTGTGGAAGCAAGGCAAGCGGAGACTATTTCTCCAGACGCCTTCTCGCCTTCAGCGTCAATTGGACAGACATCATAAACGCCTTAGGGAAGAGATACAGGATACCCCGTACTTACTGAAGATGATCCAGAACCTCAAGACGGCGAGCTGCTCTATGGAACCACTGGTGGACCATGGCGTAAACACATAACATCAGGTGCAGCCCAACTCGTGATAAATAATCCCTCTAACGAGGCAACACATTACGGCATAAGTTCCACGAATGTCAACAAAGATTGAATGCCGAGACTAGAGGCAGATGGCTCGCACGATGGCTCGAAGCATTCGCGTGCTCTCCGGGCAGGGATATTTTCGCAAGTAACTCCATAGGATGGAGAACTGGTCGACAGAACCGGGTTGTAAATATGTATGGAGACACTGGTGTCCAACGAAAGCAACTGGAACATTATAGCTAGATACACCGAAGAGATCCTCAGAATGAAGGAAAGAGAGCTTGACGCTTTAGAAATGAGGCCGACAGAGCGATACAGCAAGATGACGAATAACTAAAACGCTTGCAAGGGCAACGTTAAAATGACGGACCTGGACGCAGGATAGTAAAATCGTCCTCTAAAGTACCATGTGAGACTCTACGCTGAAGTAATGCGAAAGCGGTTCCAGGGTAGACGGTCGTTATACGATACGGCGATATTTTTCCCCCACACCCGTTTATTATTATTTCCGTTATTTTTATATTTGTCCGTATTTGCATTTGTCATTAATTTTACTTTTATCTGTGTTATTATTATTTATCTTTGTATTTTTATTGTTTTAAATTTGATTTATTATTATTAAAAGCTAGTTATTTTTGGTTTTTTTATTTCAAACTAATATTTTAATATTAGAGAAAAAAATTAATTAAAAAAGTTAATAACGAAAAATAAAATATACTTACAAAACTTTCAGGATTTTATTTATAGCGATTGGATTTTACATTTAAATATATTATTAAAATTAGGTCAAAACGCAAAGAAAACATCTTTAATATTTATTCATAACTTATTATTTCATTTCATATCATTTTATAGTAATGTATATGTTACGTTATTTTATGTATTTCATTGAATTTACATAACTTATCTACTACTACTATTATGAATATTGGGAAATCAATTATCGAAGAAATGGTATAGAAATCTGTTAAATATAGAATGTATAATAAAAAACTTACCAACTTTTTAAAAATCGGGCTGATTTTTCAGATTATTTTTTAAGCTTCAGCAAAATCTTGTTTTTTACAGCTTTAATATGAAACAATAATTTCAAACGTTGATTTTCTTAAATTTGAAATGTTATACGATACTTTTTTTAGTTTTATTTTTAAAAAAAAACCTTAATTTTGCATACGTATCAAACCACAATAAACACAGATGATTCTTTTCAAAATATTTATTAAAAAACTTTTCCTTTTATTTCTTTTATACGTTATGCTTTCATTTTATCAATTAATTTATATTTATTTTGTATTCTTCAACTGTTATAGTATTCTTTTAAATATTATTATTTTTGCTTTTAATATTATTGTTATTATTATATAAATATTAATTCGAAAATACGACTGATTTTTTGAGACTTTAACGAAAACTAAAAAAAAATATTATATGTTTTTTCAGACTTTTTAAATTTTAATTAATATATATTTATAATTTCTTAACTGAGTTTATATAAATTTTTATCTAGATTATCGCTTTGTTTTTTAATGTGATGATCTTAATGACTTAACGATTCACTTTGGTCTGTCGATTTGCTGAAGGATTTTTACGGTCCGGTCCGGTCCGTGATGTTCCCGGCGACTGAGTAATTTGAATTGCGAGCTGGTTGAATTGCGAGCAATGTTAAATAAGCTGCTGCTCCCGAAGCGACCGACGTCAACTACAGCGGCCCCTTCGAGCGGCAGCAGCACGAATCGTCAGCGACGACGACGGCAAGCGCATTCGTGATTCGAAAAATACCAAAAATACCAATAAAACCGAAAATTCAAAAAACTCACCAAACGCAATGCAAAGCGACTAAAAATTGGTGTGCGGTGAATAAAAGCGGACAAGCATCGAATTCGATCGACGCGTTTCAGTACGTCGCGAAGATGTTGGGAGTGTATGTGTGTGTGTCGTTTTTTTTTTGGGTAACATCTTAGTAATTACTAAATAATAAGCTTTAGCTTAAAAGTTAAAAATTGAGCGAGAGGAAAACTAAAACGTTGCCAACGTTGCTTTTGAGAAATGTCAAGTAAACATTTTTTAAGCATTACCAAAGAATTCTCTGAGAGTACGAAGAGAGTAATGGATGTACTTGATGTACTTCTTAAGTACTGTACGTTAAGCTGCTCCGGATCTCCTCTGACGTAAAAGGGAAACAGCCCCAAACAACAAATACGCACGAGATAAAAGAGAGACACAGAGAGAGAGAGAGAGAGAGAGAGAGAGAGCGCGAGAGAGAGATTGATTAATACAATAAAAACATCGAGAGCAAGCGCAGGAAACCAACTTTTATATGGAGAGAGTGAAAATGTAAATAAAGCGAATGAAATTGAAAATGCTTGCGAGAGTGAGAAAAAGAGTAGTAGTAAAAATAGTAGCAACAGCAACTAAAATAGCCATAAATAGCCTAATTTGTCATTTCATTCTTTTTTGCTTCTGTCAATTTGAATTACAATTTCTACACTTGTTGTGGCAATTGTTTTGATTTATTTGCTTTTTTGTTTTATTATTGTATGCATCAATTTGGCTTTTCTTCTCTACCAAATGAAGCAGAACACAAAGAAATACAATATTATTATTCTTTTTCTTGTTGTTGTCATGGTTATTGTCGAAAAATCCTTCACGTTCTTTAATAGAGAACTCTTTTGTTTTTTGTAGTCTTTTTTGTATTATAAAAATAAATAAATAAATTGTTCCTATTCTTTAAAGGAATGTTTTATATGTTTTTTGATTCCGGGCATTAAAAAGAATTTAATAATTTATTTATTCAAACCAATGAAGAGAATAGCACAAAATTCCTTTAACGCCCTTATAAACGATAAACGCTTTTTCCGTTTAGCACCCGTTTTGTTTTGTGTTTTTCGTAGTTTTTTATATTTTTGACGTTACGAACAAACAAAATACCAACAAAATACGAAAAAGAATAAAACAAAACGTTTGATAAACGTAAATTACGTCTTACATTATAAGGCTGTTAAGCTCACACAAAGAATTCACCATTCGGCGGGGCGGGGATAGAAAACAAATATTATAAATTCTACAAGATACGAGATACAAAAATAGTGTCAACGCTCTAAAGGAACGTTCAGTCGCTAGTTCGCTTCACACGCTTCACACGCTTTACACGTCGGTTGCTCTACACGCGCTCAACTCGAAATCGAAACTGAAAACGAAATCATATCCACGGCATTCAATTAGCACGAGAGATACTCCAGGAAAGAGCGACCGAGAGAGAGAGAGAGGAGAGAGAGCGAGTGTCAACCAAATCGTGGGAGTGCGTTCACAAGTGCTGGAGGTCAATTGAGAACATGAGAGAGAGCGAGAGTAAACGAGAAATAAAATTAAATTAAATTAAACAACAAATAATTTCAAAAACGAAAAATATAAAATTTTATCGTAAAAAAAATAAAAAATTAAAAACATCATTTTTTCGATAGGGTATCTGTGTATTGTTTTTATAAGTTTTTAATTTTTGTAATATATTTTATGTTAAGTAAAAATTTGTACTTTAAAATACTATAATAAAAAAAGTGGAATTGAAAACACCCCACGTTCCCCCCCGACCCCTACTTCAGTAAGCAATCCACTCAATTACAACAGTTTTTACACAAATTTAACCTGATATCACTTAGTTAACAGCTGGGAGCTTAAAGCGCTGAATTTGCTGAGAGAGAGGGAGAGAGAGCACGAGAAGTAGTGAGGGACGAAGCACAAAGAAATAATAAGTTCTTAATCCAGCTTCAGCAGCGAAATTTAAACCTTGTTATTAGAAGAAAAATTGAACAAAAAATTTTGTGAATTTCCTCTCTTTATTTCTATTTATCTATTCTCTTTCTCTCTCCTCTCTCTCTCCCTCTCTCTCTCACTTTGTTTTTCCATGCCTTGTCTCTCTTGTCATTATAAGTCACTCTTTGCATTTAACACTCTCTCGCTGTATCAATGTTAACCAGTGTTGCCGTTCTCTTATCTTAAACGTGTCCTGTGCGTTAACTTGAAAATGTGTCAATTTAGAAGAAAATGTGTCCATATTTAGAAATAAATGTGTCCATATTTAGAAAAAGGTGTTGTTTATAAAAAATATTATTTTGAATATAAAAAAAGACGTTTTATTTGTTGAAAAGGATCATACACTTGGCGGAACGCACAATGAGCTGTGTTGAAAAATTTTCTATAGGGTTCTCCAAATAACTTTTTTTTTTTTGAAAATGCGAGTGTAGTTTCGGCTGTGTGGCACGTAGCGCCGTCCTGTTGAAACCAAATGTTGCCAATATCCTCCTCTTCAACATGGCCCGATAACGAACGCTATTGACTGTAACGGCCACTCCTTGCTCATTTTCGAAGAAAAATGGCCCAATTATGCCTCTGGACCAAAATCCGTACCAAACAGTGACTCGTTTTGGGTGCACCGGCTTTTCAATGTATGCGTGCGGGTTTTCTGTGCCCCAAATGCGTCAATTTTGCTTGTTTACAACCCGCCAAGGTCAAAATGAGCTTCATCTGAAAAGATGATTTTTTGGCAAAATCGGCATCGGATTTTCAAAGTAATGTCGCAATATTTCCCAGCGTTGTTCAAGCGTATACACAACCATATCCGTTCAGCGGAAGGATAAAACTAATTATCTGTCAAATCAGACATGAGCTAAGTGATGAAAAACGTTAGATAGCGGACCCTATATCCACCTCCAGAAAAATGTGCCTACTTAAAAATGTTTCCATTTGGACACATATGTATGTATGTATGCGTCACACAGATTAACACATACGTACGTTTTTATCTCTCTCTCTCTCTCTCTCTCTCTCTCTCTGCTTCTTCTCTCAGTAGGTTTGTTTTTATTACTCAATATCTTGTTATCTGTTATCAATTTACTTTTTATTATCAGTGATGATTTTTTATTATATTTTTTGCTGTTTTCTGTTGTTTGTTGTTTATCGTTTGTTTTTCTGACACAACATTTTTGTTGTACACATTTTCAACTAATATTAAATGATTACTCAAATTAAACGAAATAATGATTCGTGTAGCTAAAAGAGAGTACCAGAGAGAGGGAGAGAGAGAGAGAGTGAGAGAGAAATAAAAAGAGGAGGCGAGCAATAAAGAGAGGAGACGAAAAATGGTTAAGAAGTAGTACATATGTATATGTGGAGTCATTTTTAAGACTCTCTGAATACGGCCCTTAGTCTATCATTTAAAGGTTGTTCCTGATAATAAATTGCATGAATGATTGTTTGTTGCAAATGTTAACTATTAAACACTATGTCAACATTTTCATTGATATTCCGATGGATTCTGATTTAAATTGAATGATTTCCATTTTATTTCGAAAAATTTGTTGGTTTTCTTCTCCTTCTCTGAATAAATTTCGTGTACAAAACCTCTTGAAACATTCTTGAATACATAAATAAATTTTCAGATCAGATCAGAATATCTTCAGAATCTTCAAACTTTCTCTGCGTCAATCAATGTTTCTTTTTTTTTTTTTTGTAAATGAACCCCTACCGATTTCTTCGTATATAATCAGATTTTCGACAAACGAAGTTAATCAAGTATACAAAAAACAAGAATCAATAAAAAAAAAAACAAATAAAACCAATCCAAAAATATAAAATCCAATCAAACAAATCATAAAATAAATAAAAATCAAACCGAAACTAAACACCTAAAAGAACAACAAAAACAAACAAAAGTAAGGCAATAAAAAAAAAGAACAAATAATGCACTCTATGAATTTATTTAGAGTATCTCCGTGGAGTGTATCACTGTGTGGATCTGAGAGTCTCGACACATATTTTATGTGTTCATACATATGTATGTTATAAAAGTATCGTAATTTAATGCTTCCCAGCTTAACTCATTCATTTCCTGTCGATGTTTTTGTTATTGCAGATAACGATTTCACGCATGCTCTGACCCCAGCCAAGGGCGCACAGACACTCCACTGATAGTCAGAGAGGCAGTTTTCTAAACTCGGAATACTTTTACCGTTAGTATTAGAAATTTACAATTTCGATCAGGGTTTTATAGTGATAAAGCAAACTTTCAAGAACTCGGTTTCCAAGCAGTTATTGTAACCCGTCCTTGCATTGCCGCTACTGTGAACTTACCGCGTAGCTTTTGACAGCTCACATCATTTACTTTGAATTCAAACTCGTTAGGCCGTGGTTATGCTATCGAGTTTTGCTTGGCAAGTAGGACTTTTTTTTGTTGTTTTGTGTGTAAAAGAGAGAACGGGATATTTTTCTGTTCTCAACATCACTCTCTCACACCGAGCACGAAAACTCGGTCTAGCGTACACCGAGGACACCGAGTAAACCGGTGTTGCTTAATCTCAATATTCACAAGAGTACTGAAGAGTGGAATGGAGTGAAAAAATGGTATTAACTGATAAATCTATCAAGTATATTCCTGTGATTATCGTTCCAAAATATTAGGACTTAATATATGTTAAGCAGATTTCAATTAATATAAACATTTAGTCCTCCATCGCGTCGAAAACTACACCGCAAATAACACGTTTTCTCATTTGTGTAGTAAACGGGTTGCTGTTGAAGGTGAGAACAAATGTACATATTTGAAGACAGCAAGCGTGGATCAAGCACAAGCGTAACCACTCTTTTTGCACGGACTCCGATCACAAAAATGAGAGTAATTTCCCACCAAGTTTTGCTCGATAGCATAACCACGGGCTTAGGGATCACTTGAATGTGGTAAGTTTTTTGGCGATTTTCCATTTTAAATAATTTCGTCTCTGAACCTTTGTATGTATGTATAAATCAACACTCGGATGCATTTTACGATATACGCGTATATCGTATATATTTTAAATAAACACTTTAATTTTGTTTTTGTTATTATTATAAACCAGTGATAAACAGTCAATATAAGTGTTGTTGTGATTTCTGTTGTTGTTGTTGGTGTCTATTGTTGTGCATACATGTACATAGTTCGTGTTTTTGTTGTTGTTTTTCATGGAAAGCCCGCGTTTATGAAATACTTTTTTACTCGTACATTTCTTGCACTGTGCCTCGATCATCCTTCCTTTTTCTATAGCACCCTCTCGCTCTTTCCCTCATTTTTATTAAACGTAAATAATATGAGGGTATTCAGACCACTGAATGGGACCACTGAATCAATCACGCAGCCAGCATAACAACCAGCATGTGACAGCTCCCGATTGTGACGATCAACTATCTTCACTGACCTCCGATCCGCTCGCCCTCCACGATCTACTCCTGCCTTCCAACCAACCCAAAATACTTTGCAAATGATCAGTGAAAAAGTTCAATGACCATCTAAGACCATTTTCTAGAATAAAATTGAATGGATCACGTTGTTCCAAAAATATGACGTTTTTATGCAGTTCTAATAGTAGAACTCACAAGACGAGATCACAAGCTATGATGTCTACAAACTCAATTTAAAGAGAGACGTCGAAACTCTTGTTCAAAAATCTGCAGTAGTTTCAAAAGCCCATTCAATTCAACTCGTAGATGAATTGCACGAACAAATTTCTGCAGTGACTCGTAATGGTTACAATTTGTGGAGGATTTCTTTGAAACCATTTGATTTCGAGAAGATTTTGGGTCCTAAGCCATTGCTTTAATGAGCCATTTGTAGCCATTTTCTTTAAATTAGAAGCCTTTTCATCTTCATCAACTGAAATGATCACCAATTAACTCAACAGAAAATGTCTCACAATCTTTTTACTCATTTATTTAGATGACAGATTTAAGGAAAATATTTAGAGAAGCTTCGAGAAAATATTTTAATTATCTTGGAGACAGAATTCCTGTACAAATATACGAATGTATGTATTCATGTGAATATACTCGTCCGCGAATATCTGTAAATCAAAGTTTTAAACGCGAAAAATGACAAATCAGTGAATGTATAATATTGATATGAGTACAATAATAATAACAAGAAATCATTTTTAAATACAAATTTCAATTGTATACGCAACGCTTTGTTTATTCTGAACTGATATTCAACCTTCATATAACCTTCTACTCCTCTGTCTCATCTGCCTTCTCTGTCTCTGTCTCTGTCTCAGTCTCAGTCTCTCCCTCTCCCTCTGTCTCTATCTCTGTCTGCAGTGGCTGAAGTCGTACTTAGCGTTAGAGGACAATTTAATGTGAGATGACTTGATTCTTTTTTTGTCGAGTTCCTTCCTTTTTTCCTTTAGTTGTATTATTATATTGTCGTTTATTATTTTTTGTATATATTCTCATCTGTTTGTTGATTTTTTTGTTTATATTTTAGAGCCACAATTTCAAGGTTAATGAAAGTCTGTCTATACAAACAATATAAATGATGTACAAACAGACAAATCGACCGCCAGCGATAAACAGAAACAGACAGAAGTAAGACATATGTATGTACGTGAATGCATACATACATATATACACATATACATACATGCATGTGTGAACTACAATACGATACGAAAATTGAGATCAAATGGAAATCAAAACAATGTATCTAGATACAACAATAAATCTTCAAAAAAAGAAAACAAAAACAAAACACTGTCTGGTCAGACACCGCTACAGACACACGTACACACACGTACACACACACACACACACACACACATTCAAACATATGTAGATAGCATTTATCTAGCTAGACGGACAACAAAATGTGCGTATGTGTGTATGTATGTAGGTTGCAGTCATAACAAGAGGAAGAGGAGTAAGAAGAAGAAGAAGCGAACGAATTTAAAAAACAAAAAAAAAAACAACAAAAACAATAAAATTATAACTGGGTCTCAAGGTCTTGTTCTCGTTTTTTAAATGAGAACACTATAAAGTTATCTAACTCAAAAGAATGACAAATTCTAGAAAAATAAAACAGCAAGCAATTAAAAACAAGAACAACTGAGGCAAAAAACAGCAATAGTATCTTCATCATCATCCTCATTATAATCAATATCTATATTATGATATTGACTCAGGTCAGCAGCAGGTTATACAGATATATTTGGGGAAGGAAGAACAGAACCTTTTGCCCTCTTTTATTTTTAAGGTTCTGATATCTGCATAAAATCTTTACATTTTGTGATACAATTATGAAAATTATTATCTCCTAAACTATATGTAGTATATGCGTATACATACATATGTATATTGCTTTATTGTTTATTATTATAAAAGAATAGAATATTTTTTTTATTTCGCCTAAAAATAAAATCATTCAGTATGAGTTTCATTAAAGAACAACATTGTGTATAATACACAATTACGATCTGTTTTTTATATAAACGATATATATACATATATACATACAGATTAACCATCCATTACCATCCTTAAGAGCCAAATCCTAAGTCGATTCTTTGGTTATTCCTTAAATCATTTCCGAGCTGACTTCTAAGCCCAGTCTTCAGTTTTATTCATGAATCATCCCTCAGCCAATCTTTCAGTCAAATTTTTAGTCGAATCGTGAACCATTTCTTGTACATATTTTTAAGTAAATTCTTAGTTGAGTCTTCAGTTCGAATCTTGAGCCATCTTTAAGTCAATTTCTAAGCGAATACTTAAGCCAATTCTTCCATCTTGACGTGATTCCTCAGTCATTCTTGGAATTGGTAACTCTTTACTTCAAAATGTACACTTAATTCGATCGCGTTTCACTTATGCTCTGAATAAGTTGTCCGCATTCAGTTTATGATCGCAATATTATTGATTCGAATTATTATCAAGCAATTAAATTATTGGACCCGAGTTACGTGCAAAATTTATGTTCCATAGATAAGCATCTAAAATATGAAAGGGTCTCATAAATTTAATTTTATGATATGATTTCCGTGTTTTATTAAAAAGTGTTCCTGCTTTTTTTATCGTGAAACAGATGTTCTACATACATACATATATCAAGGTGAACCGATAAGAGTTTTATTAAACATGGAAAGTACAAGTTTTTTGTTTATGAAAATATTGAAGAATACGTCAAGAATTGAAAGTGATGAGTAAATAAGTACTCATTGACTGACGGTCAACTTCATGAAATAACTGATTCGTTGAGTCACTAACTCACAGAACCATCGGTTCACGACCTCATTAACCCAAAGGAGTGCTTACCATCGACTCACAGAATAAGAGAGTCCTTAAATCAAGAGCTTATGGAATTACTGTCTCTCAATCAGATCGAATCAATGAATACCATTTTTACGGAGGCACGAACTCTTCGCATGATCACAATAAATTGCTCGACATGCATTATTTATTCTTAACTAGAAGTGGTACTCATCACATCCCGTAGTAGTTGTTGTATTTGGAGGAGTGGACTGCAACCTAATGATGACCCCTTGCACTTGCTCAGGGAACGATTTCGCGAGTATCGCCGTGCAAACTCGGCCTTTTTACTTCGGCTTGCGTCGGCGGCTTCCTTTTCTGGACCCGGGGCACGGGGGGGAACGGCACGGGGTCTTGGATCCGTTTTTGACCTTTTCCAAGGCATTCTCGTGGGAACTAAAACTAAATCAAATTTTTAATGAAATTAATACCAACATTTATTCTTATAAACATATGAAAATATTTCGATATTCTTAAATTATTTGAATAATTATTGTATCGAAAATTCAATTCAATGAAACTAAAAAACCAATGAATGTCATCAAACGCTATGAAATTATAATAAAATCCAAAAACTGTAATAAAAATTCTAAAATTCTTCAGTAAGATTTTGAAACTTTTGAATCAAAAATGCATACAATAAACGAATGAAGGAGTTGTTAAACGATCATTAATAAACGAAGGATGTACATATGTACGTATATGTATGTACATATATCTATATATGTATGTCGTATGCACGTACATATCGTATGTATGTCGTATATGTATGTATGTATGTATGTACATATTTGCATCAGTTAAAGTATCGATTACCGAGTTTCAGATGCGATGTGACTTATTAATTATTTAATAGGTGGTCAAGGCTTTCATTTTAGTTCACAATACTTAACGAAAGTTTTTCTCCTTTATTTGCACATATGTATGTACATATGCAGGTATGTATGTACATACATATGTACCTCTTGAAGTTTCAGAAGTAAATGTACAACAAGGTTCTTGTTAACTTTCAACTCAGTGAGCTTAAATCAATTGAATAGAATCAACACACACGCACACAGCAACTGCGTTGGCCGATTTTCAATTCGTTGCTGTTGTTCAAATATTATAATATATTATTGGAGAAAGAATATATTTCTAAGAAATTCGGCCAAATGATTTAATTCAATTTGTTTGACATGAAGTACAGACGATGACGACAGCAGCAGCAACGGCGACGTTTTTGATATCGAGAATTACATGTGTATCGGTATGTGTCGGTCGGTCAGTTGGTTGTTTGGTCGAATTGTCGTCGGTTGGTCGGTTTGTCGACTGGTCGCTGCAACGCATTTTCGCTAAAATATGCGAGAAGCTTGAATTTTTCTTTGTTTTTTTTTTTGTAGTATGTTTGTACGCAGCCGGCTCTTTATGGACATGATTTGTAGACAGATATTAATTTGAAAATCATACGAAAACCCAAGAAACCAACAATAATTCAATTGCATATGATTTGTTTTGAAGACTGAATTGCATACGAATCAACAACGAGAGCAAGAACAAGCATAATGACAGCTATAACAAGAACAACAACAGCAAGAATAGAAGTAATAATAATAAAAATAATAATGCAAACACCACCAGCAAATGTTTAAAATGCCTCCATATTTTGTATTCTAATTACGAAAGGCCAAACACGGTCGACAAACTTTATAATGAACATTTTTTTTCCTGTTCTTTATTTACTTCTTTTGTTTAATGAATTCAATTTAAATTCAATTTAGAATTATTCAAATATGGCGGCGTTAAGTATAGCATCCAACAACCTTTTCTTGTTGTTAGGCTGTGATGTTGTTAGGCTGTGAATCGCGGTGTGAACGCGCACAATGTTCGTTCATGCACTCTGGAGATGCAACAGGGTTATTTGATGATTTGACCTTTCTGGCACAACGTTGGCCTAAAGTTCGAAATACCACCCACCCAGCCTCGACTCTTCCTGCAACTAGTGGAGTAGAAAGAGATAAAACTTGACGCAAATGCATTCTTTACCGAAATCTCACACATATTCACAATAGAGATGAGCGATCCAGTGATTTTTTGGGAACTGCGACATGCGGGTCACCGTGATTTCAGCCGGTGATTTTAAGTCATCGTAGCTTTGATATAAGAAACTATATCAGAGGTTTTGCCGAGTTTAAATATCGCAAAAATGTCAACAAACAAACAAATATTAACAACTAAATACTATTTTCTTGTTTATAAGATAATAATTCACAGGAAGTAAATAAAAAATACCGTACTAGTATCGGATTAGTGTATATTGAAGTAACTATTAAATAACATTACAATGAATGCATACGCATGTTTATCAACTACAGTATTGTATTGAAAAAATTTCGCGACTTCACGGCGATGGGACCAGCCAGTGACAGGAACGACATTCGTTTTGATATTTCTGACCGTAAAGTTCTCGTATGTATTTTTTAGAAAAACGAATGACAAAACACCCAAATCCAGTGCATCTACAAATCTTTAGTTTGGACACTTGGCAAACGACGCTGGCAGAAGCGACGGCTTCGGTCAGTGGCATTTCCCATCGATTGCTGGTTGCAAAAAGATTAAAATCCCAATTTTGCAACAAGAAAACAATAATTGCAGGTGTGGCCAACGTTAATCGTGCGTTTTTCTGCGTGCATTCGATGATTATCGCAAGCAGCATATATTCGATGCACGTTCAAAGAACGGGCCACCAAAAGCAACAACACCAACATCACCAAATTTAAAAAAAGAAAAAAAAACGTAACACGAGAACAACAACAAAAACAGCTGACAACATCATTTTTTCAACATATGTACATAAGTGCCAATCATACCAGCGCAAGAACAACAAAAACGAGAACCACATCATCAATAGCAGGGACTTTTTTCAACCTCTCACATAAAAACAAAGAGAAATCCCAAAAAATATTAATATGAAAAAATGTCCAGATTGAAACAAGAAAAACAAAAATTAAACTTCTTGATTTTGTACCCTGCACCGCCACCGCCGCCGCCGCTCTCGATGAATCATACGGATGTCCTGGCCACCAACAAACAGCGTCCACACGTTTTCACGGCCTGCATCAAAACTTATGATCGCGATATTTGAGAGCGCATAATTTTGGGGTCCTCCTTGCAGTGTTTTCGTTGTTGTTGCAACTATATTCCGCTGCTGCTGGTGCTTTAAGCCCGCATCGGTAACGCTTTAAGGGTCAATAACTCTGCGAGACCCAAAATATTGAAGTTAAGCAACGTCACAGCCAACAGAACAACAAGTGCTGCAGTCGACCGAAAGAGTGTGTTTTTGTTGGGGGGAAAGGGGGTGTGGTTCCCCAGAATGATGAAGGTACAAAAAGTGGGCAGGCAATTTTTTTAAATTTTAAATTCTTTGTTAAACATTGTTTATGGACGGGCCGCAGCTGCCTAAAATATTGTTTTTGCGGACGATTTTGAAGTTAAGGGCGAGCACAGATAACAACTTTGACTTAAGTACGGAGTTCCTCGTTCTCGTTTCTGGCTTCTGTTGTTGCTTCCACTGTTGTTGTTGGTTACCTTGTGCTTCTTGCTGTGTTTCTGCCTTCTTAATTTATTTGGTTTCTTTGATTTATGCATTTCTGGGATTCTTCTTCGTTCCTTGGGTGGTGTACTTTTTTGTTCGTACTCTTCACAAAAAAACTGCAACTCTTGATTATTTCCAAGTCAAATCCAGCGGATGCTTGCTCCAGATCGGCTTCGATTGGCAAATCAAATGACTCGAAAAAAAACTGCCGTCGACGCGCATTTGATTAGTACAGATTCAGATCTGTAAACAGAATGTTGTTGCATAAGAAATGCGCTCGACGCACGCAAAATCTGAAGAAGTCGACGACAGCGATTTATTTTTTGCTACCACTCGAAAGTCTGCTGAGTGGCGTGCGTCGTCAACTTCACGCAGTTCACAACACGGCTGTCCGTCAGTTTTTGTCCACAATATTTGACAGCTTCTTTTGACTTCAAAACTTCTGGCGTGTCAAAAAACGGACGGAAGCTGAACCAAGGACCCTCTCTATACGCATCTCAAGCAACCAACAACCCAAAAGTCCTTCACAAATCCTCTACCAAATAGATCAGGATCAATACGCAGCCAACTAAACTTAAATTCTTTTAGTCAGAATTTAGAATAGAATATCAAATTTCATACCTTGACCTTATAAAGGGCTTTCAAATCTCACGAGGCATCATTGAATTCATTAAAGACTTCAAACGATCATCATTTTTACACAGAATCCTTATGAGGGAACAAAAGTTAGTCTTTGAATTGAACTCAAAAATTCCTCACTGATCAATAAAACCGCTGCAAAAGCTTCATAGAATACTACATGACAAGCATCCGAAAGATTCGAAGGCTTCATTACATCCTCGATTTCGGAAGCATTCATTCAGTTGCAGGAGGATTCGAAAGAAGTTTGATTGCCTTCGTGAAAGACTTTGAAAAGGCTGACAGCGCTTCATTAAAGTTATGAAGGACGTTAATAAACTGTAAATAACATCTTTGAATTGATGTATATGTATATAAAGCGGTCTTCTGAGAGATGAAAAAAATACCAACCACTATTCTTCGTTGAGTTGATGGAAGACTTAAGCAAAATGTGGAGAGCATAATTGAACACAAGAAGGTTTCAAGACGCTAAAAACGTTGTTTCAATAAATACATTACAATCTTCATCTTACAATGAAAGTCGCACTGAATTAATCAAAATCTTTGAGGAAGAAACGTTAATCGGACCCTTATGAATTCTCTCGAACGTTGAGATTTGAAAACTAAGAAGAAAGAAGAGAAATAACCAAAAATCAAAAGAAAATAAGCGTATACCTTCCTTTATTCCTGCTTCATTCGCAGCAGCATTGATAGCCATTCATTCCTCGAGCCACATTAATAATGTTAACCACGTTCCGAACAAACACATTGCATCCGAACAAAGAAAGTTCTTTATTACCAAAAATTATAATCGCTGATTCCATTTGGCTGTAATATAAAAAGCCTCGATTCAGGACGGAACGAAGCAAAGTCTTCGGCCTGGTAGCCGGCCGATCTGCAGATCTTCCTGGCCGAGGGACGGACATGCAGCCGCAATACAAACTTCTTTATGCGGTTTCGTAGCTTTTAATCAGCATTAAAATGTATATAATAAGACGATGTATGGCGATGAGAAATGGGTCGGTGAGAGGAGGAAAGGAGGAGGTCTGAAATGGCCATATCTGACATGAAATGTACCATGAGCTGCCTCGTTTTTCAACTTGTTTTTTTCACTCCAGGGTGCCGAAGAACTGTTTTAAACTGAGCTTTAAACACTTTATTTTGAAAAATATTTTGGACAAACAATTTTTTATATCGTATTTTTATTTTTCTTTAATTTTAAGTTCAAGCTGATAATTTGTGGTCATAAAAATTGTACTCAATTACAGATACATACATATATATTAATGGTATCTTATATATATAATGGTGTATATATATAACGGTACCGCATCATGTCATGTTACACAGTGGTTTAACGGTTGAGATGATTAATAATGTAGTGGAAAGAACCATTAAACATTTTTAAGTATTTTGATACCCTACACCCGAAGATTTGTTCTTCCGCAGGCGTGGCAGTCATAGAAAAGTATATATATTTTGATCAGCGTCACCTCTTGAGTCGATTTAGTCCGATTTAGGATGAGAGATTAGGGATATGGACCATTGTCATGCCTACTTTTTAAGTAAATGTTAATGGATCTGATTTATGGTACAGATCTTAAGTTGGAAATTAAAGAACAACATTTATATAATAATAATAAATAAAGAAGATGCTAATAATAAATGAAGATAATAAATAAAGAAGATGTTAAAATAAATTAAAAATATAATAAAAAAGGAAAATTTTAAAAAATTTTGAAAAATTGGCAACACTTTTGATACTTGTGCCAAAGTCAAAGTTGTTCTCTTTTTTTCTATAATATGTATGTTTAAACTCTTTCAAATATTTTTATGATTGTCACCGACTTTTTCTGCACTCATTTGAAAAGTCATCTTAAAAATAAGAAAACTACATAGAATTAAGATTATTATTGTGTTTTTCATTTTATTGTTGTTGTTGCGATAAAAAAGAACTATTAACGTAGAATAAAATAACAGAATAAAAACACAAGAGAAAAGAATTCGAACAAATACGCAAACAACTACAGTCATTGTTTGTGTTTGTCTGCTTATCATGTTGTTAGTTTAGTTTAATTTAAGTTTTTGTCGGCAACTGCAACAACTTCACCGGCTGCAGCAATCTTCGTTGTGTTCTATTGCTTTAACATACTTTAAATGATTTATAAGTTATTCCAATTAAGATAATTTGCAGAAAATTTTAAAAAAAACTCGCACATGTAAATCTAAACTTTGGAAGGACAACGAGTTGGCAGATCGAGTCAAATCGAGTGTATTTCAACATTTTTAAAAAAAAAAAAAGAAACATTTTAAAATTCTACTTTTAATAAAAAATGTCCTTCTTCTTAGTTTAAGATAGTCAATGCATATACATAGTATATAATAAAATAAAAAAATTTTTTATTAGTACCTATCGCAATCATGTACATATGTATTGTTTATACGTTAATATGAATGCATGTATGTACATATAGACATATGTAAGTATTTTGGTCCATTTCGGGTCCTTTGTGATTTTTTTATTTTATTGTTGGTTTTTAGTTCCTTCAGCACACAAATCATGCATGCTTAAAGTGACGTTTGTACCGTTGCTCCGTACAACTCTCCAACTCTGACCTGATTTGTTTGCATTTAAACCGCATTTAATGCCGAACCGCGTTGAGTGTGCAAAATTGTGTTCACGTCCCCAAGAAATTCACAATTTATCACGTTTGGTCGATTTTTTCTGTCTGAGTAAAATTGAAACTGAATTAAATCGGTCTTTAGGCAAAAAAATGAGAGGGGAAAAATAAAAACAACGATTTCTCAATTTGTTTAGTTTAGCAATAGAAATGCTCACAAAGTACTCAAATTTTATTATTTTAAGCTACATTTTATTATACTCACCCATTAAGAGCCAAAAACAAAAACGAAATGTATATCAATGAAAATAAATAAGCACTGAAAATAATTTATTAATAGAAAGTATTAAGAAATAAAGCTAATAAAAACCATTGTTTAAACATATACAAAAACAACGACACCAACAACAATAATAATAATATAACCTTTCCTTAAATGAATGACAGCTACTTAAATTTAAGTCACGTTGTTTCGAAAGACAACGCAATTTTTTACTTCATGTTATGTATTTATGTACGAGAATGTCTACTTAATAAAAACGAAAAAGAAGAAGAAGTCATCGACGACAAAGAAAAAGATACTATATAATATATTGCAAAATGAAATAACAACAACAACAACAGCAGCAAAAGCAACAGCAACAGCAACACATTACAGAAACACTTCACTGTAATGTTCTTCATTGATTTCCATATTTATTTTTACTGTTGACCGCACTACGTGAAGAATCCCGGAAGACTGCGCTACCAGGAAATGCATTTCAAATGAATTGAATTTTCTACACAAAAACAGTCCATCCGTCTGTCCATTGGAGGGAATAGCATATTAATTGATTGCAAATCAATTGCGAACAACAACAATGACACAAAAATGATGCCATGATCGATTCAATTGCTTTAATTGAATAGTTATGGTAACTCGGTGTCATCAAGAATTCCATCCAATGCCAAAGGAGGTAGGTAATCGATTGCGAGATCCTTTAAATGACCATTTAAATTAATGAAAACATTATGAGTTAAATAATTGGGTGAAAAGTTCAAAGCGAACGTAGTTACAAGAATTTAAGAATTTGAATACGATTCAATTTATAGAGACTATGTAAGTTAAACACAAATACATAATAAAAAACTATTAGATATAGTATATAAATAACAAACTACTATTATAAATTTAAACAATCATACAGTGATTACGTTAATACCATAAAACAAAAATAAAGCGGTGGATAATATTCAAGAAACAGTACAAACTAAATACATCTACATATGTATGTAAGTGAAACTTAAGTAGTTTACCTTCTACGAGGATACATTATAATATGATAAAATAATTACAATATCTTATAATAGAAAAATACAAAAAAGAAGAGCGTTTATAAACGATATAAAGAAATTTAACAATTGAAATTTATAAATGATATAAATGAAGTAGCAAATATTTTTGAAATTTAAGTCTCTCGTTTTTTAGACTTTCGATCCTATTCTGATCATTATGTACAACATATTTACAATATATGTATAATCTATATTTATACATACAAAAACATTTTCAGAATAGTTAAAATTAAAATTTTTTTTACAGGATTTTTGTAGAAGACGTTTCAATTACGTGTGAGAGAAGAATTGTCAGAATTTTTTATGCGTTATGAATAAAATTATATTTTTATGAATTTTCAATTGTCTAAAATAAATAAAAGAAATAATTAATTTATGAAATAATTGAAAAAAACGAAGCCATCGGGACCAGGAATTCAAACAAAACTCCTCCGTGGCAGTCGAGCATTCTTCAAATAAGCCACCGATACTTCAAAGCTCGAGGTTTTCGAATGCGTAGCTTACATGATTACATCATCAATTCTCTTTTTATACACGTCTGTACTACGGAATATTATCTTGCAAAACCATCAGAAATTCCAATTTTCTTATTCCTCAAAGAAAAAGTCCAACAATTTTTTTGATTCTACCAAATAAAAACATTTATTAATCACAAATGCTCAGGTTCCGCAAATAATTTTAAATTTATTTTTTAGCAGGACTACAATAAAAAGTACTCCGACCGCGATTGTAAACAACTCAATGTTTATTATCTTGGAATCTAGAACCGATTTGAGCAGCTCCTTGATCGTCTGGTCGTGCAGCTCGCCACCACAACAGTTCTCCATCACAGCCACAAATAAGTTGAGTTGCTCCCCTACAGTTGATGTTGTTTCTGCTGCTAGTGGTGTTGTTAAGATAATTTTGTGATTAATTTAATTAAACTTTTTATTATACTATTGTGCAAAATATTTCCATGTGATTGCATTAGCAAAACCGAAGAAAAATACAATTCAGTTTCTTTGCAATGACGAATAGAAAATTAATGCAAATTTGACAGCTGCTATTGCGATGATGTTTCAGCAGCTGATACAACGATACGTCATGTTAATAAAGTCTACGTGCACAGACTGTGTCAAGTTAATGGAAAATGTCCGAGAGCAGTAGTTTTTATGTTCGATTTAATTTTGAATTTAGCAATTAAATTCTAATTATTTTATTTAATATATTTTTTATATTGGTAATGTTTATGATAATTATAAATTATTTCTAATTATATAAATTATTAAATAAAAGCAAATAAATATAAAATAAATAAAAAAAACCTAAATGGGTTATTTTCCAATTGATGTAAAAGTGCGTTTATATATGTGTAACTAAAATTATACAACATAATTTGTGATTATATGGACATTTTATGATTATAATCAATACCTAAAAGAACAATTAAAAGTATAAACAGTTTTTGATAACATACATACTTCAAAATCCATAACCTCAAACTTTAAATATTAATTTTTATTTGGATTTTGTTTTCAAATAAGATTTGAACTGTTTTTCTAGCATTAAGCTATAATATGGAATTTATACTATCCATGAGGTAGGTAGGTAGGTAGGAGGTGGCGCCCAACAACGAGCTCGATGTCGGGCAACAATTAAGGCTGACTATCCATGAAGAATGCCAAATTTTAATCTGCATTAAAGTGTTAACGGAATGTTCTGCTATATACGAATGATTGGTTTTAGCAAGTTTTGTTATGCTTAAAATAGGATAATTCTTTCGACTCGTTGGAGCTAAATATTCCCAACAATTACAAAACTTTATTATTATTCTAATGTGGGGGATAGCGCACTTCGACCTATTGGTCTATTGTGCCTCTTCAATAATCCTGTGAATTACACCGCGTCTCCTAATCCCAGTCTCTTGAGGAAACTCAAGATGACGAGCGAGCTCAGGCCGCTAAGTTCCTGCATCGTAGGATACTGAGACCCCAGGTGTTACATCCTTCTGCCTCGCATTCATAGAGCAAGTGTTGCGGCGTCTGACCTCCTCCGTTACCAAAGAAGTGGCATTCCGTCCGTTGCCTTCATTGCCAGTTTCTTGAGAATCCTGAGTCTACAATGATCGATGAGAAGCTCTTTTACTGTAGAAAAAGAAGTTTACTGCATAAAAAGCAGAACTCGACTGGAATTTCAACGAATTAAAGTAGATCAAATGTTCACATTATATCTAATTTATTATTTAAAATTTAACTACACGTGGGTGTGGATAGAATTTTATGAAAACACGTTTATTCATCGTTAGCGAATTCAGCAGGATTTTTGCGCAATAAAGCTGTATGTTTTCTGTCCGCTAAATCGTAAAGAACGTATCCAATAATAAAGGCTGAAAAAAGAAGTATTGCGAATAAAAATTTCTCGAACATCGATATAAAACAAAATGCTTACGTGGTGCCACTGTGAATATATTGGAGCGGAAACGGCGGATCATGTTGGGTACGCCATGACTAATGGCACCAGCAAAAGCCTTCTGTTCGAACGGCGATAACTTGTAGGTGACGATGCCATGCACCTTAGCCAAGTTCCCGAAGTGTTGTCCATTCAAAGTAGAGGTTAGACGCATTTTGACTAAATCAAGGAAAGGAGTTACAAAAAGGTTTGGAAATTAACCAAATACACTGAATAGAATTTGTATAAAAACACAAATTGTAAAAATAAACATTTTTGGAGCAGTTGGTGCGATTTATGTTATGTAATTTTTCGGCCAATAGCTCAGCGAACTGAAAAAGCACAACTACATTTGGTGCTAACCGTGCACGCGATTACACCATCACTTTGCCCAAAAATGTAATATTTATAGACACAAGCACCATCTGCACCAATAAATCATAATTCAAATCCAAAAATAAGTATTATTTACCTCGATCAAATCTTATGCAAAAATCTACGACTTCGATTAGCGATACAAAACTTTCACAGCACGTATCTAACAAATGACAACCAAGAGCATTCAGTTTCTGTTGGGTGTGTTCAATGCGATATAGTCTCGGATGTTTTGTGCAAAGGTTAGTGAAATATTACAGGGTGGATGTTCGATCGATATTTAATTTAAAATAATATTATTTTAATATTAATTAATATTTATAATTTATTTATAATATATATTTTTTATAATTATGTATTTATATAAAATAAACAAAAATAAAATAAACACTTTCAAAGTAAAATGATTGGAAGGTAATTTTGATTTCATTGTATTGGATTTTTTGTTTCTAATAAGAATATTATTGTAATTTCAATTAAATTTAATTTTAGGTTAGGTTTTGAGTTTAGATTATTATTATTATTATTGATACTGTGGTATACTATGACCTTAAGGGCTATTGTGCCCGCTTCATTAGTACTGGGAGCTGCAGTGTATCCTCCAGCCCTAGGCTCCTAAGGAAGCTTAGTGTGTTGATTGCGCTCAGGTCTCAAAGTGCATGCTTCCGAAGCCAGTGGGAGCACGCATTCAGAAAGCAAATGTTCTGGCGTCTCGTGGCCATTGCTACAGAAGCGACATACATACGTCTGTTGTCTCAATGCCGACAGTTTTGAGATGACCACTAAGTCTACAATGACCAATGAGGAACCCAGTCATAATTCTTAGGTTGTTTTTGGATAAGTCAAGAAACAGCTTAGTCTATCTTGGATTAAATAGCTCCAATTTGGAGCTTTCTAGCCAGCTCATTACCTTCAATGCCCAAGTGTCCGGGAATCCAAAGCAGTTTGAATTTGTTTCTGCCCAGCCTGCCAAGTCTTCCTCGACATTCCAACACTAGCTTTGACGTTATCTCGTAGGATGGTAGTGCTTTAATAGCAGCTTGACTGTCTGACATTATAACATTGCTCTGGCCTCTAATGTGACGCCTTAGGTTAAGTTCCGCGCATATGTTTATGGCGAGGACCTCAGCTTGAACTATGCTGGGTATTTTCCCCATTGATTCCGAGTGCCTTGTACGAGGTCCCGCAACCAGTTGTGGGTATGAGCCCGTATGTGATAATTGAAGCAATCTTCGCTCCATTGCTTTTTATTATTGAGTATAACCTCAAATTGTTTCTCAAAACTGTATTGTTTGTTCATATCGTCCCTTGGTTGGGTGGCGAAAGATATGTCCTAGTTTAGTTTAGATAGTTTAGTTCTAATGCAAACACATCGACGTTAGTTGAAGATATTGTCTTAAAATTTATGAAATGCTTTTTCTTAAGTTGAAAATAATATTTTATTATTTCCTATTAGTATTTATCTTACTGAATATTTAAATAGTTCCAGCATAATATTCTGTTTTTAATAGTTTAATAACTTAGAAAAATGTATATTTTTCTCAATACTTCATTATATATTAACTATCGTATATATTATACATATAAAAAAGTTATACAGCGCTATTCTTCTCCCAGTGCTTAGTTTTTTTACGAATTATTATACACGTTACCTAATTTACTACGATCAACATATATAGAATAGTTTACATGTGTAGTTAGAAACAATATACGAATGTCCAATAAATAGCGTTGAACGCTAGAAACATAACGGGAAATAGGAACCTCGATCTACGATCGATCCACATAGCTATTTCTTGAGGAGTCATTGTTGTGAATGTAGTTCGGTCAAGCTCTTCTGTATGACCGCCTTCTTTGCTCTGTTTATCGCCACCGCCAACCATGTCGATGACATGATGATCGCCATTGTTGCGTTCACTGATTACCGAATCGCTATCAGCCGATTCTGTGGTAATGATCGGAAGCGTCTAGAAGAAAAATTAACATTTTTTATTAAAACTGTAATATCCAAAACTAAATATATATATATTTTTTTTTACATGCACGGTTAAGTAATTATTGAACGAAGGATTCGACAGTCCGCGAGCTTTTGCTACACTCTCCGTACTGGACACTATATTGTCCAGACTCGAGCAAGATCGTGTGCGTGCACCTTTCAAGCCCACCTCTCGGCGTGTGGGGCGTGGTGTGAGTGTCGATTTAATGATGTACTTGCTGTTCACTTTCTTTAGCTCGATGTTCTCTTTGCGGCGCCAAATCGTATTGACAAAAGCAAACTCCACCAGGCTGCCGAAAATGAAGAAGGTGCAACCCAAGAACCAAATTTCGGATACCTTGATGTAGCTAACTTTGGGCAGAGTCTTGGTTTGAGATGATGAGAGCGTGATGAACGATAACATGGTGCTGGTGCCTGGAAGAGAAAACGATTAAAGCAATGTTTTACTTTCCAAATTAAAAACGAGTGTTTTTATTTACCCAACATAATGCGCGGCGGCGACTGATCAGCCTGCAACCAGAAAGATACCCAAGAGATGGCAACAATCATCATGGATGGTAAAAAATAATCCATCAGATAGAAACCGATTTCACGATTCAGATTAACCGTGAAACTCAAGGAACTATAGTTGCCGACTGTAAAAGGAAACGTAGTTATTGCTATTCATTATTCAAATCTTAATTAAAAATTCATTATTCAAATCTTAATTAAAAATAATCTGATTTTGTAAGAGTTGTCTGAACACACTTCTTTTTCTTTTCTTTAAAATTTAAATAAAATCTACTGTCTCTTCGTTTGAAAAAAAAATGCAGACCATTATTGCTGCTACTGTTTTGACGTATTCATTACGTACCGAATGAACCGTGCCTCATGTTAACGTTATCGGAATGTACCACCGTCTCATTGTACCAGAAGCGCTGCATATTATACTCGGTGAGTCGCATGTCCGGATCGAAAGATATCGGTGAATAGTTTTCCCACTGCAGCACCAGCTCTGTTGTGTTGTACATCCCTGAAAATGCTGGTACTAATTAATTGACTGCCTTATTGCGAAATCCATTAGCAGCCACCTACAACTTTCTAGCACCGTGGAGCAGTACTGCTCGTCGAACGGGAACTTCTTAAAGTTCATCCAACAGTAAAGCGTCGCCTGCAGACGCGTCGAAATGATTACCTCTCCCTCGGGCGAGATCGACGTAAGCACATCCTTCTCATCGGTGCCGAGGATGGAGGACTCGCGTTCATTGGCAAAGAATATGTGAGGCAGCCACAAGCGTTCACTGAGGTGCTTCTGGCCCAGAATGTGTTCCTTGCGCGTGGGTGCGTAGTGCTGATAGGCCAGCCGCCGGTCCAAGAAATGCAGCTGCAACAGCGCATGCACCTTGAACTGCATCAGATCGGAGTTGAGATTCTGCATGAAGTAAATGTAGATGCGTGCCTTGACGTCAATGGGTAATCGTTCGCCATTCGGACCGTATTCTATGGAGTAAAAGGACCGTAATCATCAATAATAACCTGCGCATCGATTATGTGCGCATTATGTGTTTTTCAACTTACGTATCGGTCTTTCGAGCCGATCGTAGCGACAAACGTGCGTTAGACGCTGTATGAGCTGCGACTGCTGCAGATTAGTGGCATTCTGAAGAGAGGGGCAGCCTTCGTCCTCGACATCGGCAGCAATCGCTCTAAGGAATGAAATAAACGTACATATATTTAATGTGTGTACATATGTACATATTTATTGATAAGTGACTGTTGTCTACACACGCAGCATCAACGCTAATTAATTATTGAAATTGCACGATTTGTATTTATTGTTAATTTTAATTCATAATTTTTATTATTTTTTATTATTGACTCAATTCTGTTGACAATTTCACGTTCCAGCAAATAAAGAACAACATTAAACAAACATCATTAAGGAAGCTCATCGGGTGTTTACCAAACTACAAAATTAAAAACCACCGCAAAATTTAACATTAAGCATTGTGAAACTGCTTGAATATGATTATGAAGTCAAGATGTTACATTTGTGTGTGCTTTTGTATTGTTCTGCTGTTACCAAGCTGCAACA
The DNA here is from genome assembly GCA_949629155.1 of Myopa testacea. NCBI lineage: Eukaryota > Metazoa > Arthropoda > Insecta > Diptera > Conopidae > Myopa > Myopa testacea. The sequence continues at coordinate 24,774,431 of OX451348.1, read as the reverse complement.
CTACATTTGTATGTTTTTCAATAATTTTTGTATTTGTTCTTCAATATTTGTTCAATTCACAGACGTTGTTTTTCGAATTTTCCGACTTCCTCCGGTTGCTCGTTGAAGTTAAATATTTATATAAACTAGTGTTGCGCATATTGAAAAATTTAATTAAATTTCATTTTATAGTTCATGTTTTTTGTCTCAGTAAACAGATGAAACTAAAACTCATTACGAATGAGGTGGAGAAAAAGAGAGAGAGATACAGACAGAGAGACAGAGGGAGCTAAACATTGACATCATACACATGTCTGTACGTATTTTCGCGGGAGTTTTTTGTGATCGCACCCCATACATGCCTCATGACCTGGACCTGGTGGGACTCTGTGACTCATATCATTGTTATTACAGATTTTTGCATGGGGTCAGGACTCTGATGGATCCAAATTGAAGTAAGATTAGCGGTCGAATACCGTTGACCAACGTTCAAAATGAACGCTGCCCTACTTCCGCACTCTCTTGCAGATATATCGGATATTATTTATTATAAATATAATGATTAATGAACACTTTGGATGTAAAATATTTTCAGATAATCACCATAACCATGATGTCAAAGGTACCACATAATTTAGATATCAAAGGAATTTATATGGTCGATGCATTCACTGGCTCAGTAACAATTAACAATCCTCGTACATCAGCCATACTTATTACCAAGAAAACCCACTGCCCCCATAGATGAAATACTATATATGTAAATAGGGTACATAGCTAGGCCACAGATTATCTGTAGCCCAACATCCTTATAAAGGCACATCACGATGGTTCACGTGGGTCTCTGGGTGGACATTTTGATCGTTGTTAAAACCAGTCTACGTTCTTGTTGCCAGCCAGCCTTTGAAACCGTACCTAACCTAAGGAGTTCAGTGAGATCATAGACTGTCTTATGGGGCATAACGAACGTTATGATGCATTGAATGGAATTAACCAAATAATATGCGTTCGGCTACATCACAGTTTCATTTATATTCTCAGTGCAAAATTACACATTATCTTGTCTTGTTGTTATTTCTTTTTGTTCTTATTTCTTATTTGACAAGAGAGATAATGAAAATTTTGTTTATACTAAGATTCAGAAATCATGGTTCAAGAAAAAAAAAAAATAACTGAAGGCGAGCTTCTACACAGAAAAGTGGAAAATTGCTCTTTCCTCATTTCATAACGTAACTGGTACAGAACCACTCCAAGCGATTCACTACTTACGCCAGGGACATGTGTGTGGTGAAGACTAGAGTTATAATTAATACTTTTGTTGTATTCTTCCATTGCAGGTTCGGCATATTCGATAGTCGCTCTTTTATGTATTAATTATATCTGTTACGAACCAATTATTCCGATTACTTGAGAACTTATATATTGTAAATAAATAAATTCTTTTTTTAATAAACAATTTTCTCAATTTTCGTTTTCTGTTTCCACTTTCACATCATAAACTGACTGTATCAGTATCACACGCATCACTTCTTACGGTGACTTTTCGTCATCGTTCACGCGCTTACGATGTTTTCGTTTAGGAGTGGTACACGGTTTCGAACAACGTCTTTCCGCTTCAATACGCGGCGTTTATTTAAACTTGAAAAGCGATCTGTGGCAACAGAAATACTTTCGGGATCTTGTTGCTGTTGTTGTTAACTTGGCTTGCGACGACGAACTTCTTTCTTGTTACTGATAACGTAGAGTAGACACTACAGAAAACCCCTTCGATTGCCCGAATGCTCTCAACACCACCCACTACAGCGACACACATAAATACAAATATTCGCACATATATAAATATATACATGTATGTATACCGTACATTGTACATACATACATATATTATATATTTACTAAAGACTACACTTTTAGTTTAGAGCTTTTAGTTTAGAGTTTTGATAAAAAAAAACACCTTACGACACAATTTTAAATGTGCAAACATATTACATTTTACAGGGGCGGGTCGGCTTAAAATTGGCAACCGTTCTAGCGATCAAAATTATACGTCAGTTGTTTGGCTTTATTTTTGGTCGAAAGCGACAACCATCTCAACTCTTCTCTCATCTCTTCAAATCTTCCTGATGTGTCTCATCTTCGTCGAAGTAGATGTATGCTAAAGTAAGAATATAGCAACAATAACAGTAACAACAACCACAATAACTGCAGCATTAGCAAGTTCGTCATTCCAGATCGTCAAACTGTTTCTTAACCAAGAAAATACGACATTTCTGTTGTTTTTATTTTTCGCATCAATTTACATATGAATCGTATTTCGCGACGAAATCTGATACATAATTTTGAAATGTTGAAATTAGCTTAAGGTTAATTGTTAGAGGTTTAACTGAAACTGTGGACATGCATTAATTCCTTACAACTTGATTTGTATCTCTCTCTCTCTCTCTCTCTCTGCATTAAATTGTCACGTTCTCCATTTTAATTATCACCATTTTCAGTTTTGTTGCAATGATTATTGATATTTTGTGTATTAAAAAATAATTGCGCGGCGTTAGCTGACTTTATTTAAAGAAGCAAAAAAGGTCCTGGTTATAGGTTACACGTCAAACCATGGTTTCTTAAGTTACTCTAGTAAAGTGATAAAGGTCCTCAAAAGGTTTTTAAGTTTCATAGAGGAAGAGAGAGAGAGAGAAAGGGGGAGAAGGTATAGGAGCACAGAAAACAAAGAGAAATGAAGAGGTGAGAGTGAAGATAAAAGTAAATTCTCCGATGTCACTTCGTATATCTAAAAAATATCTCTGCTTTGAGCTCCCCCATTTACAACCCCAACAACTTCTTCTTTCTTTGAAATTAACTGTTAATATACTGTAAATAAGAACTTGTTAATGCCGGCCAATTCGCCCTCGTCGGACCTGGATTTTAAACACGATAATATGACGATCTTATTAAACGTGAAGCATTTATAATTTCATAATATGTACATATATAATTTACAAGTACATAATATTGAACGTGACTGCATCATTTCTTCCTCTGTGTTCTTCTCACATCTCGCTGAACTTGAACAGATACGAACTGAAGAACATAAGTTCTTTTTTAAACTACTGTTGCGGTTGTCCGAAGCTGTAGCTGGTAAAAACTAACGATTACTACGATATACATATGTACATATCTAGATGAGAACACGTATATAAAGTATGATTTAAGGAAATGGAAATAGTTGACAACGGCTAGGATATTTTTTTAATGTGTTTGGGGATCTGAATTATCTCTCTTCAGATTAATATTTGTATTTATTAATATATTTAACATTCACTTTAATTGAACGATGACCGTTCATTGTAATCTAACGATTTAAATTGATTTGAAACTGTAAACTGTCCATACAAATGATGTACCAAATTATCTCAGTAAGTGATGAGTAATGACGGTCTCATCAGATCTTCAGTGTTAAGCAGAGCGTTATTATAATCTTTAAGTTGACTTTCTTTCGAACTGTAAACGTCATTTTGTGGCGTCATCAATTGTGACAGTTTTTTTACATTAGCCAATAAAACGCAAAGAACTGGTTATTATTGTATAATTATTTCAAGATAAAGAAAGGAGTAGAATCTGCTGTCGTTGTTCGCTTTGCTGCCTATTTTTAGCATTACAATAAAGTCGTCAGATAATGAAACCGGGTTTAATGTGTAAAAAATATGATCGCGTGTGTTTTACAAATAAAATTATAAACAATAATTTAGGACTCTTTTTTGCGAATACCGTCGAAACGGTTGATAAAAACGTTTGTACACTTAAGCGGTGTCTTTTCAGACAAAATACTAATTAAATAATCAAAAAGTATGCTTTTTTTGTTGCAGATAAATTCATATACTCCTATAATGAGAAAGATAAGAATAAAAGCATCTGAGATCTGCTGAGATGAGAAAATTAATAACGAAATAAATAAATAAAACCGAACTAAAATAACCACGGGTCGGAAGGGTTGGCTGAGAGAGGGGTGGTGGGTGGTGGGGGGGTTTCGAAAGACTACGAGCACCGACCACTGATTACTGTGCTAGATAAATATAATATACATATATACGAGTATTTGTGTTTTTGTATACAACGCGATTAGAATGAAAGCCAGTTAGTGTGTCAAATACTTTAATATTCGTATATGCTGAAAAAGTTAATTAAAAACGAATAAGTATGTTTGCACTTATAGAATCGAGACACTTTCTCGATTATACTTTTTTAAAAATGATTTACGCAGTGAATTTTAACCTTGTTATATTATGTTGACTTTAATTTAAAACTATGTCGCGTTTTCTATTGTTTGCTGTTTTAGATAAACCCTGATAAATTTTCTAAAATAAAAAGGAGTTCGTATTTTTTTCGTTGGTTGTTAGTTTTTATTGAAATTGAACCAAAAAAGATGGAAGACGTAAGCCCAGCCTCAACAACAATCAACCCGACTTTTGTTTTAAGCTTTATAATTTATATTTGGAACTTAGTCAAACGTAGGAACGAATCAAAGCTCAATCGGTTGTACCACAGCTTCAAAACAAGCCAAAAGTGCCTCAATAATAAGCAACAATTCGGAGTCTTCATAAAACACCTCTTTCGATCAACGCCAGACTCGACATTCAGATTCAGTTGGAGGCAGGAGTCGCAGTTCTTAGTCAATAACATTCACCTATCAGTTCAGTCAGTGTACCACTCCTTACCACTCAGGGCCTGATCATCACACTGTCATTTGACGATGTATTTATTCAATTTTGTACACCTTAAATTCAGTAACAATCAAGTATCTGAGTCATCAACAAATTTACATAATGTAAGACGATCAAACGCTGTATTTGTTCTTCTCGGGTTAGTTCCTTAATTTGATTTCTCATTGATTTTATAATAATCATCAGAACGGAACTAAAGTACATACATACATACATAGTAAATGAATGCAACTAAACAAATGAACATCGCATGGTAAAACTTAATCCAAGTTTAAGGTCCCAGCAGTATACTTTAAATTTAATCCGGGTGCCATTTCTTCATAACTGTTGCTGGTGACTGAAACACAAAAAAGCACCACTATCAACAAAAATTATTGCTCCAACAAATTGTTCCTCAAAATCCAAATTCCGACGATGATTCATAGGTTTTATTCAATTTTTGAATTCAACGCAAAATGTTATCGATGTAGCGGGAACACTTTTTGCCGCAATACTCTGTAGATACTCAGTGAGTGCACAATTTAATTGACATGTTACACAAACAATCGAACACGCTAGTTAATGAATCACTAACGCTATACTATACGCTTTTGTTTTTGTTTTTAACAATCGTCAAACGAAAACCATTAAATTTTTCGAAAATCTTAATTCAATGAACAATTCTTTTCTTCGAATATTTCAATCACTAAATAACAGTTATAAAGTTAAGAAATTTATTGAGTTTTTGTTTCTTGTATTTTTAATTTATAATGTTGTTTAATTTACTTAATAAACTTTAATAAATATATATTCTAATAAAACCATTCTTTTGCTCTTATAGATTTTTGGTTTCGTATTTTTAAATTGCTGTTGATCGGTTTATAATAAATTAATTGCTTTCAATTACTACTTTTTTAATTATTTAAATAAAAATAATTTATTTACAAAGCAAATTTATTTATTACTTATCCACACATTTTTATTAATTATAAAAACTCTGAAAAATCAATTAATGCAATAATTAATGGGGACTTTAAGCGGTTAATTTTTAAAAGCTGCCACGCTGAAGTCCCAATGCAAAGAATATCAGATCGGAGAATTCCCAATGTTCATTGAAGAACATTTAAAAATTTGTATATTTTAAATTATTTATCAAACTGTTGATTTAGTCATAAATACTTTTTATATCCTATACTCGAAGGGGTAAGGACTCACTCTATTCGTCTTTTGTAACGCGTTAAATGAGGCGTGACAGTTACAGAAGTGACGCCGATCAAGAGTATATTCGTTTCTCTTGATCGGCGTCACTTCCGGAGTCGATTCAGACCTGTCCGTCCGTTTGCTTGTCTCTCCGTCTGTGCACATCACGATTACAATAGAACGCACGTATTTATTGCCAGGAAATTCAGCACGAATATTCTGACACCATAAACTGTTTGATATTGAATAATAAAACGAAATTTGAGAGCTGAAATTATCAGCTTGTTGTCCAGACTTTAAGTTGAGATTCTATTTAATCTATTGGAGCAAATGAGCCCACAAAAATGGACGGGATCCGCCCACTCAACTCAACTATAAATTTATCCTATGGGTGTAGGTTATATGAGCTTCGGTCAGGCCGAAGTCAACACTCTTACTTACTATAATTAAACTTGTAGAAATAAGTTTCATTAACAGTCTAATAAATTAAGCTATAAACGATGATAAATGGTACATTTTTTCTGATGGTATTTGTTTTGTTTTTTGTTTGCTTCTTTCTGTTGTGATGAATCAATTTATATATGATCTCCTCTCGTGTTTGATTATAAAATAATTATTTCTTTTTCGCTTCAATAAATATTACTTATCAGTTATTAACGAGAACCTCCTCTAATCACAAACAAGTTGGTTCCTTTTGAAATAAAAAACGATAGCATAAAATTGGATATCGTTGGAACATCGAAGAAAAGTGCTCTTTTTACTCGTCTAACTACAAATATCAAGCGATGTGATCACTTCACTGTGTAGTGTTAAGCTTTACTTTAATTAAATAAATATTGTAAATAAAAAAAGTGTCGTGTTTGCCATGTTTATCCAAGTGTTAAGCGTCAGTTACCATATTTTCTCCACGCCATTCAACTTGAATCGATGGCGATAATAATTTTCTATTCTATTAAAGTTTGAACAAATGGCAGTTGTGAATGTGTATCTACTTCACGTCGGTCAAATACTAGAATGATCAACAGGCAAGTGTTTGGAAGCAAGAGCAATGGCCAAAGTAATCACAAATGTGGTACAAATTATATAGAAATCGTTCTAAAAGCAACGCTGCCGATTCAAAATGATGACAACGAAATGTGATCCAACCAAAAATTGAAATATTGACATAAATCAAAATCGAATTAAATTAAAATTTGTATTGCGAAATTTGTTAAGATTTAAAAATATTATGTGTTAGAATGTATTATATATATATGTATATATAAAAAAACAAATATCGTTTTAGCTTTCATCAAACCCTTTTCATCAAACACCCCCCTCCCCAAAAATCAACCAAGAAACAAAACCATGTTTGAAGGTTCACATCCGATTGAGAACATTTTGTTCACCTGCGATTAACTGTAAATGTAACTGTTTGATTTGATTCTTTAACATGATTAAATAACAAAATTCTTCTGTTCATCGTTTTTATTTCCGTTCCATTTTATGGAAGCTGTTTGTTTTTCTTCTTTTGCAATTCTACAAATTTCTTGTCTACACAAGCTCATTATTATTATTATTATTTCTTTTGCTGTTGTTTTTAAGCAATACATTTGTAGATTTAATTGAAATAGTTTGTTCGATTTTTGTTTTTTAAGTAATTTAATATATTCCTTTGAAAAAGATAGTATCAATTTAATTGTTTGTGAGTGAAAATTCGTTGAGTGGCGCCAAATATTTAGATCGATTTCATGCGTGTGTGAGAGAGAGAATGCATATAGTATAGTCTATATAATGAGATTGAGATGGATAATTTCGTTTAAGCAAGGCGCATAAGCAACTCAAAAGTGAGACATGAAAAATTTAATTTAAGAGAACGTTGTTTTTGTGTAGCATAAATCATTTATGTGTGTTTAGTCATTCCTTTTGCGACTTTTCGTGTTGAACAATTCAACTGGGGATATCTTAACCGCGGTCCTCATTGCTGCAAACGATGTATTTTGTGGCGATGAATCCATGTGGATTTTCAATGCTCGCTCACGTCGCGGTGAATAGAACGATTTACAACAACTACAATCTAAACGATCGAGACGCATTTTTTCTTTGGCATTCAGCTCTCGCCGCTCATCCGTAGTCAGCTCCTTTGGCATCACTGTGACATCTCTGTGAACAACAGTAGCCAAATGCGATGAGATCATTCAATTGATGAGGCAAAAAAAAAGACTTACTTGTAGAAATAAACATTGCCGTTCACTGTGGCATTCAGTGGGTACTTATCGAGAGTGGCCGGTACGTTGATCCAACTCATGCCGTTGATGTTAAGCAGCGAGAAATTTGTACAGGGAAAGGAACTGTTGAGCTAAAATTAGAAAAAAAGACACGATTACAAAGAGATTTCACAAAAGTTTCCTTCGATTGAATGCGGAAAAATTAGCAGACACATTTTTTTCTTTGGTGAGATTTCTTTTAATATTTGTAGTTCGGTGCTTCTTGATGCAACAATCACCCACTCACCTTGCAGTACGCAATGTTCTCTTCCGGTACTTGTGAGACCTGTGCAATGGCGAATCTTATTTCACTATTTTCTGTAAAGAATTCAAATAGTTAAATGAAATTGTGAAGTCGAAAACGAATCATCTGTAATATCTCAACATACTTTCCAATAAAATTTCTTGGAATTTTCCTAGCTGCAATGTATCCGGGTGCCATTGCCTTACGAAGATAGTGAGACTGTCAACGCCGATCTCTGTTGGAACACCTTCCTCACACTCTTGCACGATGAACTGGAAACAAAAACATTTCCAGTTTTACATTCAAAATGGCAGTTTCTTGTCTGCTTTTTCTTTCTTTCATTCTACTCACCTCGCATGCTATAGACAAAAAACGCACATCGTTGCCCAACGTCTCTTCATTGCTCAGGATTTTTATAGGATTCCTACCTCCCTTCGTCCACATCCTACAGTTTTCCATTGACAGCGTCTCATACTTGGTATCTATACGTTGCAGATGTTCAATGAGCGCTTCCTTCGCCTCTCCGATGGTCATTTCTGTTCGGCAGATCCAATCACATATATATGGAACTTTTGCCGTATCGTTATCTATCTCCGACAGTTTCATGAAGAAGATCTTTGCTTTGTGCTCATTCTCTTGCAAAATCTTGCCCAGCTGGATGACCAGTGTTTCGCCTTCGCTGAGAAATACCAGACTTTGTGTGGGATTGATGGGATCGCCGCTGTCATGCTTGTGTGTTATTGTGAAATAGTTGGCGGAAACGCGAATCAGGGGCTCGATGTTTCGCTTGAAAGCTTCAATCTTCATGTGCGAATCCACGATGATTTTGTACAGGTATTGCGTCTTTGGCGGCCCTTCTCCATCGCTCGTCGTTATTGCGGTTACTAACTCGGCATCCTCACTGTTGTTCGACTCGATTTTTATAGCATGGAAGAAAAATGGCTTCGCTGGTTGATTGGACAACTGCAACGATGAAATGTCGTCTCTGTAGTTCGAGCGAATTGAGCTGTTAAAAAAGGCGGTAATGCGGCTCATGGCGGCGTCTTGTGGGGTGGGCTCATCCTCAGGACTGGAGAATTGGGGTGATTGGCTGGCACTCGAGAACTGACTGTCACCACCTCCACGATTATTTATAGATTCGACGAGCGTGCGATCGCCATCGCTCAGGCTGCTATCTTCCGAATTCGACTCCTGTCCCATGACCACAGGCAGTAAAGCGCAGTCGCGTCGATTGTGATCACCGGCGCTAAGGCAGCCATTGGTTGAAGTGTTGTTAGACTCTTCGAAGCCACAGCCAGCACTGTTCATGAGAACCGCATCAACTACGTCAGCACTGACCTAAGATGGGATGACTTGTGTTATTGTGGTGACAACACTGATGGCGGCGAAGGTGACCTACCTCTATAGCTGGTGGAGCCCGAATCTCCAATGATGGTATACCCAACACTTTCAGGCTTTCCGGCTTGGTACAGGGCACAGAAATGTAAAAGTATGTGAGTGTTCTAAACTGTGCTCTTGCCACAGCCTGCAGCTTCTCCTCTGCCTCCTCTGTGGGTGCTGGATCATATGCGACGAAGGCTTTCTTGTTGGATAACGTAGCCAGAAGCAACTCGGTTTCCTTGACGTGCAGGCGCACAGCAATCGAATGCTTCAAAACATTATTCTTCTCATCCGCCATCGAATATACCAGGTACGGTCCATCCATCTCCATCGTGTTCAGGTTGACCATGTACACATACCAGGTGGTTCCACCACGCTCGTAGACGTCGAACTCCTGACCCTCTGCCCGGTACTCCAAAAGGAAATCGGGAGTGCCTTCAGATTGTGCTTGGATTTTCTGCAAGCCAGAGTCGCTGACCTTTTCGAAAGAATGCAAAATTTGCTCCGAGGAGGCGTCGTACGCAACTAGACGGCAACGCGAAATCGGCGCAAATTCCTTTACATTCAACATCATGTATGCTGATTCGAGTACCGCGTCTACGTTGAGATAGCGAGATACATAAACGCGCGTGACCTTCACCTTTTTCAATTGCGGATTGTAGAAGTGGACGCGTTGCTTACTCAGGTCGGGCAATGTGAGCTCAGAAAGCGCGTGCCTACCGCCGTGATGGCGACGTTCATCGAAGTCGTCGCTTCTGTCAAGTTTTTGCATAAGGTTGCTGATATGTTCCGGAAAGTTAGTAATCTGCATGGTGCGTTCGTTGCGTTTTTCGTCCATCTGGCGATACATCAACATGTAAGCGTTTGTGCTCGAGCTGTAGACGCTGGAGTAGTAAGTTTTGGAGGGGCCACCACCAAAGGATTTCTGTATGTCCTCTTGCGTTATCTGCGAGAAGGAATGAGAGAGAATTAGATGGGGTATCACTAGACGCGACAAGGTGCTGCTGACTAACCGGCGAAACCGACTGGTCGTTGAAACAATACCATTCGTTGTTATCGAATTCCTTGATGTATGCGTAGTAATGGCCACCCGAGGCGCTACCGGAGTGTATCATGATTGCAAATAACTCGTAGACAAAAGGACCTGATTTGATGGTGCTCGAAATAAGCTGCTGCTCTGCTTCCGAAGCCATGGTGCGGACATCTGTGCTGGAGCTGATGTCGATGCCCTCATCGTCGTCCTGCATATCGTTCTCGTGCTGGCTGGAGCAGGCGGTGGTTGGAATACTGCTGCATGTATCCTCCTCCATGGCAGAGCCGCTATCGGTGGTGCTACAGTCGTCGGTGTTAGTGGTGGAGGTGGCGCCGTTCATCGCGAAGCCATTGACAGCCGAGTGGTTGGAAGGTGTATTCACTGCTGCAGGCGTGGCTGAGCCATTCTCAAGCGTTACTTCATCGGATATATTAAAGAAAGTGTTGAGGTTCAGGATTTGAGGAAAAGTCACTCTGTAAAAGTGATTACGAATAATTTTAAATTGTAGTTTAAGTGTAATATCAAAATATAGTGACAAACTTGTCATTCAGCTTGATGCGATGCATGGTGGAGTAGTCAAAATCGAACCGCTTCAAGTGCAGTGTCAGTATGTAGGGAAAGTTCTTGAATTTAAGTCCCTTGTGAGCATCGCACTTCTTGTTGCATTTTTCGCAGAAGTATTGATTGTTGCCGTCGAGTGTTTCGGGCTGCACAAAAGCGCGCAAAGCTTCCTCGATGCTGTTGTAAGCGTTCGTGCTGCCAAATGGACGCACTGGCAGCGGTATATCGAGGAAACTGTCTTCGCGTGTCTTCTCGGTGTTGCATTGAAGGCACTTGACGTAGTCGATCATTTTACCCTCATACAGATTGGAGATGAGGTTGGCTTGTTTGGTGTTCCTGAACTTGCGCTCTAAGGCATCGAACATGACACGACAAAGTTCTTGAATGTCGTGTTGCTGCCAGGCCTCAGTTGAATCCCAACCAAAGCTGCGTGTCAAATCGGTCGTCTCGACAGCGGATTTCTTTGAGGTCTAGGGAAAAAGAAACAAAAATAAAACTCATTTGGAACAACAATTTTTACACACTTATTTTGGTCTCTTTCACCAACTCACCTGCAAATTGAGGAATAGCTTCTGCAGCTGGTAGGGTATATTTTTTTGTTCAGCAATATTGTCGTATTCCCAGCGATAGAGAGCATTTCGAAATTCCGGTGTCATGTAGAGCGCCTGCAGCAAGCTGTTCAAGTAGCAAGTCATCGCTTGATTAACGAGGCCCACATAGCCAATTGTCGTTACGGAAGTAGAAGACGATGGATATTGGCTCATGCGCTTATCGTGATTTGATTGTGTCGTTGAACTACACGGTTGGAACGACTGAACAGAAGTGTTCTCGGCGGCATCTGAGGAAGGGTCGTATTTCACCTCCAACGAACTGTTTGTAGGACTTGAATTACCAAAGTTCAGGACGCTACCGTTCATCGGTTCTGTGTCGGTGGGACTAGCAGAGGCACCAAGAGCGAGATCATCATCCAACAACGAATCTGAGTCCGAATGGGCCATCGGAGCCATTTGAAGAGCAGAGTGTGCCATAGAAGTTGTATTTCTTAGAGTCGTCATTGTAGAAGGCAGCGAGGAAATGTCCTCAGATGTGACGTCACTGTTATTGTTGTCGCTCTTAAAAATATTAGCACCGATTTTGTTACTATAAGTACGTGTAGTTTTTTCAGATCTTTTAAACTTCAAAGTGCCGACCGAAAGTTCATAGCGCTTTTTTGTGTCACCATCCCAGTTACCGGCGGGAAGAAGTATCAAATTATTCTTGATAGCAGGCATAAATCCAGGCACACCATACATAAGACTGAACTGGCAATCGTTTAAATACACCTTCATTTAAATGAAGAAAAGAGTAAATAGAAACCGATATTAAGTTTATACAAAATTGACATGGAGAAAGTTATGGAATGTGAAAAATGTGATGTCGAAGATGAACTCACCAGCTCATTCACACTTGAAAGTGGCTGAAAAACTAAATCAAAGCATGGGTAATTGAACTGTGTGCCTATATCGCAGATGACCTTGCCGACACTGTAGGCTGGTCGCACAACAACAATAATCTTCTTTTGCTCTGATCCGGGAGTTTTGTCATAGACGGCACATAGTGTGGCGTCATCTTGGTCAAAGGCGTTCATATCGGAAAAATCAGCGAACATTTAAGGGTTGTCTAAATGAGGACAAGGAATTGAAACAAAATACGAGTTCATTATAAAATCAAGTTGAAAATTCAAGAACAGATTGTAATTTGTAAATTGACAAATGGAAACGAAAACAAAAACGTACACAGTCCGAGTTCGTCTATTTACAAAGCCCAAGAGATCTGTTATCACCATGAATGATGGATTGGTAATCGTATATAAGAGTAGTACACGAAAAGTCTTCTAGAGCTGAGCTTATTGTGAAAATTCGATTTCTTTATGAAATATTTGCATAATAACATTAATAATAATAATGAATATAATTAATATATGTACATGTATGCATGTTTGTATACATATATAAAAGCTCTATTTTTGCTACGCTATTTTTGTTTTTCTGTTTTATTAACGGTTTTTTCTTTCAACTGCCATGCCAACAACATTCTTTACATGTTTACATCATTGCAAATGCTATATATACATATATGTACATATTTATGATCATCCTGATCCTGATACACGGACAAAGTTGAGTATCCGTCGGAATGTCCATCGTATATCGTATATACGTGCTTTGAATATGAAGCAATGCAGTAAGCGTCTTCAACACATCTCGAGATAAAACGTCTCGAGTGGAAGTGACGAAAAGGGTTGATGGAATGTAACAATTGACTTAGAAGGGATGATTTAGAGTTTTTTAGTGTTAATGTTACAAGGTTCTTGTAACAGGCTGATGGGCTAACTGAATGTGAGCTTTTCTTATTGCGGAGATAATTTTTCTTATTAGCATTAAGAGAGCAAGAGAAAATAATTGCAAACACCGTCATCAGCACCACCGCACTCTCATCGTGAACTCAGTATCATAAGTATTTATTTTTGGTCCCATTTTCTATAAAACGCTGGCTGGCTGGTTGGCATCTGTCCAGCAAATTCGCAACAACAAAAACCGGCAACACAATCGTCAGTTAGTCAATCAGTCAGTCATCGCGAATTGCGCCAACTTTTAAAGCTTTAAAGCGTTTCCTGTTTCATCGGCGACCGGTACCAAAAAACTAAGTGCAGTGCTAGTGTTTAAGTAAACGATCAAGTGTACATGTGTATTGCTATAGTTGCATGTTTGTATGTACATATATGCATTTTCCGATGACTTAACTCTCTCGGTTCGGTCGACTCTGACCGACGTACGAGGAATGAGTTGGTGTTGTGCAAATATTTTGGTCGGCCTGATGGTCGCTTGGTTAGTTGATCGTTTGCCTTCATTCTTCTGTGTAATCTGCCTCGTGGTCGCAACGCTAGGATTCACCGTATGGATGGTCAACCATCAATTGTGGGCGTTGATACGCGACTTTCTTTATTTAATGATCTGTTTTGCTTTCGTTCAGTTTTTCTACTTTTTATTTGGAATTATTTTTAAAATGTTTTTATAATTAAGTAAAATTTCTCTTTCTCTCTCTCTCTCTTTCATCTCCCTACACCTTTCTCTTATATTTCAAAACCACAACTTAGTTTACAAAAACACACACAAAAAAAAAAAAAATACAGAAATTCCGGAAATATGAAATAAACACATGTAACTAAAATGTTGGGCTGAAGGGGTTTCCACGTATTTACATAATATATAAAAAGCATATACTATATATACATACATACTATATAAAACATAAAAACATACGAAGTATGTATTAACTATACTTTGATATAATACAACACATATAACAAAAATTTTTATTTTTTTTAATCTAACATTTTTAAGCAAATTTTTAATAATACATTAAAAAATTTGACTGATGAAAGAATTTTGTCAAAATTTAAATAACGACAAAAAAGTGAAAATCTCGCTGATCTGAATTGTCGGGGGTGTTGATAACGTTCCGTCAATAATTTTTACAGAAGATTAGGCTTGGTGAAGCTTAAAGATTACAACAATGACGACTTCATCGATTTGCTGTTAGAAATCCATAAATTTTATGGTGATTGTATGTATTGTATAACAACATATCCATCAATGACTTACATTACAATCGTTACAAGCGAAATTATCGATTATTAAAATCGGTGAAAATCTTCGAAATTAATTAAAATTTTTCTCATCTAAAGAGATGTATATTCAATGTAAGCTTAAAGAATTTAAGCTTATTGAATGTATTCAGAATTTTGAGAAACTAACGTTGAATTAGGTAATACTATGTACTTGCTTTCAAGTACAACTCAAATATTAAGTACATACTAAATTTAAGTAGAACTAAAATAAAGGCAAAGAAACGAGTACCAACAAATTTTGTAATTCTCAAATTAATCATAAAAAATATCCACTAAAGTTTAATAACTATCTTAAGACGACTTGATTAATTATAAAGTGTGGGCGATTGGCTGGTTTATTTTTGAATTAAATAACTGATTTAAAAAAAATTTAATAAGTAATTTAAATTGAACTGAAATAATTCAGAAAGAAACCAGCCAATGGCTAGCCCATTCAAGTTAAGTGTTTTGTATAAATACATAGTATATTACAATGTATTATATACATACATATGTACATAGATACATATGTACATACATATGTACAAAAGCGAAAATTTTCTTTACGTCTGAATGCAATTGCTTCAATAAATCAATGAAGAGAAGAGAAATGTTTTCGATCCGAAAATAAGTAGGTGAAGAAAATTCTACGAGAGCCAAGAAATTGAAAAATTGAGAGAACAAATTTTTTTTTGTTCTAAATTTTGTCTGTCGTCGTCGTTCTCGTTTTTACTATAGCATATTAAGTGTTCTTTTCTCGATAATAACAAAACCAAACAAAAATAAAAAACAAAGAGGAAGCAAAATAAAGAAAACACTAAACACAACAAAAACCATGCACAAAAATTGAAATAATTAGCGATGAATTACTAAATAAACCAAAGTAATGAGGGAAGAAAGAAGGGGTGGTGGTTAGCAGTAGTTTACAAATACAATAAACAACAAGTATTCAGCAACAAAGTTAGTCGCTGTAGCATATGTTAGAAGAAAAACTGACAAAAGAGACCTCCGTGGAGAGTTTAACAAACGACAAAACCATGAAAACCGAATTTTCTGTATAGAAGGCAAGAGAGATAAGGTTTGAGAGAGAGAGAGAGAGAGAGAGTGAGAGCGAAAGAGGGGATGTTGGGTGAGGGGAGATGGACAAGTACATGTGAAATGCATGGCAATAATTGGAGCAACAAATGCGTCTCAAGAACTGCGAAATACTTATGCAAAAAAAAAAAAACACAACCTTCATTTTACAAAACGGACAACATTTCTTTTTACTTTATGTATCGTATTTTTTTTTTAATTCACAATTCAGTTCATGTCAAAATAATTTAATTTTGAAGGTATCCCCCGCCCGCCTCTACTTAGGCTTTGATCCATCCATCCAGTCATTATTCATGTCCTCGGTTATACATTTTGTCCCCTAACAGCTAACTAAAGGTTTTAAAAAAACATTGTTTTAACATTTCAATTTCAGAATATCTGATATAAAATTATTTGTGATTTATAATTTTATAGAACGGTTTAGTTGGAATATTATTGGTTTGGTTTTTCACAAGAACAAACAAAATCGATTGTTCGTTGGTTCACAATAAAATTATGACAAACTTTAGAGGAAAGAGAAGGGGATAAAAAAAGAGCAGCCTTAAAAATTATTATAAAACAGAAGCAGCATTGGAAGAATTGTAAGCTAAGAAAAGAAAAAAACAAAACAAATTTTAGAACTGAATCAAAATTTAATTTTGAAACTCTCAAATATATAAAGTTAATAAATAATAAAGACTAAAATAAATTTATTCTCGATTTAAAGTATTTTTGAAATTGAATGATTAAAAATGATGATTTAAATGATTATTACAATACTTAAAAAGTAATTAATTTAAAAACTTAACATCTTCTTTAAATTTTTAAATCAGACATTTATTGAAATATAATTTAAATTTATTTAAATTAAATATTATTATAATCCGATTTTTAAACGTTTTACTTATAATATTAATCTGATTATATCTTATCTGCACTAAATCCGAATCATAGTTTCCAAAAACGATCTAGTAATTAGTTTAAATTATAATTAGTAATTATTGATATATTAGGTTATTACTATTTCATTATTTAATTGTAATAAATGTAGAAAATGTTTTCCGAAAATAATCCTTAAATGATTGAATTTCGTGAGTGGTTTTAAAAGTTAAGGTTAAGCTATTAATTTAAACTCAATCGAACCTTTTTGATTATAATTAGTCTTTTATTTTTAGACATATTTTATTTTGATTTTTCTAAAATTATGAATGACGACGATAGAGAAATCGTACGCAACGAGGTTTTTATAGGATTTGAACTCATAATATTTTTGTCATGAGATGAATAAATTTCAGAAGAGTTCTTGAAATTTTCTGTTTTATTTTGGTTTTTTATTATTGTATATTTATTTTCTTCTTGTTTTTCGATTTTATGTGTCTTCAAGTTAAACACGAGATATATTTATTAAATTTAATGAAATGGAAAATTTTGCACACCAAAAAAATGTGTAAGAAAAATTAAGTATAGATTAAAAAAAGAAACAACAACAGAGAAGAATAAGAAAATTCTTCTATATATATTTACAAAAAGACAAAAAAAAAAGAAATGTTTAAAATCCGTATAATATTTTCTAAAATTTATGTTTATTTAAAATAGAAATAAAATTTTTTAATATAATTTTCTTTCAACATTTATAGTATATACGAAATACATTTATATTTCACATTTAACTCACACTCACATTTATATTATATTTAAATGTTGTTATTTAAAATTGCATTTCTCTGAAGAAATTTTAAAAATTTTAAAAAATAAATCTGTAAAAGGTAACCATGCGATTTCCTTCTATGATCTTCTTTATCTAAATCCTATATATTTCTATTATTATGTATTATTGTTATTATTACTGTTACTATTATTGATGTTCATAACCTTTTGTAGACGAATATTCTAAATAATATAAAAAACGTGCAGACATTTTTTATCTGCCGACAGACTCAAATTTAGAGCACCAAAGCGAAGTCTTCTTCTACTTCTTATCGAGCTATTTCTATATCTATTTTTAATTTTTTCTTTATTTTTTTATCTTAGCTTTATTTCATCATACCTCTTTCTATCTCTTTGACACTCTCTCTCTCTCTCTTGTAACAGGCGTTAATATGGTCCTAATCACGGTCAGCACATTTTTGTGCTATTGATGCATTAAAATTATTCATAGATTTTTCAATATTTAAATATGTAAGAAAGTTTTATTATTTCACTGCGAATCCAATTTGTTGTAAAACTTCCAAAGGAATTACGAAAATATAAGCAATCAAGAGTAAATATCCACCAAATTTTTAAAAAATGCAAATAAAATTCCTTCCTTTATGTCACGTATCGTATATAAACTTATTACAAAATATTAAGAAAAATTTTCTCAAGTTGAAAATTTCGTTTTTTTTTTTAATTTTTTTGACGTTATTCTTCACAGTCACTGGATTTTTCGAATTAAAATTTTCAAAGTGATTTTTTGTTTTTTGATTTTTTGACGTTGTTGTTTTTGTTGCTATACATTCACGCACACACACTCACAACACAGTCCCTTAACTTGCACGTCCGATTCCTAAGCGCTCCAACGCCGCACTTGCGTCGGCCAACCAAGCATTCATCAACGTGCTACAAGTTTTTGATGCAATCAAATGTTGCTCAATGTTATTCAAAGACTTCTCTCTAAGAATTCAAACTCATTACAATGAGTATTGAATTAGGTTCTTTTCTCTCGATTTTTTATATTCGTATAAATATAAATATACACATATGTAGGTATATACTGTGTCTTTTACTGTCTCTTTTTCGATTTATTTGGTTGATTTTTCTTCGCTTTTCTTGTCAAATATTAAATAATTTTATTTCGATCTTATCGATTTTATTGAAATGATGAATACTTGGTATGGAAACTATGAATGTGACATATCTTTTTACATAATATAAGCATATACATATGCTTAATCGAATGTACGACCGTTCGGCTTCTCTTAGCCACAAGGAAGGAAGAAAGGAAGGAAAGAAGGAAGGTCGTACGTTCCCTTCTTCAATCGCTCGTGAATTCCACTTTGGCATCATAACAGAAACGTTTTCCTTTCCTCCTTGTATTAAATTTAGTTGCTTGATATCAACTGAATACTCATGCTAGTCAAGTATTTTTAAGTGGCGACTCGAAAATCCAATGTCTATATCATTACAAAAGCCTCTTTACTCTTAAACAATATAACATTATAGCGACACAATAATTGGTCGTGCTTTGATTGATACATTTTTTGAAGTACACAATCCATCCTCGCATGTTATTGGAAATGACATATTTATATGACATATTTATATAACATACTACTACAAAAATTTCCTTTTTTTAACTTTATATTGGCTGAAGTCAAATAAGATAAAAATAAGATCAAATAAAGGCTGAGTCGCAAAAAATGGCAAAAGACCAAATAAAGGATTACAAATGCATTTCATTTTACAAATTGAATAACTCAAGATTTAAATAAATATTAAAAATCTTAAAAAACATACATTTTGTGCTCCTCCGTAATTTTATTCTCCAGGTACCACTTAAACTATTCGCGCATATTAATATTAATGTAATATTTTTTAATATATTTTCTTTCTAAAGCAAAGCGTCCTGAGAAGCGGAATTCAAGTCTATAGAGAAGATTTGTCGAATTTTTCAAACTTGAAACGCAAAGCCTACTACTAAACAAGCATCTAAATAAAAAATAAAAAAACACAGTGCTTTGTGTTTTGCACTTGTAAGAATTATTTAAGTGAAATCAAAAACATCGTTGGACAGAAATTAAGAGCGGCACCGAAACAAATTCAACAAGCTGCTGAACGCACATCTACGCATTTGCTGCTAGCTATCCTATGAGCATGTTTAAATATAAACATTTGGATGCATTTGCAGATGGATGGCGCACTGGCTGGCCGTTGGTTGGTCGATTGGGTCGCGTTCAGTGTATGATGAGAAGGAGGTTCTTGACCCTATCTTCTGGCAGTCCTCATCATCTTTTATACGCACTGACCACTGATCTCATCATCGTCACAATCTTGTGAGGAATTATAAGGAATTTTTTATATATATTAAGTAAAATAAAATGTAGTAAATTGATTTCTTGAATGACTATAAACAATAACAAAAGTTCTCATCTTTATCATTTATTACTTTTGTTTTTTGGCGAACTGTTTCGCTTATGAAGAGCAACCACTTCGGCAGATTGTTAATCCTTTAGTTTTTCGTACTGATAAGATTGTTAGTGATTAATTCTTCTTCTGATGATGATACAGTACTTGTACATAATTATATTTTATGTTTATATCCTGTTTAGTTCGCAATCATCAGTCCTTCATTTATGTATGGTATTTATGAAATCCAGACGCTCACGAAACGCTCAGATATGAAATTTCTAAAGCTTTGAAGCATTTACAATTATTAGAATTGAAATCACTTTAAGCAATAATGTAAACGAGTACTTATATAAATATTACAATGTATATACAGAAGTACATATATATAGGGTCCGCTATCTAACGTTTTTTTTTCAACTAGTGCTTATTTCGTGAATAGTATCACTTAGCTCATGTCTGATTTGACAGATAATTAGTTTTATCCTTCCGCTGAACGAATACGGTTGTGTATACGCTTGAACAACGCTGGGAAATATTGCGACATTACTTTGAAAATCCGATGCCGATTTTGCCAAAAAAATCATCTTTTCAGATGAAGCTCATTTTGATCTTGGCGGGTTGTAAACAAGCAAAATTGTCGCATTTGGGGCACAGAAAACCCGCACGCATACATTGAAAAGCCGGTGCACCCAAAACGAGTCACTGTTTGGTGAGGATTTTGGTCCAGAGGCATAATTGAGCCATTTTTCTTCGAAAATGAGCAAAGAGTGGCCGTTACAGTCAATGGCGTTCGTTATCGGGCCATGTTGAAGAGGAGGATATTGGCAACATTTGGTTTCAACAGGACGGCGCTACGTGCCACACAGCCGAAGCTACACTCGCATTTTGAAAAAAAAAAAAGTTATTTGGCGGACCCTATATAAATAATGAATATATCCCCAAATGTTGTTTAGATAAGTTTTCCCAATCAGATTGTATTCTATTGTGCTTTATTTAGTGAATATTTTATTTCACTTTTTAATTTTAAAAATTTTAGAAAATCTTTAAAAAATCTTACTTATCAATGAACTACATACTTCGACAGGTATTTATTGACATTTCATAAGAATTCTTGGTTAATTCCCATTCAACTTTGATGAACTCATCATCTGTTCTAAAGACTCTCAACATTTTACTATTGTTATCATTCGTAGCGAAGCTACAATTTAGCATTGCGACTAAAGTTTGCCAAATCAATCATGATTCTGATACTAAAATATTTGACAACGCATAGCAACGATTGACCTTCGTTATTTGATCCAGTATAAATAACAATGCCTAGAAGTAATTATTTAAATATAAGTACGTGTTTGTTTAGTAACTTGATGACACCAGAAAAGAGCCATCTCATCGAGATTCGATCGCGGCCCATGCAACAAATTCTTAAACAACGTTGGCTGTAAACAACACATTTCTGAATGTGACTTCACATGGTTCCTTGAGATATTAAACAAACAAACGAACAAACACCAAGGCTTGGCTCCAATAAAAAGCGATTCCAAATATTGATTAAAGTTTTTATAGTCTGCGCTCGTTTTGTAAGTTTTTCATTAACTCAAAAATAAACATACGCACACTAATAATTCCAATAAACTACACAATTTTTAGAAATTGTGAATGTGTTTCCCACCAACCCACCGGTCCTCCCCACCACCCACCGGGATATTGAAGCTTACCAATTTCCTTTCAGGTACTTGAAGATGTATGGAATCGGTCTAGATAATGTTCTCGTTGTTGTCCAATTTAACGTTGGACGGCTTGTTACCAGCGAAAACCCAAAAAAATGGCTTACTAACGTATAGAAAGCAAAAATGCAGACAATCCTGTTTGGAGAAATTTATATAATGAATTTTTTACTATTTTCGCCGTAGAAGATTCCACACATGAGATTTTTCGCATTTAGGTTTCTTTCTTATGCAAGCCGATTTTTATTTTTCCAGTTTTTATCAACACAAATCTATAATTTCATTCGTTTACTGCTAGACCATAGTTTCAATGTTTTCCTTTAATTTTTTTACTTTGATATTTTTCTAAAAGCTCTCTGCGATCCTTCTTTTTTTCAGAATAAACTTCAAAAACCTAAAATTAGTTAAACGCGTTCTCTGGTATTCGATTTCACTAGCAACAACGCACTCAAGAACCAAGAGGCACAAAACGCCAAAATGCTTTTTTTAAACATTCCGCGGTGTCTCAACTGTCAGAAATTCGGTTGCTGAGCGATAGCTCCGTCTCATTTGTTCGTATTGCTTTTGGAGGATAAAAAGAAATGGTGACTACGAAGATGACAGCAAAAAAATTTTGCAGATTATAACAGGTGTGACAATTGTCCCGTGAGATCCAAAATTTGGCCACTGTTTTCGGAGACTGTCGCTATTGCTCTCCCTTTTTTCTCGTGTACTGCAACACTCTTGTAATCTAGAGACCACCGAAAAATCGAGGGACAAATTATCGCTGAAGGTAGATTCTTATTCCTTTGCCTAGACAAATTCATTTTACATTTTAACTAACAACAAAAAATTTGGTCCCTTGAGGGACAATTGTCCTTAGGCACAGTTTACACTGAGGAGACTAGCAGGAGAATTCATAATCAAGGATATATATACATATTTGGAACAGAAAAGGCGCTTGTCGACATAACCAATGTTGATGTTGTTTTTGGCACTGACCCCAACAACAACAACAACAATTTTATTTGTTCTCATGTAGTTCCAGAGCTATAGCTCTTTGAAGTTTGAAAAGCTCAGAGCTCTATCTCCTAAACTGTACAAGGTACCTATACGTTATTGATATTTTTGGAAAAGTAAAGGAATTACCTATCATTTATGTGAAATAATATTTTTCTGAAGAACGCTCAGTTTTGGAGCAAAATTAAATTTTAGATTTCTAGTACTATTTTTTTGCATTCATTTTTTTCTAAGTATATTGCATAATTAATCCACATAATTATGCCAATACTAAGAAAGTAGAGGCTCTTAGCTTTCGACACATGTTTTTTTCATCGGAATCAGTTCCGAATCTTAGGAGAAAAAGTATTTTTAAAATCAGTTATTTTTTCAAATTGTTTTTTCAATTTATTTATTACAAATGGAGGCTGATGTTGGACCTCCAATAACAACAACAGCAGCTGGTGGAGCTATCGTCTGGCTTCCGAGTTATGGCCTTTTAAAGTTTGAAAATTTCAGACCTTTATATCCTACACTCTATAATATACCTACATGTCGTTGGGGTTCTTGGAAAGGTATTCGTACTGTGTTTCATTTATGTAAAATAAAATTGTACCGTGTGCTTTTGAAGAAAAATTAAATTTAAATTATCAGTAACATTTTCTTGCATTCAGTCATTTTTTTTTAAGTAAAATGTCTAATTGAAAAATATATATTTCATAATATTAAGAAAGTCGAAGTACTTTCGTTTTTATGGAAGTATCATCGGATTCTGTACAGGAGTTTAGGAGAAAATGCGTTCATGCGTTCACATTCATGTAAGTACGAAGCACTTTTTAAATAAGTTATTACAAAAATGTAAAAATTGTTATGAAAAATCGCGCTATTTTTTATAAAAGCAGCATGAAAAATTTTTCGGCTACGGAGCTTTTTTCACAAAAGAAAACATTTATAAATAAGTTCCTTTTTGTTTACCAGAAAAGCTTTGAACATCAATTGCATATTCAAGAAACTATTGTATTTGCTTGATTGGGAGTTTTAAAATGCGTTTTCGCTTAAATTGCCCTCTTAAGTCCCTATATTAAAAGGCAAGGGACTATAATTTCTTAACATTGTAATACATTTTTGGGTTAATTATACATTTTAGTTAAGAAAAAATTAATGAATGCAAGAAAATGTTACTAAAAATTTAATTTTAATTTTTCTTCAAAAGTAAACGGTTTTCAATAAAATTTTGTTTAACATAAATGATACCATTCCAAGGACACCAAAGACATGTAGGTATCTTGTACAGTTTAAGAGACACAGATCTGCAATTGCCAAATTTTAAGGGGCCATAACTCGAAATCCAGATGAGAGCTCCACCAACTGATCCTGTTGTTGGAGCTCCAACAACAAACAGCAACAACAGCAAAAATAAAAATTAAATCAGAGTTATGCCACTGTGCCTGACTGGTTCGAAATTTCTGTCATGTACATATAATGTGCTATTGCGAAATGTGGTTGTCGGACAACTAATTTCCATCTTTTCCGAACGTGTCCATGCGAAGAACACATTGGGAAAAAACGTCGGCTGTTGCAGGAATGTCAAAAACTACTGGAACTTTCTAGAATGATTGAAACCAATTCTCTATATATAGATGTGAACGACCAAAAAAATTTTCATTTCTAAAAGAACGGGAGATCTGGTACAGTTTGTGGTTTTTTAAAGGAAGAGTTAAAAAGTTTTGTTTAGCGAAAATCTAGTTGTTGATTATTTTGTCTATATTTTAGTAAAGTAATAGTAAAATTTCAAGTGCACTGTAAATAATACACAATTTATTTAACAAGTGACAAATCAAATCGTTTAAAGTAGCGGAATTTACAAATTAACATAAAATTTCTTATAATTGAATAATAAGTTATTCAAAAAATAAGTTATTTGAAACAAGGTAAATATTTAAATTGTTTTCATTTATGTGCATCTAAATAGCAAAAAAATAAATATAACAGTATTAAAATATTTGCAAAAAACGTGCAAATGAAAAACGAAGCTTTTGTCGACAAGTTCATATTTAAATTTGTTATTGTGGAAGATGAAATAGTTTTTTTGAAAAATTTTAACTTTTTAAAACTATATGGAATTGAACTCCAATTAAAAAGTTAGCTTTCCTGTATTAGGTGCCCTTCGTCAGAAAAAGTTCCAGATTGTTCTTGAATGATCGATGAAATCACTTCACGTCATCTATTTAGCTTAACGCATGTGACGCTCTGTTTAAAATGGTGTGTTGAAGCGAGACAGCAACTGTACTTTTTTCTGTATTGCACTTGATGAAATAGTTTTAATTATTACTAGATTTCCTTTTCCTTAGTCATAGTACAGAATTTCTTTAAAAATACTGATATCGTAATATTATATCTAATGTTATCTTGTGAGGCACAGTTTAGTGTAGATTCTGCCTGTTCTATGACCTTAAATAGCAGCCTGTGGGGTGGTTTTACGAGACACGTTTAACAGTTTTTTTTTTAATCTCTTTGAGTTCTGTTGACCGTTTGACCTCAATTTTCTTTGCTAAAAAAAGTGTTTTTTTCTACTTTCAGCATCTAAATTATCTTTGCGTATTCAAGTAACAGATAATCGCATTGATGGGCAAGGATTTCTACCAAATCTTGGGTATTAGCAAGGGTGCCAACGATGACGAAATCAAAAAAGCCTACCGCAAACTAGCGCTGAAATACCACCCGGATAAAAACAAGACGGCAGAAGCAGAAGAGCGTTTCAAACAGATCGCCGAAGCCTATGAAGTGCTGTCGGACAAGAAGAAGCGCGACATCTACGATCAGTACGGCGAAGAAGGTCTGAAAGGGGGTGTTCCTGGCGGTGCTGGCGAGCAGGGAGGCAACTTTAGCTACCAGTTCCATGGTGATCCACGCGCGACGTTCGCTCAATTCTTCGGCTCTGCGGATCCTTTTGGCATTTTCTTCGGCTCAAGCGGTGATCCAGGACGCATGTTTGAGAGTCAGACCATTTTCATGGGTCCTGGCGACGATGACATCTACTCACAAATGTCCGGTGGCTGCGGATATCCACAGGGAGGCGCCTTCCGTTCGCAGTCCTTCAACGCGCAGCCAAATCGTAAACGCCAGATGCAAGATCCACCTATTGAGCATGATCTTTACGTGACGCTAGAGGAGGTCGACAAGGGCTGCGTTAAAAAAATGAAGATTTCGCGTATGGCCAACGCTGATGGCCATTTGCGCAAGGAGGAAAAGGTGTTGAATATCACAGTGAAGCCCGGCTGGAAAGCTGGTACCAAGATCACTTTCCAGAACGAAGGCGATCAGACACCCGGAAAATTACCTGCAGATATCATCTTCATCATACGCGACAAACCACATCCCACCTTCAAGCGCGAGGGCAGCGATCTGAAGTACAACGCCAGTATTAGTCTGAAACAGGCGCTCTGCGGCTTAGTTGTTAAAGTGCCTACGCTGCAAGGTGACTACATCACCGTGAATAATAAGAACGAGATCACTAAACCAAACACAGTGAAGCGCATCTCCGGACGGGGTTTACCTTTCCCCAAGGAACCGACAAAGCGTGGCGACCTGTTGGTGGCGTTCGATATCAAGTTCCCCGACTCGCTTCTTTCGGGCACGAAGGAACTGCTCACAGAAATATTGCCGAATTAAGAGTATGGTGCTATTGGGAGGGGGTGGGGGAGTCAGTCGTCCTGTTGAAATGTGTTAGTTTTAGTTGATATAGAGAATGTTTTCCTGGGGGATGTGTTTCGAGAAAACATTTAGCCCATAAGATAGTTTTATTTCTGTCCGGGTTACTTGGCTGATGCTGCTTGCTTGCCTGTTTCTTCTCATCTTTTGTGTTGCTTTCGTGGCCGCGTGAAGATCCACGAAAAGCCATTTATTTAAATTAAAGCAACATCGAAGAAGCTTGAGCTTTCAAGAAGAAACAGCCACAAGTGAATCGGAATCATGCATTCTGTGCTCTACACTTTAGTTTCATTCTTCTTTTTGCATTGAAGTAACTTCAAAATCTTACGTTAAACGTAGAATTTAAGGGAGGGAGATTAATTTTAGTTTTACTTTGAAATTTCGAAAAAGAATTGAAATTATACATTATATAATTTAATTGTAAAACCGTTAGAGTTTAAGTTAAACACCGACAGGGAGCAGAATACTTTGCAACCCAACAGAACAAGTTTAATCACAAAATAATATAATTTTAGATGAACGACTGCATGCAGCAATTCGCAGAATGTTCCTGGCTGGCCGGCCAAATAATAGAAAGTAGCGAGTCGCTGCGCTTGCTGTTCGTATTTCGCCAGTCATCAGAAGATATGTTGACAAACTTGAGAAAATTCTAGTGTAAACTGATCGTGAAGTAAATTCAAATAAAATGTTTGCTATCTGTAAGAGAAATAAATGGCAAATTACCTTGTATTCAAGCTACAAATTGTTGCGTCTTAATTAATCAGGGATTTATTTTCTGAGGTGGTCATTATGTGGTGCATTACCCTTTAAACTGCTGGATCTCAAGGTTTGTTCTATCTTTGGTTTGGTTTAGTTCACCAAACAGTCTGTTTTAATCTCGTATTCGATTGAAAAGTACCCACGATTAGTATGATTTTAAGAATTTGGTGAGGGGATTTTATAACAGCTTCAAATGTCTGAATGTATGTATGTATGTACATATATCCAAATTAAGATGGTAAAGTGCTAATTTCAGATAGATGTTAATCTTGGTTATCCGTTTGTTGACAAACCTTCATTCATTCCTCATATTGCAATGTTTTTTTTATAACCTAAACGCGAAGTGATAAGGGTATATAAGCACTTTTTGCTTCCGTTTGTAACGCATTAAAGGAGGCGTGGCAGATTTATAAAAGCATATACTTGATCAGCTTCACCTCCTCAGTCGATCTATCCCTCTCCGTTCGTCCGGGAATTACGATTACAGAAGAACGAGCAGAGAAAACTCAGGCTATTTGGGATTGAAAATGGCAATTGCAAATTTTGCGATTGTCAGGTAAAAAATGTGCGGAAATTGTTTCAATTAAATAATAAAAAGTATAATTATACCCTACACACGAAGTGAATAGGGTACATTCACTTACTGCTTCCATTTGTAACGCATTAAAGGAGGCGTGACAGGTATAGAAAAGTATATATATTCTTGATCAGCGTGACCTCCTGAGTCGATTTAGCCATGTCTGTCTGTCGGTCTGTCCGTCTGTGGAAATCACGATTACAAGAGAACGAATAGAGATATCTTCTTCAAACTTGGCACGAATATTGTCTATCATTAAAAACTCATCGGTATTGAAAATCGGACCATTACCACGCCTACTTTTTATAGTGAATATAAATTCATTCATGCTTATAGCTCAATTTCCTAGCTTGTAGAACGAATTTGCGGTTGAAATTTTGTCCAGAAGTCCACTGTCCATGACCAAACCAGATAACAAAAAATGGGAGTGGTCCGCCCACTAATTAAATAAAACTCGATTACAGGAGAACGAATAGAGATATTTTCATCAAATGTGGCACGAATATTGCTTAACATTAGAAACTCATTGGTATTGAAAATGGGCAAAATCCGACCATTGCCACGCCTAGTTTTTATAGTAAATATAAATTAATCCATGCTTATAGTTCAATTTACCAGCTTGTAGAATGATTTTGAGGTTGAAATTTTATTCACAAATCAACTGTCTTTGACCAAAACAGATAACCAAAAATGGGCGTTTTCCGCCCACTAATTAAATAAAACTCGATTACAGGAGAACGAATAGAGATATTTTCATCAAATTTGGCACGAATATTGCTTAACATTAGAAACTCATTGGTATTGAAAATGGGCAAAATCCGACCATTGCCACGCCTAGTTTTTATAGTAAATATAAATTAATCCACGCCTAATAATTGCCTCGCCTAATTTTTAAATAAACGTGTGTAGGGTATATGAACTTCGGCCAGGCCGAAGTTAACACTCTTTCTGATTTTTACTTGATTTACTTACACATTTTTCTGCTATAAGAAGACACGATGTTTTCAAGTGTGTTCATTAAACCTTTGCAGTTCAAAGAAACATCATCGAAGTAATTTTTTAAAATATTTGAATATGTTTCTAAGCCAGTGATGTCCAAACACATACTATCACATTTTGAGTGTGTGTTGGGCATATTTTCTCTCAGCATTGAACGAATGGATGCGGTAAAATATATGAAGCATTTGTCTCTTTTGTTTCCGTCATATCAATCGATTATTTTTTGGGTGTAACCAAAATAAAAGAACGCAGTGAAAAAAACCTATTTCGATGATGGCTTGGCAGCTACTGACGAGATTTCGTCCAACACACTCAATGTGGATGGCTAGACGTGGTATCTTTTGAAACGGTTTCATTACTGGTATGTTGATGATAAATTCTACTTGTGTACGTGAAAAGAAACTGAGAAACCGTCTCGATTTTTGTTTCACAAATTCTCTACACTTGATGTTTTTCGCTTTCTTCCTCATTTCTCTCTCCTAGAAACTTAGTGAAACCGTTTCAAAAGATACCATGTCTAGCCACCACCTGTGTATACATATTATACCACTAAAAGATTGAGTGCCCAAATGCCTGCTCATGGACACCACTGTTCTAACCGATGGCCGTGTATTGGCACTCAGTAGAGAACGTTATTCGAGTAGAAAAATGTCTCAAAGAGTTGGGTGTAACGAAAGTACGTTCGCAAATTTGTAATATTCTTAATAAAAATGGATTCTAATGGCTGCATTCTATTCACAGGTAACACAATTTAAAGAAAATCTTGGTATAACATCAATGTCCTGGCCAGGAAACAACCGTGATCTGAATATTATTGAAAACTTGGGGGGCGTTAAATTCAAGGGAAGTCCCCGAAATCTCTTTAGAAAATAAAAAATGTTATAAATAAAGTGTGGTGCGACGAAGGAATTGAAAACCACATCAGAAACTATTAAATTCGCAGGAGAATAGAAACCGTATTGAAGGCCAAAGGAGGTTAAACGAAGTACTAAAAAAAAACATTGAATTCCAAAAAAGAAACCAAACATTCAATTTGTGTATTCCAAGAATATTTAACAATAATAAATTAAACCAGTAAGGGCCAGTTTTTCAGTGCTCAGTTATCGTCGTTTCTCAGTTAACCTTCGTTTAAACGACACATTGTGTTTTTCAGTGCTCGTTTAAACGGAGGTTAACCGGAGGTTAACCGGCCGATATTGTTCAGTTAAACTCCGGTAAATTTATCTTTATAATAGATAAAGAAACAGCTGTTTCTTTGAGTACAGACATTTACCTTTGTTCAAAACTATGCTAATAATTTTGTTTATTTGCACCAGAACAGCTGTTCTCTTTGTAAAAATGAAAATATTGTCAAGTGCTGCCAAAAAAGGTTTAGGTATACGCTAAATATTCATTGAATTTAGATAACTTCTGTATGAAATATAGAAAAGATACGTTTAACGTAGATAAGTTAAACTCGCACTGTAAAACTCAAATCTCAGTTAACTTTTGTTTGGCGTTTAACTAATCTCCGTTTAAACGCCGTTTAAACGAGCACTGAAAAACTGGGCCTAAGAGTGCTATATTTTTTTTTTAGTTAGTTTAGTAGTTTTGTTATTGTGTTCAAACTTAAACCTTATTTCCTTGGTAATAAACTTGTTTTCATGAGCTATACTGTATAAGTAGTGTAAAAGAGGGCGGATCGCTCCCAGTTTTGCTGTAATAATGTTTTATTGGAAAACAAGTTGTTATGTAAGATTTATTCCGGAAGTTTATAAACAATATAACCATTTAAGACACTCTTTTGCCTGTGTAACTTAGAAGTAGGCAGATCACGCCCATATTTGGCATATTAACGGATAATGCTACTCTATACCCAGGAAAGAAATTCGCCCATTTTCAATACCAACCTGCACACCATAACAAAGAATATTTCTGCAAATTTCATTATGATATCTTCACCGGTTCTCCTGTGATCGTGATTTCAACGGTCATGGCTGAATCGACTCAGGAGGTGACGCTGATCAAGAATATATATACTTTTCTATCTATATCTATTAGATCTATTTCTATCGTCTCTATTTCTATGCGTTACACATTTCGTGACAAAGTTAACATACCCTTAACCTTAAGGTGTAGGGTATAAAAAATCGAAGAAATCCAATTCTTTTTTACCCTTTTTAATATTGCCTGTAAAAGATAATGATGTCTGATATGTTCGAATGGTGGGTCCTTGAGTCCAGTCCGCTAGATTAAAGAATTTCATTAAATACTTGGGATGACATTTGGAGATGCTTTCCAATCGAAGAGTGAACTTATCCAAAGAGGAAGAGCGGAGTACCACAGGAGTAGATAGTGCAGAGGGACCTCCCAAGAAGAGAGTTGATCATACTAGTGCAGGGACCTGAGAAAAAAATAACCAGATCGTAGCGCACGGCCTTTATTCCATCATTGTCCAGCTGCACCAACGGTGGGTTCACGATCCATAGCACGATCCATAGCAGCATCTGTTACGAAATGAATTAATTAATGAGAAACTGGTAACATTCAATATTTTATTTACAATTCTTAAACGTGCTTTGGTTTAGCTGAGATTTGTTTACATTTTTGCAAAGTTGACAACTCTTCATTTTTTCATATGCTGTCATATTGAAATACAGTAGACGCTTACAAATTAGAGCCTTCAGTAATTCGAACTTCCAGAAATTAGAATCAGTGTTTGCAATACATTAAACGCTCTGAAATTTGAATTTAATTCTAATTTCTGAGCGTGTTTTTTATATTCATATTTTTGATTTAAAAAAATACATTTTATGTATTGGACTGAATTGTTACGTTTTGTTTTCTTGTTTTTATCAAATAAAATTGAATTAAAAAAAATTTTAAAGTGTTTTATTTTAGTTTTTGGAAGTAAATTTACTCAATTTTTTATTTTTTATATAAAAAAAAAGTCCAGAAATTAGAATAATTCAGAAATTAGAATTGCCTCAAAAACAAAGCGTTTCTAATTTGCGAGCGTCTACTGTATTGTTTTTATACCCAGGATGCACGAATGTTCGCTATCATCAGAAACTCATGCGTATTGGAAATGCAATAAATCTGACCATTGCCACGCCTACTTTATGTAGTGAATATAAATTCATGCATGGTTTTAGCTCAATTTTTCAGCTTGTAGAGCGATTTTTGAGTTGAAATTTATTCACGAGTCCACTGTCATGAACCGAAACATACTACCATAAAGGCGTTGTCGGCTCATTAATTAAATGAAACTCGATTACAGTAGAACGAATAGAGGTATGGTCATGATATTCGGCACGAATATTCTATGTCATCACAGGCTACTTGGGATTGAAAATAGAAAAAATTATACCATTTCCACGTCTAACGTGTAGGGTATATGAACTTCGGTCAGGCCGAAGTTAACACTCTTTCTTGTTTTGTGTTTGAAAACCTCACAATTCAACCATGCAGCCATTTTGCTTTTATTTTCTGAGCGCCTAGTGTTTTTGCATTATAAATTTTGTTGATTTAGAGTTTTTCCTGACAACCGCCGATGGACGACGTCGTTGCGAGCAATCTCTGCATTATTACGAGGAAAATATTGTAGTTTATTAAATTTTTCGGACAAATTTTTACTAAATTTTTCGGGCAAATTTTTAAATTTTAATTAAATTAAATTTGTCGGTAGAATGTCTTATATCGTTCCTTTCAAAAGTTGATAACTCGTTTTGCATTTTGTTGTTTTGAGTTTGAAAAGCTCAACTCAACTCAACAACTCAATGTCGCAGCCATTTTGCTGTTGTTTTGTTGTTTTCTGAGAGCCTGGTATTTTGACATTTTAAGGTTTTGGCGATTTTAAAGTTTTTCTTGAACACCGCCGCCGACGCCGAGGAAAATTTTGTGTTCTAACGTTGCTTGTAAGAAAACAAGAAACGACGACGACCTGGTCGGTTGCTCCATAGCTGGCTATAAACCGAAGCTTCTTCCACAAGTTGATAACTCTTCATTTATTGATATGCTCACTAGTATTGGCATTTTTTCTTTTTGATTTTGAAAAGCTAACAACTCAACGTCGCAGCTATTTTGCTGTTGTTTTGTTGTTTCTGAGAGCCTGGTATTTTGACATTTTAAGGTTTTGGCGATTTTAAAGTTTTTCTTGAACACCGCCGAAGCACGAAGCCATTACGGGCAATCTTTGCATTATTACGATGAAAATCTTGTGTTCTATCATTGCTTGTAAGAAAACAAGAAACGACGACGACCTGGTCGGTTGCTCCATAGCTGGCTATAAACCGAAGCTTATTCCACAAGTTGATAACTCTCCATTTATTGATATGCTCACTCGTATTGTCATTTTTTCTTTTTGAGTTTGAAAAGCTAACAACTCAACGTCGCAGCTATTTTGCTGTTGTTTTGTTGTTTTCTGAGAGCCTGGTATTTTGACATTTTAAGGTTTTGGCGATTTTAAAGTTTTTCTTGAACACCGCCGACGCCGAGGAAAATGTTGTGTTCTCAACGTCGCAGATATTTTGCTGTTGCTTTGTTGTTTTCTGAGAGCCTGGTATTTTGACATTTTAAAGTTTTGGCGATTTTAAAGTTTTTCTTGAACACCGCCGACGCCGAGGAAAATTTTGTGTTCTCAACGTCGCAGATATTTTGCTGTTGCTTTGTTGTTTTCTGAGAGCCTGGTATTTTGACATTTTAAAGTTTTGGCGATTTTAAAGTTTTTCTTGAACACCGCCGACACCGAGGAAAATGTTGTGTTCTCAATGTCGCAGATATTTTGCTGTTGCTTTGTTGTTTTCTGAGAGCCTGGTATTTTGACATTTTAAGGTTTTGGCGATTTTAAAGTTTTTCTTGAACAACGCCGACGCCGAGGAAAATCTTGTGTTCTATCATTGCTTGTAAGAAAACAAGAAACGACGACAACCTGGTCGGTTGCTCCATAGCTGGCTATAAACCGAAGCTTCTTCCACAAGTTGATAACTCTTCATTTATTGATATGCTCACTCGTATTGGCATTTTTTTTTTTGAGTTTGAAAAGCTAATAACTCAACGTCGTAGCCATTTGGCTGTTGTTTTCTGAGAGCCTGGTATTTTGACATTTTAAGGTTTTGGCGATTTTAAAGTTTTTCTTGAACACCGCCGACGCCGAGGAAAATTTTGTGTTCTCAACGTCGCAGATATTTTGCTGTTGCTTTGTTGTTTTCTGAGAGCCTGGTATTTTGACATTTTAAGGTTTTGGCGATTTTAAAGTTTTTCTTGAACACCGCCGACGCCGAGGGAAATTTTGTGTTCTCAACGTCGCAGATATTTTGCTGTTGCTTTGTTGTTTTCTGAGAGCCTGGTATTTTGACATTTTAAGGTTTTGGCGATTTTAAAGTTTTTCTTGAACACCGCCGACGCCGAGGGAAATTTTGTGTTCTCAACGTCGCAGATATTTTGCTGTTGCTTTGTTGTTTTCTGAGAGCCTGGTATTTTGACATTTTAAGGTTTTGGCGATTTTAAAGTTTTTCTTGAACACCGCCGACGCCGAGGGAAATTTTGTGTTCTCAACGTCGCAGATATTTTGCTGTTGCTTTGTTGTTTTCTGAGAGCCTGGTATTTTGACAATTTAAGGTTTTGGCGATTTTAAAGTTTTTCTTGAACACCGCCGACGCCGAGGAAAATTTTGTGTTCTATCGTTGCTTGTAAAAAAATAAGAAACGACGACGACCTGGTCGGTTGCTCCATAGCTGGCTATAAACCGAAGCTTTTTCCACAAGTTGATAACTCTTCATTTATTGATATGCTCACTCGTATTGGCATTTTTTTTTTTGAGTTTGAAAAGCTAACAACTCAACATCGCAGCCATTTTGCTGATGTTTTCTGAGAGCCTGGTATTTTGACATTTTAAGGTTTTGGCGATTTTAAAGTTTTTCTTGAACACCGCCGACGCCGAGAAAATAAGAAACGACGACGACCTGGTCGGTTGCTCCATAGCTGGCTATAAACCGAAGCTTTTTCCACAAGTTGATAACTCTTCAGTTATTGATATGCTCACTCGTATTGGCATTTTTTTTTTTGAGTTTGAAACGTTAACAACTCAACGTCGCAGCCATTTTGCTGATGTTTTCTGAGAGCCTGGTATTTTGACATTTTAAGGTTTTGGCGATTTTAAAGTTTTTCTTGAACACCGCCGACGCCGAGAAAATAAGAAACGACGACGACCTGGTCGGTTGCTCCATAGCTGGCTATAAACCGAAGCTTTTTCCACAAGTTGATAACTCTTCATTTATTGATATGCTCACTCGTATTGGCATTTTTTTTTTTTGAGTTTGAAAAGCTAACAACTCAACATCGCAGCCATTTTGCTGATGTTTTCCGAGAGCCTGGTATTTTGACATTTTAAGGTTTTGGCGATTTTAAAGTTTTTCTTGAACACCGCCGACGCCGAGAAAATAAGAAACGACGACGACCTGGTCGGTTGCTCCATAGCTGGCTATAAACCGAAGCTTTTTCCACAAGTTGATAACTCTTCATTTATTGATATGTTCACTCGTATTGGCATTTTTTTTTTGAGTTTGAAAAGCTAACAACTCAACATCGCAGCCATTTTGCTGATGTTTTCTGAGAGCCTGGTATTTTGACATTTTAAGGTTTTGGCGATTTTAAAGTTTTTCTTGAACACCGCCGACGCCGAGAAAATAAGAAACGACGACGACCTGGTCGGTTGCTCCATAGCTGGCTATAAACCGAAGCTTTTTCCACAAGTTGATAACTCTTCATTTATTGATATGCTCACTCGTATTGGCATTTTTTTTTTTTGAGTTTGAAAAGCTAACAACTCAACGTCGCAGCCATTTTGCTGATGTTTTCTGAGGGCCTGGTATTTTGACATTTTAAGGTTTTGGCGATTTTAAAGTTTTTCTTGAACACCGCCGACGCCGAGAAAATAAGAAACGACGACGACCTGGTCGGTTGCTCCATAGCTGGCTATAAACCGAAGCTTTTTCCACAAGTTGATAACTCTTCATTTATTGATATGCTCACTCGTATTGGCATTTTTTTTTTTTGAGTTTGAAAAGTTAACAACTCAACGTCGCAGCCATTTTGCTGATGTTTTGTTGTTTTCTGAGAGCCTGGTATTTTGACATTTTAAGGTTTTGGCGATTTTAAAGTTTTTCTTGAACACCGCCGACGCACGAAGCCATTACGGGCAATCTTTGCATTATTACGAGGAAAATCTTGTGCTCTATCTTGCTTGTAAGAAAACAAGAAACGACGACGACCTGGTCGGTTGCTCCATAGCTGGCTATAAACCGAAGCTTTTTCCACAAGTTGATAACTCTTCATTTATTGATATGCTCACTCGTATTGGCATTTTTTTTTTTTTTGAGTTTGAAAAGTTAACAACTCAACGTCGCAGCCATTTTGCTGATGTTTTCTGAGAGCCTGGTATTTTGACATTTTAAGGTTTTGGCGATTTTAAAGTTTTTCTTGAACACCGCCGACGCCGAGAAAATAAGAAACGACGACGACCTGGTCGGTTGCTCCATAGCTGGCTATAAACCGAAGCTTTTTCCACAAGTTGATAACTCTTCATTTATTGATATGCTCACTCGTATTGGCATTTTTTTTTTTTTTGAGTTTGAAAAGTTAACAACTCAACGTCGCAGCCATTTTGCTGATGTTTTCTGAGAGCCTGGTATTTTGACATTTTAAGGTTTTGGCGATTTTAAAGTTTTTCTTGAACACCGCCGACGCCGAGAAAATAAGAAACGACGACGACCTGGTCGGTTGCTCCATAGCTGGCTATAAACCGAAGCTTTTTCCACAAGTTGATAACTCTTCATTTATTGATATGCTCACTCGTATTGGCATTTTTTTTTTTTGAGTTTGAAAAGTTAACAACTCAACGTCGCAGCCATTTTGCTGATGTTTTCTGAGAGCCTGGTATTTTGACATTTTAAGGTTTTGGCGATTTTAAAGTTTTTCTTGAACACCGCCGACGCCGAGAAAATAAGAAACGACGACGACCTGGTCGGTTGCTCCATAGCTGGCTATAAACCGAAGCTTTTTCCACAAGTTGATAACTCTTCATTTATTGATATGCTCACTCGTATTGGCATTTTTTTTTTTTGAGTTTGAAAAGCTAACAACTCAACATCGCAGCCATTTTGCTGATGTTTTCTGAGAGCCTGGTATTTTGACATTTTAAGGTTTTGGCGATTTTAAAGTTTTTCTTGAACACCGCCGACGCCGAGAAAATAAGAAACGACGACGACCTGGTCGGTTGCTCCATAGCTGGCTATAAACCGAAGCTTTTTCCACAAGTTGATAACTCTTCATTTATTGATATGCTCACTCGTATTGGCATTTTTTTTTTTTTTGAGTTTGAAAAGTTAACAACTCAACGTCGCAGCCATTTTGCTGATGTTTTCTGAGAGCCTGGTATTTTGACATTTTAAGGTTTTGGCGATTTTAAAGTTTTTCTTGAACACCGCCGACGCCGAGAAAATAAGAAACGACGACGACCTGGTCGGTTGCTCCATAGCTGGCTATAAACCGAAGCTTTTTCCACAAGTTGATAACTCTTCATTTATTGATATGCTCACTCGTATTGGCATTTTTTTTTTTTTTTGAGTTTGAAAAGCTAACAACTCAACGTCGCAGCCATTTTGCTGTTGTTTTCTGAGAGCCTGGTATTTTGACATTTTAAGGTTTTGGCGATTTTAAAGTTTGTCTTGAACACCGCCGACGCCGAAGAAAATTTTGTGTTCTCAACGTCGCAGATATTTTGCTGTTGCTTTGTTGTTTTCTGAGGGCCTGGTATTTTGACATTTTAAGGTTTTGGCGATTTTAAAGTTTTTCTTGAACACCACCGACGCCGAGGAAAATCTTGTGTTCTATCATTGCTTGTAAGAAAAAAAGAAATGACGACGACCTGGTCGGTTGATCCATAGCTGGCTATAAACCGAAGCTTTTTCCACAAGTTGATAACTCTTCATTTATTGATATGCTCACTCGTATTGGCATTTTTTTTTTGAGTTTGAAAAGCTAACAACTCAACGTCGCAGCCATTTTTCTGTTGTTTTCTGAGAGCCTGGTATTTTGACATTTTAAGGTTTTGGCGATTTTAAAGTTTTTCTTGAACACCGCCGACGCCGAGGAAAATTTTGTGTTCTCAACGTCGCAGATATTTTGCTGTTGCTTTGTTGTTTTCTGAGAGCCTGGTATTTTGACATTTTAAGGTTTTGGCGATTTTAAAGTTTTTCTTGAACACCGCCGACGCCGAGGGAAATTTTGTGTTCTATCGTTGCTTGTAAAAAAATAAGAAACGACGACGACCTGGTCGTTGCTCCATAGCTGGCTATAAACCGAAGCTTTTTCCACAAGTTGATAACTCTTCATTTATTGATATGCTCACTCGTATTGGCATTTTTTTTTTTTTGAGTTTGAAAAGCTAACAACTCAACGTCGCAGCCATTTTGCTGATGTTTTCTGAGAGCCTGGTATTTTGACATTTTAAGGTTTTGGCGATTTTAAAGTTTTTCTTGAACACCGCCGACGCCGAGAAAATAAGAAACGACGACGACCTGGTCGGTTGCTCCATAGCTGGCTATAAACCGAAGCTTTTTCCACAAGTTGATAACTCTTCATTTATTGATATGCTCACTCGTATTGGCATTTTTTTTTTTTTGAGTTTGAAAAGTTAACAACTCAACGTCGCAGCCATTTTGCTGATGTTTTCTGAGAGCCTGGTATTTTGACATTTTAAGGTTTTGGCGATTTTAAAGTTTTTCTTGAACACCGCCGACGCCGAGAAAATAAGAAACGACGACGACCTGGTCGGTTGCTCCATAGCTGGCTATAAACCGAAGCTTTTTCCACAAGTTGATAACTCTTTTGGCATTTTAACTTCTTGGCATTTTTTTTTTTTTTGAGTTTGAAAAGCTAACAACTCAACGTCGCAGCCATTTTGCTGTTGTTTTCTGAGAGCCTGGTATTTTGACATTTTAAGGTTTTGGCGATTTTAAAGTTTTTCTTGAACACCACCGACGCCGAGGAAAATCTTGTGTTCTATCATTGCTTGTAAGAAAAAAAGAAACGACGACGACCTGGTCGGTTGATCCATAGCTGGCTATAAACCGAAGCCTTTTCCACAAGTTGATAACTCTTCATTTATTGATATGCTCACTCGTATTGGCATTTTTTTTTTGAGTTTGAAAAGCTAACAACTCAACGTCGCAGCCATTTTTCTGTTGTTTTCTGAGAGCCTGGTATTTTGACATTTTAAGGTTTTGGCGATTTTAAAGTTTTTCTTGAACACCGCCGACGCCGAGGAAAATTTTGTGTTCTCAACGTCGCAGATATTTTGCTGTTGCTTTGTTGTTTTCTGAGAGCCTGGTATTTTGACATTTTAAGGTTTTGGCGATTTTAAAGTTTTTCTTGAACACCGCCGACGCCGAGAAAATAAGAAACGACGACGACCTGGTCGGTTGCTCCATAGCTGGCTATAAACCGAAGCTTTTTCCACAAGTTGATAACTCTTCATTTATTGATATGCTCACTCGTATTGGCATTTTTTTTTTTTTGAGTTTGAAAAGCTAACAACTCAACATCGCAGCCATTTTGCTGATGTTTTCTGAGAGCCTGGTATTTTGACATTTTAAGGTTTTGGCGATTTTAAAGTTTTTCTTGAACACCGCCGACGCACGAAGCCATTACGGGCAATCTTTGCATTATTACGAGGAAAATCTTGTGCTCTATCTTGCTTGTAAGAAAACAAGAAACGACGACGACCTGGTCGGTTGCTCCATAGCTGGCTATATACCGAAGCTTTTTCCACAAGTTGATAACTCTTCATTTATTGATATGCTCACTCGTATTGGCATTTTTTTTTTTTTGAGTTTGAAAAGCTAACAACTCAACATCGCAGCCATTTTGCTGATGTTTTCTGAGAGCCTGGTATTTTGACATTTTAAGGTTTTGGCGATTTTAAAGTTTTTCTTGAACACCGCCGACGCACGAAGCCATTACGGGCAATCTTTGCATTATTACGAGGAAAATCTTGTGCTCTATCTTGCTTGTAAGAAAACAAGAAACGACGACGACCTGGTCGGTTGCTCCATAGCTGGCTATAAACCGAAGCTTTTTCCACAAGTTGATAACTCTTCATTTATTGATATGCTCACTCGTATTGGCATTTTTTTTTTTTTGAGTTTGAAAAGCTAACAACTCAACATCGCAGCCATTTTGCTGATGTTTTCTGAGAGCCTGGTATTTTGACATTTTAAGGTTTTGGCGATTTTAAAGTTTTTCTTGAACACCGCCGACGCCGAGAAAATAAGAAACGACGACGACCTGGTCGGTTGCTCCATAGCTGGCTATAAACCGAAGCTTTTTCCACAAGTTGATAACTCTTCATTTATTGATATGCTCACTCGTATTGGCATTTTTTTTTTTTTGAGTTTGAAAAGCTAACAACTCAACATCGCAGCCATTTTGCTGATGTTTTCTGAGAGCCTGGTATTTTGACATTTTAAGGTTTTGGCGATTTTAAAGTATTTCTTGAACACCGCCGACGCACGAAGCCATTACGGGCAATCTTTGCATTATTACGAGGAAAATCTTGTGCTCTATCTTGCTTGTAAGAAAACAAGAAACGACGACGACCTGGTCGGTTGCTCCATAGCTGGCTATAAACCGAAGCTTTTTCCACAAGTTGATAACTCTTCATTTATTGATATGCTCACTCGTATTGGCATTTTTTTATACCCTACACCTTAAGGTAAGGGTATATTCACTTTGTCACGAAATGTGTAACGCATAGAAATAGAGACGATAGGTATAAAAAAGTATATATATTCTTGATCAGGGTGACCTCCTGAGTCGATTTAGCCATGTCCGTCCGTCTGTCTGTCTGTCTGTCTGTCTGTCTGTCTGTCTGTCTGTCTGTCTGTCTGTCTGTTGAAATCACGATCACAGGAGAACCGGTGAAGATATCGTGATGAAATTTTGCATAAACATTGTTTCTTGTGGTGTGCAGGTTGGTATTGAAAATGGGCAAAATCGGTCCACGACCACGCCTATTTTTTATTAAAAATGTGATATCAGCGTTCGTTTTTGAGCTATTACAACAAAATTTCATTCCTGGGTATAGAGTAGCATTATCCGTTAATATGCCAAATATGGGCGTGATCCGCCCACTTTTAGGTTACACAGGCAAAAGAGGGTTATATTGTTAAATATATAAACTTCCTGAATAAAACTTTAGATAACAACTTGTTTTACAAAAAAACATTATTACATGAAAACTGGGTGCGGTCCGCCCACTTTTACACTACATATACAGTGTAGCAGTATGAGAACAAGTTTATTACCACGGAAATAAAGTTTAAATGAACACAATTATATAACAACTAAGCTAGTTATTTTGTTTTGAAAAAGGTAATGACCACGCCTACTATTTATACAGAGTCGTAGCTAGGTTTCATGGAGCCCGGGACGGTTAATCAACTTGTAGCCCCAAAAATTCCTAGAATTCAATAAGTCAATACTTGATTTCCACAACTGCCGCCCCCGACATTGTGCCGCCCAGAGTGGACCGCCACGGCCGCCCTACCCTAGCTTCGGCACTTTTTTCAAAACTTTTAGGTGTAGGGTATCTAAGATTCGGCCAGGCCGAATATAGCTTTCTTACTGGTTTTTTTTTGAGTTTGAAAAGTTAACAACTCAACGTCGCAGCCATTTTGCTGATGTTTTCTGAGAGCCTGGTATTTTGACATTTTAAGGTTTTGGCGATTTTAAAGTTTTTCTTGAACACCGCCGACGCACGAAGCCATTACGGGCAATCTTTGCATTATTACCAGGAAAATCTTGTGCTCTATCTTGCTTGTAAGAAAACAAGAAACGACGACGACCTGGTCGGTTGCTCCATAGCTGGCTATAAACCGAAGCTTTTTCCACAAGTTGATAACTCTTCATTTATTGATGTGCTCACTCGTATTGGCATTTTTTTTTTTTTGAGTTTGAAAAGCTAACAACTCAACATCGCAGCCATTTTGCTGATGTTTTCTGAGAGCCTGGTATTTTGACATTTTAAGGTTTTGGCGATTTTAAAGTTTTTCTTGAACACCGCCGACGCACGAAGCCATTACGGGCAATCTTTGCATTATTACGAGGAAAATCTTGTGCTCCATCTTGCTTGTAAGAAAACAAGAAACGACGACGACCTGGTCGGTTGCTCCATAGCTGGCTATAAACCGAAGCTTTTTCCACAAGTTGATAACTCTTCATTTATTGATGTGCTCACTCGTATTGGCATTTTTTTTTTGGAGTTTGAAAAGCTAACAACTCAACATTGCAGCCATTTTGCTGATGTTTTCTGAGGGCCTGGTATTTTGACATTTTAAGGTTTTGGCGATTTTAAAGTTTTTCTTGAACACCGCCGACGCACGAAGCCATTACGGGCAATCTTTGCATTATTACGAGGAAAATCTTGTGCTCTATCTTGCTTGTAAGAAAACAAGAAACGACGACGACCTGGTCGGTTGCTCCATCGCTGGCTATAAACCGAAGCTTTTTCCACAAGTTGATAACTCTTCATTTATTGATGTGCTCACTCGTATTGGCATTTTTTTTTTTGGAGTTTGAAAAGCTAACAACTCAACATTGCAGCCATTTTGCTGATGTTTTCTGAGGGCCTGGTATTTTGACATTTTAAGGTTTTGGCGATTTTAAAGTTTTTCTTGAACACCGCCGACGCACGAAGCCATTACGGGCAATCTTTGCATTATTACGAGGAAAATCTTGTGCTCCATCTTGCTTGTAAGAAAACAAGAAACGACGACGACCTGGTCGGTTGCTCCATCGCTGGCTATAAACCGAAGCTTTTTCCACAAGTTGATAACTCTTCATTTATTGATGTGCTCACTCGTATTGGCATTTTTTTTTTTGTGAGTTTGAAAAGCTAACAACTCAACATCGCAGCCATTTTGCTGATGTTTTCTGAGAGCCTGGTATTTTGACATTTTAAGGTTTTGGCGATTTTAAAGTTTTTCTTGAACACCGCCGACGCACGAAGCCATTACGGGCAATCTTTGCATTATTACGAGGAAAATCTTGTGCTCCATCTTGCTTGTAAGAAAACAAGAAACGACGACGACCTGGTCGGTTGCTCCATCGCTGGCTATAAACCGAAGCTTTTTCCACAAGTTGATAACTCTTCATTTATTGATGTGCTCACTCGTATTGGCATTTTTTTTTTTGGAGTTTGAAAAGCTAACAACTCAACATCGCAGCCATTTTGCTGATGTTTTCTGAGGTCCTGGTATTTTGACATTTTAAGGTTTTGGCGATTTTAAAGTTTTTCTTGAACACCTCCGACGCACGAAGCCATTAAGGGCAATCTTTGCATTATTACGAGGAAAATCTTGTGCTCTATCTTGCTTGTAAGAAAACAAGAAACGACGACGACCTGGTCGGTTGCTCCATCGCTGGCTATAAACCGAAGCTTTTTCCACAAGTTGATAACTCTTCATTTATTGATGTGCTCACTCGTATTGGCATTTTTTTTTTTGGAGTTTGAAAAGCTAACAACTCAACATTGCAGCCATTTTGCTGATGTTTTCTGAGGGCCTGGTATTTTGACATTTTAAGGTTTTGGCGATTTTAAAGTTTTTCTTGAACACCGCCGACGCACGAAGCCATTACGGGCAATCTTTGCATTATTACGAGGAAAATCTTGTGCTCCATCTTGCTTGTAAGAAAACAAGAAACGACGACGACCTGGTCGGTTGCTCCATCGCTGGCTATAAACCGAAGCTTTTTCCACAAGTTGATAACTCTTCATTTATTGATGTGCTCACTCGTATTGGCATTTTTTTTTTTTGAGTTTGAAAAGCTAACAACTCAACATCGCAGCCATTTTGCTGATGTTTTCTGAGAGCCTGGTATTTTGACATTTTAAGGTTTTGGCGATTTTAAAGTTTTTCTTGAACACCGCCGACGCACGAAGCCATTACGGGCAATCTTTGCATTATTACGAGGAAAATCTTGTGCTCCATCTTGCTTGTAAGAAAACAAGAAACGACGACGACCTGGTCGGTTGCTCCATAGCTGGCTATAAACCGAAGCTTTTTCCACAAGTTGATAACTCTTCATTTATTGATGTGCTCACTCGTATTGGCATTTTTTTTTTTTGAGTTTGAAAAGCTAACAACTCAACATCGCAGCCATTTTGCTGATGTTTTCTGAGAGCCTGGTATTTTGACATTTTAAGGTTTTGGCGATTTTAAAGTTTTTCTTGAACACCGCCGACGCACGAAGCCATTACGGGCAATCTTTGCATTATTACGAGGAAAATCTTGTGCTCCATCTTGCTTGTAAGAAAACAAGAAACGACGACGACCTGGTCGGTTGCTCCATAGCTGGCTATAAACCGAAGCTTCTTCCACAAGTTGATAACTCTTCATTTATTGATATGCTCACTCGTATTGGCATTTTTTTTTTGAGTTTGAAAAGCTAACAACTCAACGTCGCAGCCATTTTGCTGATGTTTTCTGAGAGCCTGGTATTTTGACATTTTAAGGTTTTGGCGATTTTAAAGTTTTTCTTGAACACCGCCGACGCACGAAGCCATTACGGGCAATCTTTGCATTATTACGAGGAATACGAAAGAAAGAAAATAAGAAACGACGACGACCTGGTCGGTTGCTCCATAGCTGGCTATAAACCGAAGCTTTTTCCACAAGTTGATAACTCTTCATTTATTGATATGCTCACTCGTATTGGCATTTTTTTTTTGAGTTTGAAAAGCTAACAACTCAACGTCGCAGCCATTTTGCTGATGTTTTCTGAGAGCCTGGTATTTTGACATTTTAAGGTTTTGGCGATTTTAAAGTTTTTCTTGAACAC
Source organism: Myopa testacea (assembly GCA_949629155.1). Lineage (NCBI taxonomy): Eukaryota > Metazoa > Arthropoda > Insecta > Diptera > Conopidae > Myopa > Myopa testacea. The sequence continues at coordinate 24,729,640 of OX451348.1, read as the reverse complement.
CGCCGACGCCGAGGGAAATTTTGTGTTCTCAACGTCGCAGATATTTTGCTGTTGCTTTGTTGTTTTCTGAGAGCCTGGTATTTTGACATTTTAAGGTTTTGGCGATTTTAAAGTTTTTCTTGAACACCGCCGACGCACGAAGCCATTACGGGCAATCTTTGCATTATTACGAGGAATACGAAAGAAAGAAAATAAGAAACGACGACGACCTGGTCGGTTGCTCCATAGCTGGCTATAAACCTAAGCTTTTTCCACAAGTTGATAACTCTTCATTTATTGATATGCTCACTCGTATTGGCATTTTTTTTTTGAGTTTGAAAAGCTAACAACTCAACGTCGCAGCCATTTTGCTGATGTTTTCTGAGAGCCTGGTATTTTGACATTTTAAGGTTTTGGCGATTTTAAAGTTTTTCTTGAACACCGCCGACGCCGAGGGAAATTTTGTGTTCTCAACGTCGCAGATATTTTGCTGTTGCTTTGTTGTTTTCTGAGAGCCTGGTATTTTGACATTTTAAGGTTTTGGCGATTTTAAAGTTTTTCTTGAACACCGCCGACGCACGAAGCCATTACGGGCAATCTTTGCATTATTACGAGGAATACGAAAGAAAGAAAATAAGAAACGACGACGACCTGGTCGGTTGCTCCATAGCTGGCTATAAACCGAAGCTTTTTCCACAAGTTGATAACTCTTCATTTATTGATATGCTCACTCGTATTGGCATTTTTTTTTTGAGTTTGAAAAGCTAACAACTCAACGTCGCAGCCATTTTGCTGATGTTTTCTGAGAGCCTGGTATTTTGACATTTTAAGGTTTTGGCGATTTTAAAGTTTTTCTTGAACACCGCCGACGCCGAGGGAAATTTTGTGTTCTCAACGTCGCAGATATTTTGCTGTTGCTTTGTTGTTTTCTGAGAGCCTGGTATTTTGACATTTTAAGGTTTTGGCGATTTTAAAGTTTTTCTTGAACACCGCCGACGCACGAAGCCATTACGGGCAATCTTTGCATTATTACGAGGAATACGAAAGAAAGAAAATAAGAAACGACGACGACCTGGTCGGTTGCTCCATAGCTGGCTATAAACCTAAGCTTTTTCCACAAGTTGATAACTCTTCATTTATTGATGTGCTCACTCGTATTGGCATTTTTTTTTTTTTGAGTTTGAAAAGCTAACAACTCAACGTCGCAGCCATTTTGCTGATGTTTTCTGAGAGCCTGGTATTTTGACATTTTAAGGTTTTGGCGATTTTAAAGTTTTTCTTGAACACCGCCGACGCCGAGGGAAATTTTGTGTTCTCAACGTCGCAGATATTTTGCTGTTGCTTTGTTGTTTTCTGAGAGCCTGGTATTTTGACATTTTAAGGTTTTGGCGATTTTAAAGTTTTTCTTGAACACCGCCGACGCCGAGGAAAATTTTGTGTTCTCAACGTCGCAGCCATTTTGCTGTTGTTTTCTGAGAGCCTGGTATTTTGATTATTTGAAGTTTTGGCGATTTTGTGGCGTCTGTCAAAATCGATTACCTTCTGAAGGTAGTGTCAGAAATAATTTGCCGGTAAAGTCCGAGTCGAGTTCAGAACTTTTCACAGAGTCGACTGTGTACCTCAAATACAAATAAATGAGGATGATGTTTAATTTGGCGTTCAGGGTCTATGTTACACAGTGCGCAGAATGACGGCTTGAAATACTTAAATTTGGAGTTAAGGAACCTATGTATTTGTGAAGAGCACCAGCTCTACTTTTTTCGGGTTTACTCTCAATCCGCGCGGAGTAGCCCAGGAGGCGATAGTGGCTCTCTCATGAACCGAGCTGATGGAACTAGTGAAGGAACCTGAAAAAAAATAACCAGTTGTGCGGCATAGGCCACGGCCTTTATTCCTTTATTCTCCAGCTGCACTAAAAATTGGAAACTTTCAGTCTTTTATTTACGATAACCTATAAAAATCCACGCCACCTCGGTATGGGACAACAATTCAGGCTATGAAGCCCTGTTTTGATCCACCGTCAGTGTATACTATGAAGTCGCAGTCCACAGAGAAAAGTTCTGAATGTATTTTCCAAGTGGATCTCGAACTAATATTGACTTCGGAACGTCTGTCAAACTCGATTACCGTCGGAAGGTAGTGTAAAAAATAATTTGCCGGCAAACTCCGATTCGAGTCCAGAACATTCAGAGTCGGCTGTGTACCTCAAATACAGATCAATGGGAAGGATGTTTAAGATGGAGTTCAAGACTTCCGTTGGACATGTCCGCAAGCCCCTACTGCTCCAACTCACGCTATGCGTTGTACCCTCTCTAAGCGTGTGGAGTGTAGCTTCTTCCTTTAAGCTGTCCACCAAACGAGTGATCAATATTTAAGAATTGGCGTGATGACTGCGCTATATAAGCACAATGTTTCGGCGTCAGACCCCATTTTTCCTGACGGCTCTGCAGCAGGAGTAGTATGCAATGCTTGCTTTCTTTAGTCTAAGTGCCACATTTTCTCTCCAACTAAGTTTGGAGTCGAGAATAATTATTATTTCGCATGCGTCGATAGCTGCAGTTCCAGTCCATGCAGACTGGACCCCCTCCCTCCCCCCCCCATATATTAAAAACAGATCTGTTAATTTTTGCATATTTTTTTATTTAATAGTTTTCAATTCATTATTATTCACCATTTTCAATAAATTGTTCTTGCATCCGAATCGTTTGATCATTAAGTAATTAATTTATTTCATTGATTTTCTGTTTTAATTCCCATGAATTAATATCTGTGAGTGAGCTTTGCGTGTGAGTTTTCTAGGGTTTTCTTTGTTTGTTTGCGTCAAACATTTTTGTCTTTGTATTTTTGGTTTTGGTTTTCTTAGGTTTCATTTTTAATTGGTTTACAGCGTTTTTCAACGTTTTTCTGTTTACTATATGTTTCTCCTCTTCTTCTTTTATTCGCTTGCTTTCTTAATGTATATATAATTTTATTATTTAATTATTTTAAAGATTTTCTTTTGGTTTCCTTCTGTTGCAGTACAACAAACACATTTGCAAGAAACTATTTTTTTATCTCGCCTCTCGATTTCAATTTCAACTTGAATTTCTATGTTTTATTATGTTTTATATGGTAAAATTGTGTTTTGCTAAATTGATAGTAATTTATGTGGGTTTTTGTTCTTGTAAATTCTAAAAGTACAACTAGGTTAATATTTCGTGTGCTTTTTACGCGTTGCCAGGTGAAGCTTTTAAAAATAACGTGGTTTTGTTGCTTGTTTATAATTGCATTGTTCTTTCTTGGCTTTCCTTCTTTCTTGGTAATGGTGATTTAGCAGTCGCTAAACATGCTTTCCTTCCAAGTCTAAATTAATTCAAAATAATTATAATAATAATACTAATTTTCGGTTGCTGTAAAATTTGTTAAAATGATTGGTTGCTAAGAATAAACCAAAAGTTTTACATCATCAAATTATTTACGGGGTTTTTCTTTTTACTTCGCATTTTTCTTTTGTTTTTTTTTTTTTGGTTTTTAAAATTTAATTTTTACTATTCACTTATTTGTATAATTCTTTATATGACTTTATTTCATTTATTTATTTAATTTTGTTGTGTTTTTGTTCGCTGTGGATGCCTTTTTGTTCAATCTACTTATTTAATTATTTTTTTAGTAGTGTTTTTTAAGAAAATCAGAGTTCTTCGGCATATTATTATTAGTTTACTATTTAAAATTAATCGCTTTTAAACAGTTGCTATACTTAGTAAGTCATTTAATAATCGAACATAATTATTATTATATTAATAATAGTAATTACAAAAGATGTCTTAGTAATTTAATAATAATAATAATAATATCGTAATTATAACTGATAAAGTCTTGTTTCGTTTTTGTTTATTATTATAATTCGTGATGATGTGGTTTAATAATTTAATTGAGTTTTTGAGTTTGCTTTTTTTACGTTTTTTAGTTCGTTATTCAAAGGTCAAAGTATTTTTGTCCCCAATCGGTTTCAATGTATTAATTTATTCAAGAGATTTTATTTTTCACAAACTGATTTTGATTGTTAAATCGATTTGATAAGAGAGAAAAGAATTCGTTTAATTTTGAAATTTTATGTAAAGTAAAAATTAATTGAAAAATATTCAATAACTGAATTTTTTTTTGGTTTACATTTTAAATTCCGTTGGTTTTGGAGTTTTTTATATTTAAACTATTTTTATTTTAAACTATTGTAAATTGCGACTTCTATTTTTTAGTTTTTAATGCTTTTGTTAATTTTTGAAAAGCTTTTCAATTTTATTTAATTTAATTTTTATTTAATTAATTTTTATTTATTTAGTCCATGTATTTTAAAAATGTATTTAATGTTTATCTTCGGTTTTATTTAATTTTGATAATTTTTAACCTTATTTAATAATAATTTGAATTTATTTAATATTTTATTTATATTAATTAAATCTTTTTTTTGAAAATTGTATTGATTTGATGTTTGATTTATTAATTAATTTGATTTAATTCCGTATTTTTACTTGACTGTATTTATTTAATGATTCGTATTTTTTTTTGTTCGTTTTTAATTATAAGGTTTGGAATTTTATCTAAGATTTTCATTAATTTTCTAGCATTTGATTTTTATTTGAGTTTTATTTTTGTTCTTTTTCTTTATTATGAATATCATTAACCTTTTTGGTTTTTCTTTGGATATAGTTTGACTTTCGTTTTAGTTTTGTTTAATTATATGATTTTATAATAGTATTTATTTAATTATAGTATATTTAGCAATTTTCATTATTTTAAACATTTTCATATTTGCACCGTATTCTATTGCATTTTCTAAATTATATTTCATTTATATTTTTCGTAGGGTTTGTTGTTCTTTTATTTTCTTATAGTTCTCATTTTTATGGTTTTTTATGTTTGTGTCTTTAATTTAATTTGATTTAATTTATTGGAATTCATTTCAATTTGCTTGAATTTTCTTTCGTTCTTTTAACAATTTTATAAGTTTTTTTGCTTTTTTCCTACGAGTTTTTTCTGTATTTGTTTCTGTTTTGGTTGTTGTTTTTTAAGAATAATTTCACGTTTTTATGTTGAGGGTTGTACCCAGCTGTTTGTTAACTTAAATAAATTTTACTAAATAATTTCGAATTTGAAAGAAATCTCGTTTCCATTAAACTAATTTAAATAAACATTATAAAATTTGTTATTTTACTTAATTTTCGTTTGTTTTTTAAAATTAATAAAATATCTGTTCTTTTCTTTTTTTCCTTCAAATTTTCCTATGATTTAATCTAAATATGTGTGTACGTTATATATTATTATAATTAATAATATATATTATGAGAATTTTTGTAATTATTATTGTGTTCTTATACTTGGTTTGTTTTTCTTTTAATAATAACATAATTACTTAAAAATTCTACTTTTTGTTCGTTTCTTGTTTTAAGTGATGTTATATTTTGTAAATACAATATAAATTTTAGTTTTACTTATTTTCCGAATTTCTTTGTTTTATCTCTCTCGTTTTTCTTTAATAGTTCAACTTTTTTCCTTCTCTTTGCTTCGAAAAAATTTATAAATCTTTGTTTCGTGTTTTAAGTCTTTTCCAAGAAAACTTAAATTGCGTAAAATTTATTCTGAAAAGAATTCGAATTGGAAATTTTAGTTTGCGTTTAATTTTAAACTAATAAATTAAAAAAATTATCATGGAAAGATTAAAAGTCAAAAGAACTAATAGAAAAGGACAAAAAATTGCATTCAAATATTCAAAATAATAATAGTGACTAAAATTATGAAGCACCAAAGTTTGTTCAGAAAGATTGCACAAAAAATATATTAATTTAAAGTTTCCAAAAACATTTTAAACAAATGTTAAAAAAACTGTAAAAAAAAATTTTGAAAAGAATGTTAATGAATGAAAGTCTTTAAAGAAAAAAAAAAGGGAAAGTATAAAAAAAATCTTACTTAAAATTATAATATAATTCTTTAGAAATGAAGATCGCATCTGTATTCGATCTGAAAATATGTCCACAGAAATATTCGAAGAGTGTTTAATCTACATTCTCAATATTTCTTCAACGATCTTAAGCTTTAATATAAACAATTTCAAAACTGAAAATAGCTAAATGTAACATAACATTCAATACTCTCTTTAAAACAAGAGTAGATTACATTTTTATAAAAAATATCCTTTTTAGTATAATAAACAAATCTTGAGAACATTTAAAAGAATTTTCTTGTTTGTTCTTGTTTTGGAACATTTATAATTAACGTTTGTTCTCGCGTTTTTTAATAATATTCAACTTCTTGATACTATATTCTTCTTTGATATTAAAACTTTTTGATATAAATTCTTTTTCCAAATAAATTCCACGCAATTTCTTTTACTCTCATATTTTTTCCTCGAGTATTTGTTGTTGTTGCTTCTTTTTCTCCCTCTGAAACAACTGAAACAAACCATTCATAATTATTTTTTTCAATTACATACATATGTAATTATTTTTTTTGGCTTTTTGCTTTTGGTTTTTGTGTTAAGATTTTTGATTTGCTTTTTGTTTAACAGATGTGCTCGTTCTTATATTTGTTGTTGTTGTTTGTTGTTAGTATTTATAATAAAATTGTTGCCTTAAACTGTTAACATTTTTAATGTGCAGAAATGTATAGTTTTTTTTTGTTGTTGTCTTCTTTTTTCCATTCTCGTTCTTTATCGTCCCTTCAATTGTATTCTCAATTCATGTCAATTGTCACTCATAATAATTTAATTTTTTTTTAATGTTTCAATTTGAAGCTTAATTTGTGAGTGTTCTTTTGTTTGTTGTTTTCTCTTTTTGTGGCCTTTAATTTTTCGAATCGTCTTTGCGTGATGTTGACTGAGCATCGCCTAAATTAATCATGTCTCTTGGTTTCCACACCGGAGATCCTACAACAAAGAATGAAAAAGAAAGAAAAAAGTATGGAAATCATATGAAAGAATGTTTTTACAGCAACGAATAGATTTACAGCAGAGAGAGAGAGAGAGAGAGAGAGAGAGAGAGAGAGAGAGGGGAAAGAGGAAGGACATAGTGCTGTAAGAGTGGGAGAGAAGAAAGGGATGGGAAAACGGATGTTAAAAGAGTTGGTAGGGGGTGAGGAAAGAGCGTATTAGCAGAGTGAGAAGAGTGCTGTAGAAGGGAGGGGAAGGAAGAGAGAAAGGATAGAGTGAGGAGCAGAATAGGTCGAAAGACAGATAAGATGGGAAGCACCTTGTTATCAGCTGGTTTGTTAATTATAAAGTCCAATATACGATATGATAGAATAAATTAGAATGGAATTGAAAATAAATGTATAACATGTCACAGTGAAAGCATGGGTCAATAATGCATGTCTAAGAAAAAAATAAGTTGTTCTGATTTTATTTCAATATCTCATGCAAAATAAAGTGTTCATTTATCCTTTTTTTTTCTCTGGCAGAGTGTTGAAAAGCTTGAGCGTTGGGCAAACAGTGCAACACAAACTCTTTTCAAGGAACTCTGACATTTTTGACACTGGCAAAACAAAGTAGATCAGATTACGATATTTCGATGTACACGTACATATATATTGGTTTTTAATTTCGAATGATGAGAGAATGAAAAGTGTTTTTTTGTAGAACAAACAAGAAATAAGCTTGTGGCTAAAATGTTGACATCGCTTCAATTTTCATGTTGATATGCTTCTGCAAATCAAGTCGTTTAATCATGTCCTTGTAATCATTTGTATTGAGTAAAATACGTGAATGTGATTAATTGAATTTTAATATTTTCACTTTATATTTTCCAAAAATAACACCTTAACGTTCTTTCAATGTTATTTTAATTACACGAACATTCTTAATTCAATCTATATCAATATCTTTTGTTTAGTTTGTTTCATCGTTCTTTCTTTTTTTCTTTTGGTCAATTTGTTTAATTAATTCAACTGATTGGTTTTATTTAAATTTAGAATAATTTATGCCAACATTTTCCATATCTGATTAAATTAAAACGGCAAATAATTAAGATGTTTTAACGAAATAATTGTTCAATCTGAGAGAAAATAAAAAAAGATGTGTTTCCTTTTTCATTCGGCTTTTATAAGATTTTTAAGATTTTTTACATTTTCAAGATTTTTCCGTTTTCTTTAAAACGTACTTTTTTTAGATTTTCAAAAGCAATAAATATCGAAAGCGGAGAAAAATCTTAGAAATTTTCAAATGAAATGACTTCAATGCAAATATAGAAAATGTTGATAATTTCATGGATGACACAGGAGTGGGATGTTCGGGGTACGGAAATGTATGGGTTAAATTATTGTTGTGTCAGCATAAAAATGAGAACTTATTAAATTACAAGAAGTTTCAATTTGCAATTCAACTCATCGCATCAATTCGAAGAATGAAGGAAGCTATACAATCAAAAATATTACAAAACAAGAACAACAACAACAACAAAAAGACACACGACAGAGGCGACCGAGATTCTTAGTCCTTTTTTCTGCCGCTTTTCTGTCGGCTGTGGAGGATGTGACAACCAGAAGACAAACGATTAAATTTTGCGTCGTGTTACACTCTGGGAACATCTCTCACGAGAGCTGTTGACTCGTACAACTGAAATCTATGCGATAAACATTTGTTCCTCGTATACAGATCACTTGATTGACAGCGAAACAAACAACAACAATAATCTATCATATAAAGTATTCTTATTTTTCTCGAGATGTTATTCATTTCTTCTTCTTATCTCTTAACTCAAGCGATGCCAACATTCTTTGTGATTTCATTTGTGTCAATTAATTCGTTAATTTATTTTATAATATTTCAATTAATTATTCATTCGTCATTCATTCAGAAAATAATGAACAAGAAGTGTTCATATTTTGTATACAATATAAATGTACATATGTTGTACATATATACATATTTATATGTATATACATATAATTATATATAGATATATGTATATATATACTCGTATAATGTCTATAACGTGATATTTATTATACGTTTATGATATCTAATTATTAATAATATTATTATACTCGTTTATATTATTCGATTATTCGGTTTTTAATGATTCTGATTTTTCAATTAGAGTTTAATTTCAATTAAAGTTTGATTTTAATTGAAGTCAATTCTGTAGAGTTGCAAAAATGAATGGAAATTAAGAATAACTTGAAGACAAACAAATACTAAGAATTACTAATGAATAACATGAATTAAATTCCAAGTAATTACATTGTATTTATACATATTTTCTCTCCATTTTTTGGATTTGGTTTTTTAAGAGTGGGTTTTTTTTATTGAAATATTCAATGCATTTCGAAATGTGTGTCTGTGTGTGTTTTTGTATGTGTGTGTGTGTGTGTGTATAAAATATTTTCTATATAATAAATATTAAGTTCAATCATTATTTTAATGTATGTAAGCATAAATCGTGAAACAGACGATTGTTATTTTTCATTATCTACAAAAATAAAAACTTACCTGGCAGTAGCACTCTTTACAACAACAACAACTAATTTGAAATGATTTATTAAAAATAATTAACCGAAGAAACCGAATTTTTTGTGCTGTTGGGTTGATTAAAAATCAGCGAAAGTGTTTTCTAGCTCTATTTTGTAGAGTTTTTTGCTGTTCTGTTTATGGTTGTTTTTCTGGAGAGTCTGGAGTTTCTTGTGGATAAACATTTGGAGATCTTGAAAGTCACACTCTCTGTCTCTCTCGCTCCCACATTTCCGGTGTCTCTTTCTTCCTAATAATGGCGATTCTAGCCTTAAAGTTGTGTTGAAATTTTTAAAATACGTAATTTTTTGTTGATGTTTTCTTAAAATGGTCTCCGATGTTTTGTAAACTTTCAACGGAATTCCTTTCGAAGTTTTCTCGCTTGGAGTTTATATTCGGGTTTTTATTGGAGTTTCTTCACTTTTTATTGTGGTTTTTGCGGAATTTCTATTTATGTCTCTTACATATGCAATCCATGACATGTGTCACTTGCTTTTGGATTTTAGCTTTTTACCTTTTTATTGTTATACTTTTTATTTGACCTATTTTTTCTTAATTAGTTTGAATGTATTTTTTAAATTCTATATGTGGTTGTATTTAGATTTAGATTAGGATTTGGATTATCTATTGTATTTTAAGCAACATTAAGAACTGTAATTCGTAATAATTATTAAGCTTATATAAAGGTATATGTATATGCATATATGTATGTATTTGTATGTATATATTTGTATGTACGTGTATGTATGTGTCTGTATGTATGTATTATATGTAGTACTCGTATTTATGTATATGTACTGTGTATATGTATTGATTAGAAATATTTGACCTATGTAAGTGTTTGTTATCCAGCTAAAAATTATGTTCTCTCTGATGTTGCGGTTCCGTTTTCCAGCTCTGTTAAGTTTCTCAGAGTTTTTTTATTGAATTGAATTGAATTGAATGAATCTCATGTATGTATGTAAGTATCTAAGTATCTCTATGTACTGCAAGTATTTATGTAAGTATTCAAGTTTGTTTGTGGATTTATTAGTTTTTGCTTTATTCTTTAACACTGATTACTTAAGTACATAAGTAAGCACATAATTCATACTAGTATTTCTACTTATACTACTTCTACTCTGTAAGTACATACACATGTATGTATGTATGTGTGAATGTTGGTTTGCATGTATGTATGAGTGTATCTGCTATGTTAGTAAAAGTTAAGTTTTTGATTTCGATTTCATGTGTTTTTGTTTTGCCTTTTGATTAACTGTTAATTTTGATTTTGTTGCTGTAAAGCCGCCCCATTCTTTTGATTTAGCTACAGATTTTTTCTATATATTACAGTATTTTTTGTTTTTATGGAGACTGATTTTAATATATATTTATTTATGCATACATATGTATATTGTTTTTATTACGAATTCATGAAGTGTGTAAAATATATTCGTGAGATGTTATATTACTTTTATTTCTTTCATTGGATTTATGTCTTGTTTTATTAATATTTTTGTTATTACGAGTATTGAATCCTTGTAATTTCTTTAATAGTGCTATTTTTAAATAGTTTCCGTATTTTTAAGTGTTTTGATTTTCATAATTAACGCAAGTGTCTGTAATAATTTTGATTTATTTTAATTAATTATGTGTTTCTATAGAATTCGTTTAAATATTTTGTTTTTTTATTCTTTTGATTACAGTAGTTTAAGTTGGATTCTGAATATTTTGATTTTTTCGATTTTTAAACTTCTATTATTTGTTTTATTTATGTTCATAATTTTTGTTCTTTGCTTTGGTTGTTTTATTATTTTTATTTTCTGAGTTTTTCTCTCGAGTTGATTTTGAAATTGTTTTGAATTGAAAATGTTATTATTTTTTTTAAAATTTAATTTAGATACCTTGCTTTTATTTTGCTGCTATTTTTGATTCTTCTTGTTTTATTTTTGAGCTTTTTTATTTTTCAATTTCTTCTGATTCGACTCGAATCCTTTTAACATTTATACATGGAGAAACAACCAGAAAAGTGTTTTACGTATCTGTTGTAAATGTGTTCTATGGGCGAGTATCTTACAGTACATATGTACACATATTGGTTAGACGTATACATATGTATGTATGTACATATGGGTATATCTTGTAATATACTCATTCGTAGACATGAAGTACAATTATTAACATTTAACCCATTTTTTATGTTTAGCAACATGTATTTATGATTTGCAACATGTTCCTCTTGTTTAGTCGAAATGTTTAGGAACATAATTTTGCGTGAAGTTTCTAGAGCATGAGATTTTAATTTTTACATGGATTTCAAAGTAAAAGCGACTTTAGTTATGTTATATAAGAGAGAAAAAAAGAAAACAATAAACGAATATTATTAAAATTTTATCGAATTTCTTTAAACAAAATAAACTCTGACTAAATAAACCGTCAATCTCTTGTTATTCTTTGCTTATCTAGTTTATATTGATCATTTACTATTACGTAATTAATACAGAAATTGATTTCTAACTACAGTTACGAATAAACCAGTTTGATTTAACTTTAATGATCTTATTTTTGTATTTTCTTTATTATGATAACTTTTTTGTTTGGTAACGAAGTTTTTAGGAGATTTTTTTTTTTTTATTATGGTGTTTGATTTAATTTTTGTTTTTATCATTAATTACTACGATTCTGTACTCGTATCTACATACAAGTGTCACAAATATCATCAAAAATATCCATTTACTGTCATAATTAAACTCTTGTAATAATTGTTTTTAAACATCACATTTCATTAGTTTGATTTAAGTGTGCTTTGAGTTAATTCTGTGTTTTGAGTTTAAACTTTTCAGGTTTACGAAGATTAATTCGATTCGAAATTAATTCGATTTCCATATATCATATATCATTCGACAGATAGTAAATTATTGCTAGTATTATTATTATTACTAATATTGTTATTATATTATTATTGGTTTTATTGTTATTATTATAGTTATTATTATTGTTATTTTTTATTGTTATCTTTAATGTTCTTATTATTATTATTACTATTATTATTATTGTTGTTATTGCTATTGTTATTATAATTATAATTATTTTTGCTGTTATTGTAATTACCATTAATTATTAATCATATTTTGAAGTTATTCTTTCTGCGTTTTTTTGTTATTTTTTGTTAATTTATGTAATTTTATGAAATATGTTATTTGCGGTTTTTTAGTTTAGTTTTTTTTTTGTTACTTTTTAGGTTTTTTAAACTATTGTATCTATATATGGTTATTTATAGATGCACCTTCCATTCATCTTCTTCTTCTTTTCGTTTAGTTCCAGTTCTGATCTGATACTTTTCCAGTAGATTTTAGTTTTTAAGGAGGTGTCGCGAGTATTTGTTTCGACAGAGTATTTTGTTTGTGATTGTAGTATCTTGTGAGTGTGAGCAGTGAGTAGCTCAACATCTTATATAGAGTTTGTAAGGGTTGTTAAGAGTTTATGAGGGTTTATACGAGTTCATACCAGTCATTAGGAGTTACAGGGAAGTTCTTTCCACCTCATCTGGTGCTACGTGACAGTTGCTTACGTTACAGTGTATCGTATGTTGTGAAAGGAGAATGTTATTCATGTTGTTGCTGTTGTTCTTTTGGCTGGTTTCGTTGATTATATTTTCGTACTAAATTTATCCCAATTTGATTAATTTTATTAGTTGTTCATACAATTCTTATTAGTTGTTTTGGTTTGTTTCATTGTTTCTGCTTTTGTTGTTGTTGTTTTTATATACACTTGTTCTTTATTTGTTTTTGCTACTATCTAAAAAATGTTATTCAACCTTCATGGAGTTTTTTCTTCCTTCCTTTTAGTAAGTACTTTCTTTGTAAGATGTAAGGCCGTTTAACATCTGGTGAACTGTTTCTGGTAAATATGCTTTCTTCAAAAACAAGTAATGATTGCGAGAATGTTTTCAGTTCTATCTTTCTATTCGATTTTGTTTCTTTTTTTCATTTCTTCTTCAATCTCAGCTGTTCTCTTTTCATACCTACATCATTTTTAATGCTTTACTAATCTAATCGGATATTTCTGATTGCTTGAAGTGCTTATATTAGTCTGAACTTCTAAAATAACTTATGATAGTTAATGTATTATCAACAGATATTTGAATTATAAACTCTCACAGAGTGTGATACAGAGCGTGATACAGCGCAGTCCAAGTTTCAGGAGGACAGAAACTCTAAGAAGACTTAACAGACTGTTCTGCCTGTTTCCGTTTCTCTCTGGATCCCTATAATGTTACGTATATACAATTCGTGCTTGTGTTTGATTATAGTCTCATTTTTATATAAGAAGATTATGATTAGAAAAACCCTACATTACTGGTCACGATCTTTATACTTTCTGTATGAAGCTGTTAAGAATCTGCTTCGAGCTTTATAAGGAATTTGCAATTATATACAATACATAGTTAGTTATGAGTCTGTTATGAGGCTGAGTGTGTTTAAGAGTCTGTTTTACACAAACTAATAAAATAGTCTTGTCATACCCAAGTTTATTGTAAACTCAAAGAGACTAATGACAGAGTCGGCAACAGATTGCTGAACATACTATTAAACAAATTAAACTCTCAGATAAGCTAAAACTTAAAGAAATTAGAGTCTGTTTAGCAGTCCTTTCTAGAGTCTGCTATGAGTCCTTTAAGAATTTTATTTATTATAAGACGCTGCTACTGGCCTATTTTAGTATAAAGTGATTCTTGTAAAGGTTTGCTATCAAGAGACTGTCATTTGTCTAATAAGATTTGTCTATTCTGTAATGAATGTATTAGGATTTAAGAGTCTATAAAGAACTTGTCATGAGTCTGTTATAAGTCCTCTGTAAGTCTATTATGACGCTATTATTAGTACATTAAGAGTCTATTATTAGTACATTAAGAGTCTATTGTGAGTACATTAAGTGTCTATTGTGAGTACATTAAGCGTCTATTATGAGTACATTAAGAGTTTATTATCAACTTGTTAAGAATCTGTTAAAAACCCGCTAGGAGTCCGTTACTCATTTAATAATACTTTCAAATCTACTGCTACTGTTAGTCACTGTTAGTTTAATAAAAATTTCAGATCCCGACTTTTACAGTTTTATTAAACGAACTGTTTTTAAATTTTTTAATTTCTAACTAGGTCAATCTTCAAATACGCCGCCTCTGTATTCGTTAGATTTAATTTCTACACTAAACTGTTTAAGTTTAACTAACGCAAAATGAGGATTGTATGGATTCCATGTGTAAACGCGGCTTCCCTGTACAAGTTTTCCTTAAACTAGGTTAAATCTTTCATGTATAAATACTGCAAAAGTAAGGTATATGTATCTATATGCAAAACGCGTGTGTATAAAAAATCAAACGCTTGTTACAACATGAAAATCTCCGTCGTTTCTATTTGTTTGTGAAAGACTTGAAAAGCGACCGAAAACCGTCTGCGGTTGTTTCGAAGGTGACTCTGTTTCTCCGTGCTAAATGCAAAATCTTAAAGCTTCGGTATCTATTTCAAGCGACGAGAGTTGAAAATCCCTGTTTGTGATTTTGTGTGCGATCATGTTGATGCGTTGCGATGATGTATGCGATGAGATTATTGAAGAAAACCACTGAGAAGAATCTTTGTCTATCCAACTTATAGCTAGGTTTACAGTGTTGCAAACTATGTTCACGTTTGCAGTGCCTTAATCTAGAGTACAGACCTTAAGCTAGGGTTGTCAACCTTCAAAAACCTGGTATGCTTCTTCTGAAGAAAGTCTTACGTTAGAGCGCATGAGATTACGTTGAGACACGTTATACGCGGAGACACGATTTACATTGAGACACGATTTATTACATTGATACACGAGTTATTACATTAAGATACGGCGTCCTTCAAGATACGATTATCTTTAATGTACGATTTCCGTTTAATATACGTTTATTTCTTTCAGATAAAATTTATTTTATTCGTTTATTTTTCTACTTGTCCTTTAAGCTCCTCTGCTTAAACGTGGATCTCATAGTAATCGTGGCAATCTACACAGCCACCGTTATCACTGCCGTTACTTTCGCCAACGCCGACACCGCTCATTACTGTATCATGGTCATAGCTACCACCCGATGAGCTGGACAGGCCGCGTGGCACCTTCTTCCGCGTACGACTCTGCCGCACGCGGGTCTTATGCTAGGAGGGTCTCTTCTGGTACAAGCAATCGATGCATGTAGTGTGTTCGGGAGCAGAGGAACTAAGCGGCACATAGGAGCTGCTCGACATGGAGCTCTCGTGCGGACACATGGGCTCATGTTGGTAGGAGTGATGCTGTGGCTGGTGCACATGCTGTTCACTTATCGGATTGTAGCCGTAACGAGCGAACGTGTTCTCAGCCGACTGCGAACGAATGGGGCCGGCGCCGAAGCTAGCCATCGTGTTGATCGTGTAAATGCGCTCGGGAGAGACCCCGTAGCGGTACGAGCTGCTGGTAGTGCTCTCGCGTGAGGTGGAGCGTTCCAGCGACTTACTATGTCGGCGTGCCGCAGATGAGCTGGTCTGCAGAGGAGCGATCGAGTGTCCGATGCTGTCGCGTCGCGAGCTCGTGGGCGCCGCTGTGACGTAGTGATCGCTGCAGGTCTGATTGTCATAGATTGGGTAGTATTGATAGTACGGGTCGGCGGGTCGCTTGTGGCCCGATTCGAAGCTACCATGAGCAGACATGCTGCGCTTGCGACTGATCGTGCCATAGCGATCGGGAGACCGTGACTCGAAGCTCCCTCGAGGAGACTTGAGTGCTGAGCGCGGAATGTCCAGGTTTGGCTCAGAGCAGCGACTGTCAACGCTGCTGCGAGGGGAGTGACGCTGACATGTCAGGCCAGAACGATCGGGCGAGAGATGCTCAACGCTGTTGCGAGGGGAGAGATGCGGCGAGAGCGATTCAATGCTGCAGTCGTGCGAAGCACTCAGCTTTTTTAGACAGCTGCGATCGGGACTCTTTGCCTTAGAGGGACTCTGCGGAGGCTTCAAGATGCCGCCAGGCGAAGGGCTGGCTGAACGCTTCAAGATGCCGCCACCTGCCTCAGAGCTGCGCCGTGGGCTGGGACTGCGCCGGCCGGTGGAGAGGCGGTCCTGGGAGGAATCTCGGCTAAGACTAACGCGTTTGCCCTGCTCACTGACGCTGGGACGTGGCGACTTCACTTTGATGATGCGTACTGGAGAGCTTCCTTGCGATTTTGAATGGTCCGGGGAGATGTAGATGCTCTGGCGGGGTGATTTGATGCTCTTGCTCGACTTGCTGTTGCTGCAGGTGCTGCTGCTGCTGCCGCTACTTGATTTCTGAGCCTTCTCCGAGGATTTCGACTTGAACACTTTATCCACCTTGCTATCGATAACGATATGGCGCATATGAAATGGCAGCGCGGCTTCATCTGATTCGTCCTCCGATTTCTCGGAAGTGCCGGTGCCAGTGCCGGTGCTGTCCGATTCGCGGTCGGTAGAAACACGAGGCGGTGAGGCGATTTCAGCCACGACTGTCTGCTGCGTATTCTCCATTACAGTCTGAGGTTCCGGCGAGAGACTTGAGTCGTTTTGTTGCTGGTCCTGTGAGTCCAGATCCTGTAGATCCTGAGCGTCTTCCAGGGTCTTTTCCTTAAGGTTGGCCATGTACGTGGCGATGTCGCAAGTAGTGTCGGTAAGTTGCTCGTGCTCCAGATCACTCAAATGTTTATCCATGAAACGCGCACTCGACTGGTCGTCGCCATTGCTGTCGCCATCCGTCTGCACGGCAAGGCGACCCCCAGCCGTCTTTTTGGAAGACTCTTTTGCTGATTGATGCACAACCGATACCTGCTGAGCGGCCGACATTTGGCTTAGCTCGTTGGCGAATATTTCGATAATTTCGACGTCCTGCTTCGGCGATTGCCGAGGGGACATGCGTGTGGGACAATGGAGGTTGCTGCAGGTGGCGTCGCTGCCACCCGCACCACTACTGGTTGTAAAGAGGCTACCACTACTACCAAAACTTAAATTAAAAGCTGCTGCTACGTTGGCCGCCTGGATGTCGGAGGCGAGCGTCAACGACTCCAACGAGGCCCGTGCGAAGGATGCTGTCGCTGTCTCTGAGTTGGGGGACGATAGTTCGGTTGTTATTGAGTTAGTCTTACCTAAATCCTTCATGAGAACTGGTTGGTAGCTCGATGGTGGATGGGATGATTGTATCAGACGCGCTTGGCTACCCGTGCTGCCCACCGACAGGGTCGATGTCGTGCTGCAGTTGAAGTGAGGAGAGTCGAATGGGTTGCGTTGAGGATTAGTTAGATAGTCGAGGTGAGAGAGGGAAATAAATAAAAGTAAATTATGTTAGATTCTATTCTGCGTTGGTACTATGGTGTAGACGGGAAAGGAGAGGAAGAGTGGGAAGGGACCAAAAGTCCTGCCAAAAGGAGAAAACATATGACCGGTATGTGGTGGTGATGACTGATGAAGCGGTAGAGGACAAGGAGTGGAGATGAATGAAGGATGTCTTAAAGAACTGGGTTGAGGGAATATTATTGAATTTTCTGAGAGTGATATGGTGATGTTTGGGATCTAATTTAGGCCAAACATGGTTGGACTCTCTTACCTTAAAGTTAAATGATTGGGTGTACGTCCGAGCGTAGCTTTGGCCTTAACGGTTCCGTGCTGCGAATCTTCTTCGCCCTCCGATTTGGTGCCCGGATCGATACGTTCCACATCGCTATGATGCAGTTGCTGCATCTGCTGCATTTGTTGCTGTTGGAGCTGCAGTTGCTGCTGATAGTGATGTTGTTGCATTTGTTTATGAAGTTGCTGTTGGTGCTGTTGCTGTTGTTGCTGTTGTTGCAGTTGTAGCTGTTGTTGGTCTATGGAGGAGGTGGAAGAACATTCTATGAAGTTAAGAAAAACAAGCGAGACAAATTAGGATTCAAGTAAAAACGTGCAATTTTCAGATATATCTATTTTCATATCAGAGAAATAAATTAAGTATGAGAACTGCTCCGATTGAGAGGAATGAGTAGTAAAGTGCCACAAAATTCCTCTTTTTCGTGTTTTCCGTACTCACCAGCAGCATCGCCAACCGTTTTGCTGCGGCTTCTGAAACCAGTTGGATGAATTTGGATGTGTTGCTGCTGCTGCGTCTTTGGCTCATCATCGGGTTCCTGACTGCCGGGTAGGTTATCATAGTCAATGTTGCCTGCGGAGTGACGTTGAGAGCCGGATTTCTTCTTTGGTTTTCCCAACGTCTGGGAACCTTGCATAACGGTTATCTTTGGGGGTCACCAGGGAAGAATGAAGATTAGAATACACTACAATCCGGAAAGAACAAGAAGAACTGCTCTAAATACCTGTTGCTTAGGCCTCTCCAATGTCTGTGAGCTACCCGTGCCCCCCATGGCCTGGACACTCAATCCGGAAACGGAGCTGGCGCTGCCGAAACCCTTCATCGGTATCGACATGTTGCGCACACTCTCGCGGATGATTTGACGAATGGTCTTGAGGAATGCATTGCGGAAGTCGGCGGTGCTGTTGGACAGCACGTAGACCTTCTCGGAGCGCCGTTGCAGCTGGGAGCGCAAGTGTATCAACTCCCACAGGAAGTGCGAGTCCATGTCTTTGGCTGAGGAGGCACGCACCTGCACCTCGGTGACGGGAATGAGCACCTGGTAGCGAATGATTTCGACTTCACTGGGTGCACTTCTGCTGGACACACCCTGAACAATTCGAAGTGAGGAAAAGAGAGACAGATATCAGCTGTAAATATATGCATGCACAGAAGCAAGAGGGGAGAGCTGAAGTGACCTACCATGATTTTCTTCTTCTGACGCAAACGTTCTTTGCAGAGGAACACAACCGCTGATTTAAACACAAAACACATCGCATGCAGCTCCAAACCCTTCTTTATTTTGCCCAGGAAGTCGGATATATTCAGCCACTCGACGCCGCCGTAGTACAGGAGATCGCCTAAAGAGTTAGAAGAGTCTCCAAAAAGAATTATAAAGTAAACCCTTAAAGGAGCACACCCAAAAGCTCTCAGAGCAGGAAGGAGCGGAGAACACCAATCAAGCAACAGAAGGATTCAATTTCAATGTACCCTGAGGTAGGAGTTCCTGTCTCTGTCTGGCAAAATTTAATGCTTACCTGGACTCAAGTCGATCGGCTGCTTGCACGACTTCTGGTGTTGACGGAAGAGATGGTCGAAGATGGCGCCGTACTCCTCGTGAATCCGTTGCATTTCGTTGATGTGTTCGGCCACCTTCTCCATGCCCTTCAGAGCCTCTGCGAAGAGAAAGGCGATGAGCAGTTAAGTCAAGTGCTGCTATCGAAGGAGGAATTATTTGAGGGACGAGGAAGAGGGACTCACCGACAAGATGCTGATGTTCGTCGGCACGTGAATCGGTTAGGTTGCGGAGTTGCTGCAGCAGCAAAGGATACTTCAGGATACGTTGAATCGGTTTGATCAGATAGGATTCCAAAGTGCTGCTGTGCTGCTGCTTAGGATTGCGAGCAGCCAGGAACTCCTGCAGCGCTTGGTTGCCTTCGTCTAAAGATGGGAAGAAAAGCAAATTCGATTAAGTACTAAGAGGATATCTGGCAGCGTAGGTAAGCGCGGATTAAATATGGTGAGCTTTTGAGCGCGACAACCTCAGGCAAATTATGCAATAATCTTGTCTGCACGACAGCACTACAGCATCAGGTTCAAACATGCGCCGTTCTTCGCGCCGCTTCTGTGCTCTGTAGTGCTCTGTAGTGCTCTGTACTCTGTCCTGTTTTTGTAGTTGTGCCTCCCAATAATCTGTTGATGTCGTATTTTGTCACCGTTCTCTGCAGCTGGATGGCATATTCACGTCATGAAATTTAATTGTATTTCCCTACTTAAGTGTTCGTTCACTCTGCGGCAGGAGATTTGCTTCTATCGTCGTCATCGTTCATATTAATGTAATTCATTTGTTGTAAGAGTGAATGTGGTTTTGTGTGTGTGTGTGGGGATTTCCTTATAAATGACTTGATTTTAATGTTAGGCATTAGCGTGTTCAAGATTACGCTGATTTGTCATTTCCCGCTAAAGTCTTCTAAGTTTACCAAATGCAGATGAGTCGTCAGTTCTCGCGCATGAAGCATGGAGCCCTCATCTACCAGAGAATTTATTCTGGCGCGAGATTCTCGTCGGCAATTTTTGGGCCGTGTTCTTTATATGCTTGTCTTCACTCAGTTGTCTTTTTCTATTCAATTTAATTCGCTTTTCATTAGATTTCGTAAAAACTAAACGCAGTTTTAATTACTTATTTTCGAATGTATGTATATTCTTGAGTTGTCATACTTTGCCTTTTTAGGAAAGTAGATAGATAATCTACGATCTTGAGTTGTGTACCTGTTCCCAGGAAAACTTCTCCAAACTTCAAGATTCACTCATTCAACAACATGTTTGACATTCTCTAAGATGTGCTTTTGAAGCGGAAAAGCTTCTTAAATGAGCTTTTTTAAGCAATTTTTCGCATTAATTTTAAAGTAGGTAGATGTTCAATGGTAGAAGAGAGAGAGAGAGAGAGAGAGAGAGAGAGAGAGAGAGAGAGAGAGAGAGAAAAGGAGTCATTCTGACAACTGGAGTATTTACGCTACTACGATGTCACATCTTTTGCTCGTTACTCCTTTCCACTTTGCTCTCGCATTAACTCTGTCAACTCTCTGTCGCTGACGTCACTGCTCTCTGATTGCGCTTGGAGTCTGTATGTCCGGGTGCTCTCCCACCCGGCCGGGTTAAAGGCGCAACATGCGGCACACATCTCTGCAGACGGTAGTTAAGTGCACTTGTTGCTGTAATTAATTTCTCTCATGTCATTTTCGTTCGTGTCCATACAAAGGTAAATATGTAGGCCTCTCCCTATCTGTTTGTCGTGGTTGTTGTTATTGTTCCTGCCTCTCTGCACACTTTAACGATCATTTCTTCTGCTTCATGGCATGAAATTCGATTACTCGCATTTTTTTGCAGTTCCTCTCGTTTTCGTTCTTGTTGTTGCCAGTTTTTATTCAATTTATTTGCATGTCAGTCTCTATATGTGTGTATGTGTATATGTATACATACATATGTGTATGTATATATTTGTGTGTGAGTGTATATATTTGTGCATCATAATTTTCAGCAAAAATTAAAACTAAAAGATAAAAAATTAAAAAAGACGAAAATAAAAAAGCAATGAAACATTTTTTTAAAAAAATACCGAAATGATTCCCTTTCAACGTGCTCATCGGATAACGACGAGTATCGGCATCAACGTTTTTCTGACATTTCAATCGAATCGAATGAGTTTCCAATGAATTTTCATTTAATTTTACTTGATTTGCACTTTAAATTGGTTAATTTAAATGGTCGCTTTACAGAGTTTCAACGAGGTCATGTTTGCCACTCGTATTGAATTTTAATTAAGATAGGAAATAATTTAAAATGTGTGATTCGAAATAAAATTCATATTCATGATGGAACGATCAAAATTCGTTTAATTTAAATTAAACAAAAGTTTTTAAAATTTCCAACACTTTTACAATTAATCGTTTTCAAATCGTTTGTTAAGTATTGTTTAATTTTCACGTTGGAAAAGCAAATAATGTGTGTAATAAACAAGCCTAAGCTATGAGGATGTACAGTACGTAGCAAAAGCATGCAGGCGAGTTTAAGTGATTACAGTACGCAGCAAAAGTCGGCATGAGTGCGAAAGAAACTTATTATTATTATTATTATTATTTATTATTCTCTTCAGTAAATAACAATTATATAACAATATAACCAACAGTGTACATTTCGAGATCAGTAGTTGAAACTAGTGTCGATCTCAACTTAATATTAATTGACATTAAATTACATAATTGAAAATAAAAATATATGACAGATAATTAAAATATACAAATAAAAAGAGAAAATAAATAGAGAGAATAGAGATTGGTAAAAAAAGTTTTTAAAATTTTATAAAAATAAAGGTGCTTTAGGGGAAGAATATTGAGTTCTTTGAAAATTGGAAAGCTACTATTATACCGGGATTTATTACTAATTGTTCTAATTGCAAGCTTCTGAATCGAGTATAATGCGTTAATATTGTAGTTAACAGTTCCACCCCAACAGACTAGGCCATACTCAAGTTTAGAATGGAAGATTCCAAAATAAATCCTACGTAAGAGGTTAGGAGAGCAGCATTTTTTTAGGAGAAATAGTTGCCTAGTAGCACATCGTAGGTATTTAGTTAGAACGTCAGTATGACCAGTCCAATTCATTTTGCTATCTAAATGAAGTCCTAAATATTTATATGAATTAACGCAACCAATAATACAACAACTTGGGCAGCAGTTCATCGAGTTATTATTGGTCAGGTAATTGGTAGATGAGGGACATATATCCCAAGTCAAAGGTACATTTTTGCAGGCTGGACCATGGAATACGAAGTTATTAATAACAGGCGGTTTACCTCTAGCACAAAATAACATAATTTTAGACTTCTCACTTAGAACAAGCTTGTTCATAAGAAACCAGTGTCTCAGTAGTATTAAGTCGTTATTAATGGCCACAGTCAGTCTAGGAATCGAATCACTTGTATAAGTACAGGCCAGATCATCAGCAAACGCGACTGGCTTGCCGGAGAAGCCGATCGACAGCAGAGAATTTATAAAGATTAGAAACAGAATTGGCCCTGGCACAGATCCTTGCGGAACGCCAATATTGATTGTAGCCATAGGCGAGAAGTCACCACCAATTCTAACTCTCTGCTGTCTATCGGTTAAATAAGACCGAAACCAATTTTGGACGTTATCTCTAAATCCACAACCGTACAGTTTATCTAAGAGTATTACATGATCCACAGTATCAAAAGCTTTCTTTATGTCAATGAATAGCGCCGCAGTAATCGGCTTATTATTCATGCTGTTATAAATATTACAACAAAAGTTAAGTAGAGCGTCTTCAGTGGACTTTCCCTCACGAAAACCATATTGACAATTATTAAAGAAACTTTTTTTATTGAGAAAGTTGACGATTCTTGTTTTAGCTGCTTTCTCAAAAATTTTCGAGAACGTCGGCAGGATTGAAATCGGCCTGTAATTATTCAATGAAAACTTATCACGTTTCTTATGCAAAGGAATAACCTCAGCCACCTTGAGTCCAACCGGAAAGATACCCTGTTCCATACTATCATTAAAAATAACTGACAATATTTCAGCAATATAAGGACCAATATTTTTTAAAAAGTTACTTGAGAAGCAATGTGAAGTAGATGAATTGGAGCTTTTTAAGGAATGAATTATTGAAAATATTTCAGTGGCAGAGATAGGCTCGAAGAAGAAGCTCTCTGCATAAAAAACATCATTAAAACTGCAATCACAAGAGACATCATTAGCCCCATTGGCTGTGATAACATCAGCCGCTACATTTGAGAAAAATGTATTGAACTCATTTGCTATTGCCTTTGGAGATGAAATAGAACTATGCTCGGTGTCAATTTTAGAGATGATAACGTGATTTTTCGTTTTACCCAGCAAGTCGTTCACAAGGCTCCATTCTTTCTTTGGAGAACCCTTTAGCTTATTAAACTCATTTATATAAAATTTTTCTTTTGCTAAAGCTACATCTTTGATGATTGTTTTACAAAAATATTTATACCGGGCTAGCAACGCCATATCCAAGGGTTTTTTTTTGTTTTTATGTACAATATATTTGTTAGACGAATCAGTTTTAAAAGCACCGAAGTCATCCAGGGTTTTAGCCTCTTGTCTTTTGCACGCTGAGAACTACAATACTGTTTCTGTATACTGTTTCTTACTATGATTATTTGATATTATTATGATATTGATATTATTTCTTAGCTGCAGAAATTTCGAGAGCAAGAAAACTACAGCCCCAGAATAATCATGACTTTGCTGATTGTTCTTGTTGTTTTATTCTTAGACTATTTTCAAAAGACTTTATTATTTGAAATATCAGAAGTGAGGTTTTGAGGTTTATCGATATATTGTTTAAAACGTTGATGTGAAGGTTGACTTCAAGTTTGTTTTTCAATTGTATGGATAGTTATCAAGTCGAGTTGAAGCTATAATAATGAAGATAATATCTCAGAGCCTTGAAATAGCAAAGAAAACTCCGATTGGAATAATTTTTAACATATCTACGGCTCACTAGTCTATGTATGTGAGCTTTTTTACCCTAACGAAGGTTCTTTTTAAAGTAAAAACATGGATTTTTCTTATGGATTCTGTTAAAGATAAAGGAACATTTTAATGTATGCAGATCACTTTGAGCTCGATTTGCTTGCGACCGTCGGCGTTGTCGGTTGTTGGACTTTAAATAAGCAGCTTCTGGTTGTTTCCGATTGGAGGCACCATGAAAATTTCGCTTAATTTTCACAATCAAAAACTTCCTTCCTTCCTGCCTTCCAACCGCCTTCCTGCCCGACTTTCCTGCTTCTTCCCTTCCGCACAGACACACAGCTAATTAATTCAATCTGCGGCTGTGGCAAGTTTTCAATTTGCATAGAATATTTTTGAGCGCCCGAATGCATGCACTGAGAAAAGCAAACGATTCTACACAGTATTCAAATCGACATGCTTTATGTATTTCTATGTAGGTTTATACAAATGCATAAGTACATATATAGATATGTGTGTATGTGTGTGTTTGTGTGTGTGTGTGCGTCGATGAGCATCAGACAGTTTTAGAGCAAGTTTTGCCGCAAATTGGTTAAAATTATTGAAGCTGGAATAAATTTCGGTGCCTTTAACGATCTCACACATACGATGATTGTGTAAAAAGCCCCACAGCTCCTAGAAATGCTGCCTAATTGAAGGGAATGCATTTAAAAATGATTTTCAATTTATGGTTTTCTGTGTGTGTTCAAATTTCTTAAACCACTTCAAGGTAATTGAAAGCCTTTAAAATATTACAACTGAATCCACTTAAAATATCCGCACTGAGCTTTAAAGAATATCCTCTTTCAGTTGAACCCATCAAATTGTAGTTAATTACGGTTATATTATATTCAATTGTATTAAAAGTATATAATATCAAAACACGAAAAACAAAACTCTCAAAACAAACAAAATTAAAATAATAATAAATCAAAAAATTACATTGAATATAATAAAGGGCGTAGGGAGAAAAGATTAATTTACTGTTATTCTTAATATGCAATCGTATCTATTTCACTGTAAAAAATATTTAGAGATAAAAATCAATCGACAAAAGATTCTCCTGCAGTTGTTGAATTTTCAGCCCTCATTTTAACCTCATTTTCTGTGAGAACCACTTAAATGAGCATTAGTCGAAATTAAGTTGCACTTAAAGGAAATTAATACAAACATTCACAGAATAGACACACAGTGACGCACCCACAGAAAGGCGTGGCATGGTTTCACCCTTGAACTCATACATTTCTGTACACGTACGAGGTACGTTTTGTAGGTGTGTATGTGTGTTTGGGTGTATATGTATGTGTGTGAATTCGATTCATTGCACTTTGTATTAGCAGAGAAATTTATTTACTTCAAGTGCGAGTGCGAGTGCGAGCGAACGAAAGCCGCTGTAGTGTGTGCATTCTCATGTGAGCATGTGAGTGACAGCACTGTGTATGTGTGTATGTGTGTGTGTGTGTGTGTGTGTCTTTCATATGTTTATTTTACATTCCATGAGGTAGAATATAGAAGAAAAAAAGGCTACGAACTACTATTTTCACTTCGACTCGAATTGAAGGGAATAAAAAGAAATGGGATCACGGCAAAAAATGAAAATCATAAAAATGAACAAAAAACGGCAACACTGCATTACTTTGAATGGAAGTAAATCCATGTAATGTAATTAAAAAAAACAGTAAACAATAAAAAACAATACTTGTTTTCGTGTCGGATCGGATTTCAATGTGATCGTCGCATTGAATGCATTGATTTCAAATCGTAATCGGATTTCAATGCGAAATGACAGAGAAAAAAAACAACAACAAAAAAAGTGAAATAGAAAAACAAATCATGAATGAATGACTGAATGCACGAATGAATGACTGAGTGCATGAATGAATTGCAATGAATTGCAAATGAAAAGGAATTAGGATCCAATTGTTGCTATGAGAGATTTGAACTCAAATTAATGAGTGTTTTTGTATGTGTGATTGCGAGGTTGTGATTACGTATGAGTCTGTGATTGAGAGTGTCTGCGAATGAGTGTCCATAAGTGTGAGTGACATTTAGTGAGCATTATAAGTGTGAGTGGTAGATTGAGAGTGATTTAGGATGTATACGATTGTAATTGTGTCAGAATGTATGATTTGAGTGTGATAATGAGATAGTATAATTGAGTGTATATGATTGCGTGTGTATGATTGAGTGTGTATGATTGAGTGTGTATGATTGAGTGTCTATGATTGAGTATATATGAATGATTGAGTGTGTATGATTGAGTGTCTATGATTGAGTGTGTATGATTGAGTGTGTATGATTGCGTGTGTATGATTGAGTGTGTATGATTGAGTGTCTATGATTGAGTGTATATGATTGAGTGTGTATGATTGAGTGTGTATCATTGAGTGTGTATCATTGAGTGTGTATCATTGAGTGTGTATGATTGCGTGTGTATCATTGCGTGTGTATGATTGAGTGTATATGATTGAGTGTGAATGATATAGTGATTAGAAGAAGAAGACTGAGTGTTTACTTGAGAGTGGTTGTCTAAGATATTATAATTGCGAGATTGCGAGTGTAAGATTGGGAGTGCTGCATTGAGAATGTTTTATTTTGCTGTTTGTGTGTTTGTATACATACATGTTTATGTATATTATTTATCTGTATATTTGTAATGTTTATCTGTATGTTTGCACACAAACTATACAGCCATAAAGATTTCACACAAATATTTGTAGTATATCTCTGCGTTGTGTTGCTTTTTCTTTACTTACTTGGATGCAAAACCTTCTGAGCCTTGCTGTGGCTCGCACAGAACGATGAGTATAACTTGAAGTGATTTACGTAGTAAAGGAAAGCTGAACCGATCGAAAACAGGACATTCTGCAAGAAGAAGAAGAAGAAGAAGAAGAAGAAGAAGATGATGAGAAATAAGAAAGCAGGAAGTTAATACAAAACAATATTATTTATGCACATTGTTTATTGTAGTAGCTGAACTAACTGTAAAGGATTTTGAAGTTTTTTTCGTTCTTTTCGGGATTTCTGCATACAAACTTTTACACTAAAAAAATTTAGAGGTACAAGGAAAGGAGTGTGAGACAAACGATGGATGTATGCTGATAGGGAGAGAGAGGGGGAGGGGGGGGGGGCAGACAACAACAAGAAAACACCAGGATATCCGGTCAAATGTACAACGTGTCCATGATGCTGCTTACTGATGTTGATGCCGTAAATTCTTAAAGTACAAAAATTTATTTCTATTCACAAGCAATAAATTCGAAAGTTTTCAAAACTTACGAAGGAAAAGAAACGTAGAAGGAAAAGGATCGAAAAATAACAACGATATAAGAAAGAAAACGCTTGAAAAAGATTGTATTTATTTTTAAGTTTACTCTAAGAAGTCGGAAATCAAAGTTTATATTTACTTCATTTACATATACTCGTATTATTGTACAACATACAATACAATATTCTGAAGCGATATTTCTTCAATTTCACAGAGTTTGTTTCAGAAATTTAAAAATTTGACAAAATAAGAAAATCCTTCAGTGTGAAAAATGGAGCAATGAAAATATTGCAGCGTAATGATATTCAAAGGCCCGGAAAAAGATTGATTATACGAGTATTCAAGCGTGTGAATGAATTTCACCGGCTTTAATACAAGCAAAGGTATGGAAAGTGTTTTTTCCCATGTACGAGTATAAAAAGTGTTGTTCTCTCATTCAGTTACGTTGTAAAAACCGTACTAAGTTCGAATGCTATTTTAATAACACACACACACACACACACACACACACACGGGTTTGTTGTTGTTGCTTTTTTACATTTTCTACCTTCAGCGGACTGAAGTCACATAAAAAAAGAAAACAACATCAGAGAAAATAATAACGAAATGAAAGGGAGCCAGAAGAAATTTTGGAAAAAATAAAACAAAACGAAAAAATTACATAAATAAAGCGTAAAAGAGTGTAGGAATAAATGACTGAATGACAGACAGGCGGGTGAACAGATGAAAGGACGGACGGACCCACGTTTGTAGCGGATGAAACGCATGAACGAATGTAACGAATGCCGAATGAATTTCGTGACTGAATCGCATTCGATTGAATCCAAAATGAAGCAGCTCCAAAGAACACAAATAATAAAAAAAAGTAGTCAAAGTAGATGAGAAGTGAAGGGTGATGAGGAGTATGTAGGGACATGTGTTTGTGTATGTGTGTGTGTGTGTTTTAATAACATGCACGTAGAAAAGCCAAAGTCACAGAACATAAACTCCGCAAATTTCACAGAAAACTTATTGGAAAAAAGAGAGCACAAAGTAAGGTTTTTGTGGAATCGTTTGTTTGTGTGTGTGTGTGTGGGTGGGGGAGGGAGGGGCGGAGGGGGTGTGTGTTCATTCGAAATGTGGTAGTATGAGCACAAAACATACAAAGTATCACATGTAATTGAAAGCAACAAAAACACAAAACACAGTTAATTACTTTATCTACAAATTAATAGATGCGAATAATTATTCAGGAACAGATTGAGTATAGGAGGTTATAATTAAGAATCTTTCGTAGTGTCGACCAATCTTTTCACAGCATTTGAGTTCAGCCATAATGAATGTCACTCATACGCATTAATTAATAATTCTGTGTCTTTTGTAGATCTTCTACTTTGATCGCCGGGTTGGCTAGAAGATTGAATGCATGCCAGATTAAGCTGAGACTAAGTAAATCATGGATTACTTTTTAATAATCTTCGGTCTGATCGTAAAAAGAGCTTCAAATTGCCTTCTGTCCATTCTACTCGTATATTACGTTACAAAGCAAATCGCAAATCTAATTTTAAATTGCAAATAAAAATCTATATAATATTGTACTATATTTCATATTTATTTTGTCGCGATTCGTAGAAAAACGAAGAGCAAATTACAATCCAACTCCAAGGAAGAGCAATGAAAATAAAGAAATCTTAGAATTTGTTTCATCTGCTGGATTTTATGATGGTTTCGATTTTCCTCCTGTTGCTTTTGTCTTCCTTCGTTTGGTTGTAGATAATGTTGTCCTTTTGCAGGTTTTGCTCTGTTGTTCTTTTGGGTTTGCCTCTGCTTTTGTTGTCCACGTTTTATTGTTGTTGATGCACCTTTAAACAATATTGAAACAACTTCATTGCAACGCGTATCCTCGCCACGACCCGAAAAGACCACCGACTACAGCCCTAAAGACAGCGCTGATATAATTGCATTTCTCGCTGTAGCGAGTACCCAGGAATAAATTCAATATAAAAACAGCGAAAAAGAAAACATGAAGCAAAATAAAAGCAAACGAAATGAATGAGAAAGAGGAACGAGAAATTCGAAAAGCGGCATCGTCGGAAAGTAAAGCAATACACTCGCATTGGACAATCCGATGGTCGGCCAGAGGAAGGAGCGGCGAAGAGCGGGATTTTTAGAGGAATATCTTGGATTTGCCGCTTCTTTTTCTATGATTTTGTTTTTGTGTTTGATTTCATTTATTTGATTGTTGTTGTATTTCCCCTGATTCACTGATTATTGTAAGTTACACGAGTGCGGGAGTTTGGTTTGAGTAGTGAGAGCACAGTGATTACTTTTAAATTGGAACTTTTTTACGACTTCCGGTGAAAAATTAATAGAAAAAGAAACAAAACAAACCAAAGAGAAAAAGCAAGCGAAGAAAAAGAAGCGAGCGAGATTCAAAAAGGAAGGCAAGAAAATAGCAACAAGTTTATAGCAAAGCAAACTAAAGAAGGACATCGAGGATCAGCAATGGAAATAAACAAATGAGATACGGATGGAGGCTGTACAAACAGATGAAAGAGTGAGTGCATAAAAGGAGGCGAGAGAAGGAGAACGGAAGAGAGAGAGAGAGAAGAACAAAGATGAGGACTCAATCAGGGAGAAGTGGAAAGGCAGCCTGAGAGATTGGAAGCAAAGGGTACTCATTCAAGTACTCATTCAGGTACTCCGGGAGAAAGGGAGGGAGTAAGAACAGGGGGGGAGCCACGAATAAGCGAAGAGAGGAGGTGCGCCATCCAGGGGGGCGGTGGGTCAGCCCAGCGATGCGAGGGTCACTCAGAATACCAGCCAAGTGCTCAGAGAGTTGGGTAGATGGATACACTACCCCGGAGAGGGTCTGTGCTGTTAAGCAGGGACGTTAGTGGGTCTTCAGTATTAGCTCTAAATAAATAGCAGCGAAAACCGAGCGATGAGGACCGGCAGTGCTTTCAATTTCCTTTCAGCGGTGTCGACTACTGCAAAAGTTAATGCAAACAACTCGGAAAATTTATGATTGCAAAAGGAAATGACAAAAATTTACAATATCCGGTTTAGTAAACGCTCAGCGAGGAGGAGTGCGAAGAGGCAGGGGCAGCTACTGTGCTACTGATATCGATTTTGCAGCTTTGTGTAGCTGAATCGTGATTTAAAGTGTATAGTTTGCAGTTTTGAATAATTTGTAATTTTTGTTCAAATTTGAAGCACAATAAAATGGAACGGAATAGATTGAGTTTGTTCTCGTTGAGAGTTGAATTCATACTGTGGAGTTGGCGGCGGGGGGCGGGGTGGCTTTGATTGAGTGTTCGTTGGATGGAGGGATCCATTGAGAAGGAGCACCTTCTGGGTTAAGCAAAACAGCTGAGGCTCGAGATTTATGTTGGTACGCGGTTTACGATTGAAGTTGAATACTCACCCTGAATTGACCGGAGTGTTCGAATTTATGAAAGTCCGGCTCCAGTTCGAGTGCCTCCTCGAGATTCTGCAGAAACTGGCGCTGGAATGTGACGATCTCGTGTATGTTGCCGAACAGAGCGTTGATTTCGGCATTCGACAGGAATGTTTCGCGTTTCATGGGCTCCAGATAATGTTCCAGCAGGTTGTTCAAATGCTGTGAATAGAAAGAGAGAAAGTGAGGCAGATTGAAACATGATGGATAAACGTGATCGAAACATGAATATTATTGCATTATTTACATATGTACATATATGTAAAAATTAACAGAAAAAACAGGGAAATTTTGCAGATATTTCAAAAGTTGCTTATAGTTGTACACTATAATCTTCATTGCTATGTTCATTATTAATGCCGTCATCATCATTATAATAAATTTGTCATCAGAGATCTATTATTGACTGATTATATTACTGACTACTCTTTTGTACTCTGTTAGAAATCTGATCCATCCGCTGAGTCCAATGTAGGTCCTTCTTACAATGAACATGCAATCTTTCTTTTTATTCCTTAGCTTTTTTTCCTTTTATTCCATTTCCTAATTAAATTTACAAATTTAAAGAATTGGCATTTGATAAAAGCAGAAATAATTAATTTCCTCAAAAGTTAAAGCGTTCGAATTCGATACGGGAGAACTTCTTTTATTGTCTTCTTTTATTTTACTTTACGTTTTCTTTATTAACTAACTTTATTATTATTCTTTATTAACTAATCTGAAAAGTGTTTTCTCTCGCAGTGTGTGCCAAATCCTTCGAATCCCTTCGAAATCCTTTTAATCTCCTTAATCAAGGATAACAGAGTTTTCACATTTATGCTGACTAATTATGTGTTAAGAGGATACAGAATTAAAAAAGGAAAAAAGCAAAGACGAAAGTGTGTGAAGAGTGGAAACAGAGAAAAGGTAATAAAACAACAATAAAATCTAAAAACTTAAGAATTTTTCTTTTGATAATTAATTTTTAGCTTCGAGCGTTAAACGCATGTTTTCAAAAGCAGAATATTTTTTTAAAAAGGAAATCAAATGCATTAAAAGGAAAACTTTAGGTGATTTTTTTTTTGAGAAGTTCAAAAAGCGAATCAAATTGCTTCAAGCAATTAAAGAGAAGCGTAGACAAGCGAACTAGAAACAAAAACAACAGGAAAACGTAGGAACAGAGAGAGAGAGGGAGAGAGAGAGAGAGGGAGAAAAAGCATAGTCGTAAAGGGTGAGGGGGAGAAAGGGAGGGAAAAATGGTACTGGATGAGGTGAAATAGTTGTAAAATGAGGTGAGTGTGAAGCGAAAGGAAAGCGAAAGAAGGTGAGGGGTAAATAGTGACACCATAAAAGGGACATATATAGAAAGAGGGAGAGAGAGAGAGGGAGAAGGAGAGACTACCGTTTTAAATAGCGTTCTCTTGTATTTTTTTCATATCGTACTTTTGAAATTGATTCAGATCTTCACCATCTTCGTTCTAAATAATTTTTATATTTGATTTTCTTCTCTTTAACTGCTCTCAAGATAGAGAAGAAATTGTTACCGAAGTGCCGTCAGCTTCATTAACTGCTTATTAAGTATCAAGCAAGGATCGTGCCTCGATTACTTTATTCCTTGGGGTGAAAAAAGAAACGGAAGGACAAACTTCGGGCGCAAAAGGAGACCATCTTCGATAAAGAAGAAGAAGAAGAAAAAATGGAAAGAAATAAGAAGAAGATCAAAGAAGAAGAAGATCAAGTCGAAGAAGAAAATATTCGAACTCACCACGATTATTATTGAAACAATTTATTGAATATAAAGAGCAAAAAAAAAAACAAACAAAGCGATGGCTGTCAGAAAAATCAGGGACTCTCGTTGAACTCTGGTGTCAATTTAATTGGTATGATTTAGAGACATCCTCCACACAAACGGCTACGAGAAGGACAACAACAAAAGCGTGAGCAAGAACAACAACAACATAGCGAGTTCGAGCCACACGACAGCGAGAACAACAACAACAACAATAGAATCGATGTAACTGCATCAGAGAAAATCCAAGTTTCTTTTACTGTTTTTTGTTCTTTTTTCGTATTTCTTTTTTTTTTTTGTAATTTCATGTTGCACTCGGATTTTTTTTTTATTTTCACAGGTGGCAACTCTGTCAACTTCTATCTGCTTGCAAACTTAAGCTGCCGTTGAGCTTAGTTTGAAAAATTTAAATAATTTTTATTATCCTTTGCTTGTTCTCGTTAACATTTCGAGGCATCTGGGTGACAATAAGAAGGACAGAAGAGAGAGAGAGAGAGATAGAGTGCGAGACAGAGTGCGAGAGAGAGAGAGAGAGAGGCGTAAGGATAGAGAATGAGCAAAATGAAACTGACAGCCTTCGGTGAAAAGTTTTAAAAGTTCTTAAATCCTCTGTGATTTTATTTCCCTCTTCTTTATTTTTGTCTTCTTTCTACTCGTCTTTTCTTTTGTATATCTTGCAATTGCAATTCATTCCTCAGGTGAGCAGAGTAGAAAAGTAATTAATTTTTAAGACGATTATCATCATCTTCGTTTTCTGCTTCTTCTGTTTCACTCTCTCTCTCTCTCTCTCTCTCTCTCTCTCTCTCCTTTTTTTGTATCCTCAGCTTTATTGTCGCTTTATTGTTGTAGTTCCTATGGGTGATGTAGTTCCCATTGTTGTTGTTGTTGCAATTAGTACAGTTTTCCATGACTTCCACCTACCGTTGAACCGTACAACTACTAAATGTACAAAAAACCGTTTTTCTATAAAAAAACTACAGCCTTAAATGCATTCTCGCTCTCCCTCTGTCTCCCCCTCTCCCCCTCTCCCCCTCTCCCGCTCTTCCGTCACTCTCTCACAGACACTCATTCCCCGTTTAACCTAATCTTGTGCGTATGTAAAGCTTTCGTATTAAATTTCCAAAGTATCCCTTAGGTACCTTGAAGTTTTTTCGTTGTTGTTAACTGAAAAATAAATGCGTTGCCATTTCATTTAAAGTTTTTGTTGCTATTTTTTTAGTTCTATTTAGTGAGTTGAAGTTTTAGTTAAGTGGTTGAGGTTAGTCGAGGTTGCGTTCAATTAAATATAAACAAAAAAATAAAAGAACATTAAAAATGAGAGCTCTAATACAAAAGACTATATATTTTTTTCTCTCATTCTCTCTCTCTCTCTCTCTCTCTCTCTCTCTCTGCCTCCCTACGAAATTGTTATCCCTCAAGAACTAAAGAATTATAGTAGCACCTGGTGAAGGTGAGAAAGAAGGTGAAAGGTGAATATATTCTGTTTGGAACACATACAAAAGGACAAAAAAGAAAGGGCTGAAATAAAAGGCGTGTCTCGCCCACTTTTTTGTAATACATTTTATTAAAAGACTTTCGTGTGTAGATTTTCTTTGGCAATCAGTTAAAATAATTGAATATCTCTTCATCTGGGATCGATTTTATATACTCAAGGATGGATGTGGCTCGCCCAGTGTTCCATATGCCCTACCAATCATGAAGCTGTAGGGTATTTCAGCTTCGGCCAGGCCAAAGACAGCACTTTTTCTGCTTTTAGTCCTTCTATTTTGGTTGTTGCTTTTATTTTTTTTAAGCAACACTCAAATACAATTTTTTTGTCATTTTAGATGTTTTCATTTTGTTTACTATGGGCTCGTCCTCTTTACGCCTCTTCTGGCTCCAACCTCCCAACCTCCCCACTACCCCCTCCACCAGACAACTGTTTATTTCTGAGCA
This sequence comes from Myopa testacea, assembly GCA_949629155.1. Lineage (NCBI taxonomy): Eukaryota > Metazoa > Arthropoda > Insecta > Diptera > Conopidae > Myopa > Myopa testacea. The sequence continues at coordinate 24,694,633 of OX451348.1, read as the reverse complement.
GTTCCTTCTGAATATTTAAATAAAGTTTAACTTCTTTTTTGCTTTCATTTAAATTTAAATGCTGCTTGTTGAAGTCCTTCCTTGCAAAAGTCCTCAAGAAAAGTCAACCATGAAGTCGACTGAATAGGAATTTCATCAGGTTTTACAAGTATTAATGAAGTCAAACTCAAGATGAAGCAAACAATTTATTCGAACGATTATTTAAATATTTAGTTATCAAAAAAATTTCATTCCAATTTAACTCGTGCATTAATTATATTTTAAGTCCATTTAATCGAAGATATTCTGAGGTAAAAGGAGCCTTTTTTGGTCTCTCTCTCGCTCTCGTTCGCTCTTCATTCCTCCGTTTGTCTGTATTTTAATTTCACTTACTGTTGAATACCATTTTATTAAGGTTTCTAATTCAAGCTTTCAACTGAAGCTGTTGATATTTTATGCATGCACATTTTATTGCATGTTTTGTTATCCTTGAAGAGGATGCTCTTCAGATTTGTTGCTTGCTTTGCTTTGCTGTTCTATTTGTTTTGTCTGCTTCTGTCATCTTTGGCTTTGGTTTCGTTTGGTTTGATTATGAGTGCAAATATGAAGAGGTAAAGAAGGAGAAGCAGCAGCTTCGTCAGCCTCAGAATGACAGCTTCTTCTTCACATCCTTCTATTTTCTCTGCTCCTTTCATGTATTTTTACCTCTAGAGAGGGTGGCTTTGTTCTCTTATGTTCTTATGTAGTGTTGTGTTTCATTGTTGAGAGCTGTTTTGTTGTGTTGACAATGTCAAGAATGTCAACGATGTTCTGAGTTTTGAGGACCTGCAAGTCTTCAGTCCTTTTTTGCTGTCTTTCACTAAGAATCTAAGAATCCCCACTATTTTATGTATGATCTTTAAGGACCACCTTCGAAGGATGAAGAGTGGCTCTTTGGAAGAGGAGGAGGAGGTGAGGGGGCGGGTAGGGAAGGGGGAAGAAAGTGGTCTGTCTCTTGCAATTTTTCCGGTGTTTTGTACAATAAAAGGGAGGGAAATTATTGGGAGCTGAAGAATATTTCTAAACCGATTAGTAAACCAGAAGATGAAACTAGTGACTTGTGCAGCGGATGACGATTCGGATGAATGTAATCGCAAATTTTTCCCCATTTTTGTTTACAACGACGATGTACGAAGAACGATAAACCGAATCTTCTTCTAATCTTCGTTTGAAATAACGATATTCTCTTCAGTTCGAGTCTATTTTAAGGGATACGAAATGAACTGGGTATTTGTTTTATATTCTGCTTAACTGACTGCTTATTGGCTCTTTTCTTGTCTCTGCTGTGTCAATTGTTAAAACATTCATTGAATAAATACTTCTATCCGTACATTTTTGTTGGGTTTGTTTAAAAAATCAAATCCAATCTGTTGCTTGTCTTTGAGACCTTTTGATCTCACCTGCATTTTAATTTCCAACTCAATTTCCTTCATTGCATAATACCCCAGTCGGCCCCCCCCCCATACCCCATTCAGTCCCCATTCCCCACTTACCTTCACATAACTGCGCTCCGTGTCGACCAATTCCAGGATGACTTTCCGCAGCTTCTCTGCATCCGTCAGCTGTCGCGATGGCGTCAAGGCGGCATTCGAAACCGATGAAGTGACCGAACCGGTTGGACTGGATTTTCGGGTTTCCTGAGGTGAACGACAAAAGCCAGTAACCTGTGTGTCAGAAAATATGAACCAGAAAGGAACAGGAAAGGAGAACGGAAAGAAAAGCAAAATAAAGGAAATGAAGAAAGAAAACGTGAAACGGAAAGTTGCGAAACACGAGAGAACGAAAAACACAAAAGAAGGACCACATAAATAGGGAAAGAAAGGAATAGACGTTAGGAAAAGAGAAAAAAAAGGATATCAAAAACAAAAAAACATCAATAATAAAACAGAAAAAACAAAGAATAAAGAAAATTAAGAAAGAAAAGTTTTTAATTTGTAAATCAGAGGAACAAAAAAAAGATCGGAGCATACGATGAAAAAAAGAGGAACAAGAAAAATAACCGAACAGGAACAATCGTAAGAAGAAGAAAAGGTAATGAAGATGTTAGAATGCGGTGCAAAGGGGTTGAGCGCTGGTAGAAGACGGTGGGTGGGTGGTGTATTGGGGGTGGTGTTTATTTCATTGTGTTTGCAGGTTTGCTGAGAAGTGCAGAGTGCTGGGGTCGGGGTGTGGGCGGAGCGGGGGAGAAGGAGAGTGTTGAGGATACGTTCGTATGCAGTGCTTGCTGAGGATCACCTTCTGTTGTTGTGCGTCTTTGTTACATGTATTGTTATTGTTTCAGTTGTAAGAATCAAGAAAGTGTCTCCAAGTGTTGCCTTTTCTAACTTGTCACAAACACACACAAACACAAACACACACACACACACTCATGAATGTAAACAGGCAAACACACATGCGTAATGCATACTTGGACACAATCAAACATGCATTAACACCTGCAGGAACACCACACACACACACACAGAGACACCCACACACATATTCGCCAAAGCCACCGCCACCACCAGTGACACTGACAGCTGACAGTTGACACAAGATGGCGTTGTTGTCTCCGTAGACAAAGACGCTGTTGTTGGCGTATCTATCGTCTAATTTTTCACTTATATTTCTTCTGCTTCTTCTTGTTTCTCCGCCTCTCCTCCTTCTTCTTCTTTCTTCACACTGTCGACAACGTTTGTGAAGTGCGGGTGCGTGTGTGTGTCTGTTTTTTCGGAGCTGCTCTACTTTTTGCCGGTTGAAGGTTTCTTCGAAGCTCTCTCGACACGAAAATAATTCTTCATCTTATTTTCCTTCTCTTCTGTTCTTTTGTTCCTTTGTTTTTGTTCTTCCTTTTCGTTTTGCTTTTGCTTTTAGTGTTTTCCTATGTTTGTTGAGTGTGTGTGTGTGTGTGTGTGTGCTTGTTCTGTGATTTGCATAAGCGGCTTCAGAGGGCGGTTTTTCGGACGATTGTTATGCAGCGCGTGGTGCGGTAGCGTGACGCGTAGCTTTTCCTTGAAGCTTAAAATAGAAATGCCAACTTAAGACAAAAAGGACTTCATTTTATTTTCTGTCAAGTGAGCTGTGAGGATGTGTGTGTGCGTGTGTGTTCGGGGCGGGTGTTTTGCTGCTGAAGTGTCATTAAATGAAGTGGTTTCCAGCTTGACGAGTGCGCTAAGAAAAGGTTCCACAAATGAAGTGCTCTCTGCGGGTGTCGCTCGCGCTCTCTGCTGCGCTGGCAGCCGGCTGCAGCTGGTGGAATTTTTCGGGTGCTCTTCATTCGTTGGGCCGAATTTCAATAACAAAGTCTGGCGATGCGACTGCGATTCTGAGTGGACGTCACGTGCTCAAAGAAGCTTAGGAACTCATCTTCTGTGCTGCGTCTTCGGTTGATGAAGTGATGACGATGTTGACGTTGGGACATGAATATGAAACACAACAGCAACAACACAAAGCAAACAACAACAACAACGAAAAATAAGTAACCAAACCAACATACGAACGCATACAAACAGAAACAAACGGAAGCCGCATCAACCAACCACCACCGATACTCCTCCCCATCCTCCCCCTCATCGCGGAACACATGCCGCGCGTATTTTTTCGGCCATGTGCGCGTCATTTCATAATCTATCGTATCGTATATCGTATATCGTATATTCACCTGCGCTGCAGCGACGCCGCGGCAGCTTCTTACCTGCTCCGCTGTCTTCAGAAGGTTCTCGATCTCGAAGCTGCTGGTCCTTGAGGTCTGTTTGGCGCCCTGCGGCGTCGTCAGTTGCAGGGCGGGCTCCGCAGACGACGGCGCCGGCGAGCTCTCGGCTTCTGGCGAGTACAAATCCTTGCCGGTGCCATCTGTTGTGCCGGAAAGAAGACAGAAACAAATCAGTGAGATAATTCGAGTAACTGAGATGTTAAGAGATAAGATAATAAGATGAGATAAGCTAAGATAAGAGGAGATAAGCCAAGAAACGAGGCGAATTCATTAAGGAAAACATCCGGATTTCCCAATAATCGATCTTATAAATATTCAGAGTCAGATGGGTGAGTATACGCGAATGTGTGTGTGTGTGTGTATGTGCGTGTGTGTATGTGTGCTTTATTAATTCATCTGCGTTTCTATCTGCTTTAAATTTTTCGTTTTTCTGTTTGATGCAAGTTGATTTTGAGCACTTCGCTGGGTTGGAACGAGTGCATCGTTACGCAAGAAGACGATGCATACCACTCTATGGTTTCTATGGTGGTGGAGAGGGGGTCTCCACCCCTTCCTTAACTGTATGTATGTGCAATACACAGAAGTGCATCCTTGTATTTGTGCGTGTTTTTCGGTGTTTATTTGTGATTTTTGTGTGTTTGTTTTCGTAATGCTGAATCTTGTAAGAATTTCATTCTCGCTTCGGAAAAGTTTCCCGAAATTGTCTAAAACCACGCCCACACTTCTGAGCAACTGCTGTAAAAGTTATTCGCGAAGAAAGGAAAAACAACCACGAGTTAAGAGAAAACTTGGAAAAATATGTTCTCATATCTCGGAAAATATTTGAAGAGCAGATTTCCAAAGTTTTATTTTGAATTGCTTTATAAACAGTGTTCTATGCGTTTCTGTGTCTGCGTCGGTGTGACTGTGAAGTGTTTGTATGTGTGCGTGAGTGCGTGCGTGTGTGTTTTTGTAGGGAGAAAAGTTGTTTGGTTAAAAAAACTTGAAATGCGAAGAGTGGCAGAGTTGCAAGGGTTAACTTTGTATCCCTCCTTTTTTCCTTTCTATTTAAATTTAAACATAATCTGTTGGCAACAAAAGCAACCAGACGCTTAAAAGTGTGTTCAAACTTGAATTCTATTGAAATTAAAGGATCTTGGGACATTCGGAATTTAAGAATCATCACAAAAAAAAACACCGTAACCGTAAAAATTCGAAGAAAAACTCCTCCACGAAGTCTGCAGTTAAATATTTAAGTCGAACTCGAAGTTGAGGTAAAAAAGGAAGTGAAACTTGCAGCCAAACAGCTAAAAGGTCCTTTTGGACTACTTAGACGACGATGGATGTGTGTGTGTGTGTGTGTGTGTGTGTGTGTAGTTCTCCATGGACAGCATTTTAATGGCTCTGACTGTCTGTCCTTCAGCATGTCTGTCGTTATTTTTTTTACTAATTACGACGTTCAAGCAAAGCTTTTCACCAAACAACAAACTAAGAAACAACAAAAAAAAAGGAATTTAAAAGTTGTGAAGGTGTTCGTGTGTGTGTGTGTGTGTGTTCGTGTGTATCAAGTGTGAGATAAAGAAATAAAACGTAAGGAAGAGAAAAAGCAGAAAAACACATGCAGAAAGCATTTAAAATATCGCGTTGAGTTGAGGTGAGAGTTGAAGAAACTTGAAAATGTTGAAGCGGTTGAAAACTCGGTTAAAAATAAAACAAGAAAAAGGAAAAAAAAGGAGAAAAGAGGGGGGGGGGGGGGGTTCTTCCTCTCAACTTTCGGAAATAAGATGAAAACAATTCAGGAGAAAGAAGGAAACTTTTTCGTTAAGCGAAGAAACCTCATATTTTTAGCATTTTTCTTTTTTATTTTCCATGTTTTCCCCGTTTTGGAACAGAAGAAGAGCTGTTTTGCTAGTAGTTTGATTACGCTGAAGATGGTGATTACGAAGAAAGGCCTTCTCTCGGTTTGAGGGACTCAAAGTTACGTCTACAGTCATTCCGGCATTTAAAGGAACTTCAATGAAGTCGTCGTCGCCACCGCCGTTGCGCCTGCCTTCTGTCCGTTCAAATTGTTTCTGGGGCCGGCAGCCACTCGTCAAAAGTGGGCAAATAATTTTAGCAATTTTCTGCTCGTCGAGGGACCCAAGCGAGCTTCCGCATTCGTGGGGTTCATTGAAGTTATTCGTGGGCACAGAACAAGTGCATGTACGGCTGTCAGTATGTCTGTCTGTATGTGTGTGCATGTGTGTGCTTGTGTGGTCTTATTTTATATGGTTACTGGCATATTTCGCAGCTGAAGTTACGTACAACAGTGGTTCAGTTTACTTGAAACGCTGCAAACTGTTCATAAACATTTTTCAAAATACGCATACTTACGAAAACAACAACACCAACAACAACAACAACCGCATCAACGAATTGTGCGCAACTAAAGCAGCCGAGCGTCAACAAGGACGATTAAGGAATGCATGAATAAATAATAATAATAATAATAAAATAGAAAGAAATACTACAACAACACTGATCCACAACAGCTGAGAACAACTTCAGAAACGACTGACAACAACAACTGCGATACTAACAACAACAACAACAACAACAGGAAAACAAGCAGCAAAAGAGATCGACTAACAGCACACACACACACACACGTATTTATACAGCTACCGAAGCGCACACACGCACATTTAAATAATAAGTTGCTGCCGACGCTTGTTTTTAATAATAACAATAAATGTTGCTATGAGTGTGAGTTGTTTTTGCTTGTTGTTGTTACAATTGCTGATTACTATTGTTGCTGTTCTTGCTTTTTTGCTCTTGTTTGCAAGTCAAGCTACGCAACAAATGTAAAATTCCAACTAAAAGTGCCACAACTTTTAAATAGTTAATATAATGAATATTGAATGAATGAATGAATGAATATTTAAATGAATGTCTCAGTGAATGTCTCAATGAATGTCTAAATGAATGTCTCAATGAATATCTAAATGAATATCTCAATGAATGTCTCAATGAATGTCTCAATGAATGTCTAAATGAATGTCTCAATAAATGTCTAAATGAATGTCTAAATGAATATTTAAATGAATGTCTCAATGAATATCTAAATGAATGTCTCAATGAATGTCTAAATGAATGTCTCAATAAATGATAAATAAATATATTAACTAAATGATTATTAACAAATAACTGCAATGTTAGTCAATACTTTGTAAGTAAACATGAGAAATTATATTGAAAATAGTGAAGGAATGCAAAATACGTAAAAAATAAAAGAGTAATAATAAATAATATACAAAAAATTAAATAAATATATAAATAATATGATATTTTTTGCAACGAAAACAATAGAAGTGGTTTTTCTCTTCTAAAGAATATTTGAAGTACTGTAATAATATGTATATGTATGTACTTCATCAGTACAAAAACAACATTTATCATACATATTTAAAGCATTAAGGCTTAAAGCATCTACAATGGAGGGTATTCATATTTTATACTGTCACTAAAAGTGGTCCAGCGGCAGGCGACTTGGACGCCATCATCGAGTGAGTGTGCTTGAATGTTTACATGACCGAATGTGATGGGATTGTTTTTGGCCTGAGCTATGAAATCCGTTGGCAACATTTGAATATGTTGCTAGTTAAACGAAGCGCGCGAGTTCAGCAAAAGTTGCGTGCTCTAAACTAATTAGTTCCGGTCGCAGAAACAGAACTACGACAGCGACAATTAGTGGTTGCTGATTGTGCATAGCTGCACACACACACACACACACACACACACACACATACATATACATACGATCCTTATAGTCACCAGCAACAGCAACAGCAACAACAACAGCAACAGCAACAGCAACAGCAACAACAACAGCAACAACAACTAAAACAGTAGCTGTAATAATAATTAAGCTACTACGGGGTTTGTTGTTGTAATTTTAGTTGTTTCTGTTGTTCTTATCAATTTTATAAACACTCATAAATGAGGGTTGACAGGGGGTTGCGAAGGAAGGAGGGAGGGGGGGGGGGGGGGGTGCAGCCGATGCACGGGCCAGTAGACAGGTCAAATCACTCCACGATCAACCCATGGACACAGCTGAAGTACGTTTGAGTGGCTGTTGTTGTTGCTTTTGCTGTTGTTGACACGTCCACGTGGTATCTAGAATAGTTTTGTGCATGCATGCATGTCCGTCAACTTACTCCAACCGGGCGCGGGCACGATCAGCCCGGAAATCATCTCCTCACTCATGACCGGCGGATCCGTGGGCGGCGGTGGACACACCAATGAATCAATCATGTCGTCGGTGACGCGCATGATGCCGACCAATTCCGGCGGCTCGGTACGTGATGAGCTGCAAGATACAAAAGAGAGAGAGAGAGAGAGAGAGAGAGAGTCAATTAAAAGTCCAGTAATTTAGAGGGAAAAACAGTATTAAAAGTTTAAACAGGATTAAGTTGGTGTGTGGAATAAATAAGCGAGGATAAAAGGTCAGAGCAACGCGAAGGACTGAATATTTGTGGACCGGTCCACACACACACACACACACACACACACACACACACACACACACACACACACACACACACACGTTGATCGCTGCTGTTGAATCATTCTTTCCACTCGAATTCGCTGTCGTCGTCGTTGTCCTCGTCGACTCGAGAAAGATAATGAAATTCATTTCTAGCACTTCGACCGGACTGAAGTTTGATTGATGGATGTGCGAAGTGAGTGCATGAAATTAATTTGACGCTTGAAGTTGTGACAACTTATCGCAGCGTCCACCAACCAACGAATTGACTACACGTTTTTACAACTGTTGCAATCCACTTGCAACTGAAGTATCGGGAAAGGAGGGAGAAGGGGGGGGGGGCGGGGGGGGGGGATGGGTAGGTAAGTAAGCGGCATTGAAGTAAGCTTCAGTTTACTTTAAATAAACAATAACGAATAATTTGTATCTTCTTTCCCTGCCACTTCTTATTTTTTCCTTCCCTTTTGCCTTTCCTCTTCTTGTTATTTTTCTTTCTCTTCTTAATTTATTTCTGCTTTAAACCGTTTTTAAACATCACTTTAGCTAGCTTTCAAATTCTGTGTATGTATAATCTTTAGAATCTCATTAGAAACAGATTAAAGCAAAAGCGAGCATAAAATATAAACTCGCATACATACACACACACGCACACACACACATACGAGTATGCCCGGGAACAAATTAAGGACACCAAAGACACGCTTTGAAGTAAAAGCATGGTTGAGAGACAATAATATTGCGCAATACACAGCAGAATGTATAGCAGAATCAGGGACAGGGCATCAGGACGAGGTCAGAATATCAGAACAACACGGAATCCGGACGGAAGGCTTCAGGTCCTGCTGCTCACGATTCCCTCGAAATGTACAGGAGTAGATACGTGTCTATGTATGGCTCACTGTATCGTGTTGAATCACGTCAGCTCTTTGAGCTGTCGTCTTCTTCTTGCTTTCCGCTGGCGCTGGAGTCTCTCACATAATTAGAATATCTGATCTGACCCGCTTACAAACAAACTTTGAGCTCCGAAACAACAGATGGTCGTGAGAGAAGGTCGAAGGTCGCCGGTGGAATGGGAACCTCAGAGGAAGCAACAAACACAAATTCAAAGACGATTAAAGAAAGAGAGAGAGAGAGAGAGAGAGAGAGAGAGAGAGAGAGAGAGAGAGAGAGGGAGTGCAGCGTTCACACCTACCAAGTACACACACACATCCAAACATTGAAGCATCTGTTGTTGTGGCTGAATGAAGCGCACCGGGAGTTTAGAGGTAGTTGACGCATTCACACACACACACACACACTTGCATTCACACTCTCACTCTCTGTATCTCTGTCTCTCACTCTCTCTCTCTCTCTCTTCCGCTCCATACCAAGGCAGCCCCTTATTATTTCTTCATCCTTTCATTCAGTGACGCTGCACTTAATAAGAAATGAAATTTAACTTTCGTTGAATATACTTTGAATGTTCACACACTTTGTTTCCAAGTGTGTGTTTCTCGGAGTGCAATAAATAGCTTAACCCCGCCTACCCGTTGCGACTTCCTTGTTCCTGGCACTACTCTTCTCCTCTCCTTGCAACGTCCTTTCGTCCTTGGCATTAATTGTATTCAATGGTTTTTGTAATAAAATATTTTGGATGCAGATGTTATACCAGTGCTTGTATTTCATTAATGCATTCGTGTGAGTGCGTGTGTGTGTGTATATTGTTTGTGAATGTGTGTGTACTCGTATATGGTACGTATGTTTGTGTGTGTGTGAAAACTTAATCCTAAAATTGTTGGGCATCTTGTTGCCCTACTAATTATGGTGAGATTCTGTTATTTGCAATACAACACTAATGCTATCATTATTTTTCTCACCTTCTCGATTCCTCCCTCGTACTCCCTCCCTCTCTTCTGCTTATTATTTCCGTGTATTCGTGTGTTTGTGTGTGTATTGTATAAATATTACTCGTAATTAGATTTTAAGACTTAGGATTGTGATTATATTGTATTTCACCAGGTTTTCGATCAAACACTCGTAATTGTGATCAGAGGGAAAGCGAGAGAGAGAGAGAGAGAGAGAGAGAGAGAGAAAGAGCAGAAAAGCGATAAATCATCATGGACAGAAGATAATCAAAGAAGGGAAAAATCAAAGAAATAGAGATCAAAGATAATATTATAGAAGGAGGTAAAAGAGAGTTGAGCAGAGATTGAAGAGGGCGGATATCCAAGAGAGATTATAGAGGATTATTAATATGCATAGTAAAGAGAAAAACCTCAGATAAGATACTAGAGAACGGTAGAAAAGAAGGATCAAAGAGAGTTTCTTCCAGAGAGCCATCAGAGCGATGAGATGTTACAGAGGATGGTACGGAGAGTCAGTAGAGCGAGAAGGGGCTCATTCAGGGTAATAGTAAGAAAAAGTGCAGCTAGAGTGAGCGACAGGGAGAGAGGATTGAGGATAGAAGAGGCCGGTGCACTTAAATAATAGATTCCTAGTGATTTCTCGAAAATATGCACGCAAAACTAACGCAAAAGCTCCGAGATACAAACACACAATACTGCATGAATACGCATGCAATACTGCAATACTGCAATAACTGTGTTTCTAAAATCATTGAACTGAATAAATGCTCGAGATTTGATAGGGTCTGTAGACCGAAGGTATTCAGAATCATTCAAACTATGCACAACAAAGCTTTATTAATTAGCAGGGGCTCGTAGGGAGAAGAAGAGGAGTAGAAGGGGGAGTAGAAGGAGTTGCAGAAAGGAGAGAGAGAGAGAGAGAGAGAGAGAGAGGAGAGCAATTAAAATATCAGAAATGTTTTGGTGTTCGGTTTTCTGTCGGATTTTTTATTCGTTTTTTCTGTTCGGGTTTCTCATGGTTAACATTTTTCTAATATATTTTCTAAATACATCTAAAAATAAGTTTTCAAATTTTTGCTTTAAATTTCGTTATTTTTATAAAATTCTTTGCATTGCATAATTTACTTTATGATTTCTTATGATCTTTATGGTTCTCTTATGCATTTATGGATATCATCAGAAGCAATCACAGACCAATGAATAAATTCACCTTTCAACCTAGCAAAATAAATCATGTTTTCATTAATTACGCAACTGCTAGGGTCAAGGAGTGGAGCTTCCACCCTGCGTCGGAATGACACCCTGTACAATGAATTACAGTTGCTGACTTAATTTCCCTCGAGTAACATTTCAGGACCTTTAAGTTGGCCATCGTCGCCCTCCTCATCGTCGCCCTCCTCATCGTTGATTGGTTGAATCGATCGTTTCTTAGCACTCGACTCGAAGGACTGCTAAAACTTGAATTAATTTCCGAACAACTTGGATAGAATCACACAGACGGAACTTACGGGGGGAAGTAAACAATCACAAATACACTCATACAAATATACACTCTTTTCTCACAGCTTCCACACAACCACAAAAATGTCACAAGTTGTAAGCAAGAAATATGTACAAAGTGGATCCTTTACGAGTGAGGGAAGGAGGTACAAATGAAACGAAGATCCTGTAGAAAATCAAGATGTTTCTTCCCTTCTTTCTCTCTCACTCAGTCTTCCGCTCTCTTTCGTTAGTTTTTCTGAAAATGAAGATTTCCGATGAAGTGTTTCTTGAGAACAACCGATAAAATTGAATATAAAATTTGGACGATTTGTTTTTCTGTGTGTCCATGTGATATGTGCGTATGTGTGAGTGTGTTTGTGTCGCTGCAAATAACAAGCTGAATTGCAGCGAAGTGAGGAATTCCTGCTGATAACGACGACTGTATTTGTTGTCATCTGGGGAAAGCTTGGAATTTCATTTCATGTTTCTGTGCTTGTGTCTTTGTATTGAATCTTTGTACTGAAGTGCAACATATGCTATCGAAGATAATCAGTTTAGAAAACTTGTTGTTTGAGTTCTTCTTCTACAGAAAACCCATCAATTCTAGAAGAGGCGAGAGCATGTTGTTTGTTGTTGCTTTATATTTGTTGCAAACAGGAAGAAAGTGTTGTCTATTGACAGTTATTTAAGTTTGATGAAAATTTACGATTTCATTCTCTCATCCTCTCCACTCCCTTCATCCCAGCTGCACTCTACTCCCCTCCTCTCTACTCCTCTGCAGTAAAAACAATAACAAAGGGAGAATAGAATAGAATCAGTTTTCCAGAAATCTATCGTAATAAAATAAATGACACTATAAAATCACACACACATGTGAAGGGCAAATCGATATCATTACTCAGATTCTCACTCAATAATATACTCATTCTGCTGATTCGAAGAAAATGAAGAATAATGAGAATAAAGTGGAATGGAGTTGAAGTTTACAAAACGAGAAAACAAACAGCTTTCAATCGAAAAAATTACGTCATGTGATTAGTTCTTTAGTAGTTCTTAAGTACCACAACATTTAACAATGGAGCTGCAAACAACTACGACTATCAACGCCATCACACATCCCTCCGGCCCTCCGGCCCCCAGCCCACGCAGTTTATTGATTGTTAAGCCATTCAACGATCCAGTTTTTCATTCTCTCGACTCAACTGTTGAGCATTAAACACTTTGAGTATAACAGCTAATAAAATCCCATTTGAACTCCTCATAAAGTAACCGTAAAGTCTCTCCTTGGGGATCACATAGCCACCGAGCCAGGGAAGGACTCAGAACTGGGCACAGCCAACAGGACCCTTAAGTTGCTGTACCTTTTATGAGGTGTCTGCCCGAATGCTTGTGGGTTGTTATGCTTGAGCAAACACAAGTAGCATCCGGACAGGAGATGGTTCCCTTATCTATTTGTGTGTGTGTGTGTGTGTGTGTGTGTGCGTTGTTACGTGCTTTCGTTACAGAATCAACTACTCATTAAACAAACTTCTAGCGAACAACGAAAGGAGCAACGATGCTTGTTCCCAGTAAATATCCTGCAGGTTTGTTGGGCTTTTATTTGCTTCAAACACTGTATGAGTTCATTGGAGGAAGAGTTATAGATTGCAAGGAAGATATACACAGAGAGAGGGAAGAGAGGGACGAGAGAAAAAGAGGAGGGGAAGAGAGGAAGGTGCAAATTGAAAGAATATGCAAATAACTTTAATTGAGAAGCACATTCGTCCTTACTTCGTAAAAGGAAGCAGTCACTCACTCACTCCCTAGATACTTATTAGCACATGTTTATATAAACTGAATGGGAATTCTATGGTTGCGGTTCCTTCATAGCTAATTTAGTACTATTTGTTCAGCGAGACCTAAAAGTATGCCACGATATTCAGTGCAGGTTCAGATATCAACTAAAATAATCAACTAAGTATGATTTAACTGCAACTTTTATGACATTTATAATAATTTGTACACTGATAAAAGTAATCGAACATGATTCATTCACATTGAATTCTTCCTTCATTCCTTCAGCAGTTTATTCATTCATGAATAGTTTACATGGGTATTTTTTCTCTTTAATTCACTAAATATTCTTGTGGGATGAAAAGAAAGTATTCCGATTTAAAGTCAGTCATCTACTGCTGACTTTTGAATTTGCGACATTGTACAATAACTAGTTTAAATCGCTTTGAATATGTTCAAAGTTGGGCAAGGATTTTCAAGGATTCAAGAAATATTGATGGTTTCCTTCCTTATCTCACTTTCAATGGAAAACTTCGAATTTTCTCGAAATCAGAAGTGAAGGAAAAAGTAATGGAAAGAGGAAGAGAGAGAGAGAGAGAGAGAAAAAGAAAGAGGAATTTGTTCAGGAACTTATGATGAGTTAGTTTAACTGGATGACTTGATTGCTATTTCAGACAGGAATCCAAGCAGCTTCGATGCCTTTTTTCCTTCTTCGACTATCTTGAGACTGAACAGAGTTGAAAGCATCACAAAAAATTCTAATTTGAAACCAGAAATAATATCTTTACTACTGCTATCAAAATCCTTTCAAAGATTCGCTAGTAAAAAGTAGAAGCTTTAAACACTTCAAGCTTCAATTAGTTGGAGAGAATACAAGAGACTTCAATTGGAAGATCGGTAGAATCGTTCGTTGAATTCAGTATTCAAGCCTTTACTTTAGTTTCTTTCATTTTTAATCCCCGGCTCTAGCAAACTGAAAGCATTCCCTATCTTTTGCTAAGCATTCTTAATTAAGTTACGATAAAACATCTTCTTCTTTATGGTGTTTATTTTAACGATGAAACTTTAATTAAAAAATGAATACATCCATAAAATTCATATCTCTCTTTCTCCCTTTACAATCATTTCATCCATTTATCAATTCTGAAGTTTATTTGAAACAATCCATAGACTTCTCGATATCGAATCGTATTAACAACAAAAGCATCAACTGAATCCTTGCGTATCTTTTGTATAACACTAAAGCACTGACTTGGATAAACAAAGGATGTATAAAGTCCGTTCTGTTAGAATGAATCGAAGCATATTTTTGTTGTCGCCGCAATGAACACTGAATGAATGGTCGCTATGAATAAATAATTCAAAGCACCAGCAACGGCACCATCATCGGCACCAGATCTGGTACCGGCACCCGTTCTGGTATCGTTACTGGTACCTGCACCAGCGCCTCCCCCCGCAGCCTCACTTACCGCATCATCATGCACAACGACTGCTCTTCCTGCAACACGCTCTCGAGATACATCATGTCCAGATCCGATACGATTGCGCCATTGATAACCATTATTTCGTCTCCCTTGATGATGCCTGTAATGAAGAAGAAGAAGCAAAGGAGGAATGAATAACAAAGAGCAGATGAATGAATAAGTACAATTTACAGAGAGAAAAACAAAAGAAGCAAATTAAGAAAAAACCACACAACTAAGAGACCCAAAAAATCATGAAGACTCTAAAAAAAAATAAAATAAGACAAATCATGTTTCGGGTCACATCAAGAAGAGAACGACGAAGAAGAAGAAGAAGAACATCTTAACGAACAAGATGATGATAAAGAAGAAGACGAGGAGAAGAAACACAATGGCTGTGAAGGATAGACGACGAATAAAAAGAAAGCCGACACAAAACATCGCCAAACAACAGCTGAAACATTTTTGACGAACGAACGAAACGACGAGTAGACGGAACGAATGAACAATCAAGCGAATGAACGAAGGAGCGAATGAGAAAGCGAATACTTTGTTGCATTCGTTGCATGAACGATTGTTTGCTACTTTTGTTGCATGAATGAAAGAATGAAAGTGAAGAATAAACCAGAAAAAACACATACACACACACACATATGTACATTCACACTCATACACACTCATACACGATTGCATATGATCTGAGAGGCTTTCATACATAAAACTATGTTCCATTATTGTTCATTGCTCATGTAGTTGTTGTTGCTTTTTACTGTTCCCATTGAGCAGGTGAGCGAACAAAGCTTAAGTAATTCAAGTGAAAGGAAAGGAGAAAGAAAAAAGGACGAAGCAGAACAAGAGTGGCAAATGAAGAAAAGTCTACAATAGTAACAAAGGCAAAAACCAACAACAAATCCAACAACAAGAACTGCAACAATAGCATTGAGCAATATAGTCGAATAAGTGTGCCAGAGAACGTACGTATAATCAAAGTAGGCGTGGCCGGATTCATGTTATCAAAGATGAACAATACGAACAACACACTTAAGAATACACTTAAGAAAAAAACGGGAAGCGTGAAGAAGGGAAAGAAGAAGAATAAGAAGACGTGGTGCAAGCAGAAGAAGAAGAAGATAGAGAAGACGAAGAAAAGCTACAAAAAGTAGAGTGTAGAGAAAGAAAATGAATGCGGATATAAAATAAAGGAAAAAAACCAAAACTGGAGAAAAAAAATTTAATAAAATAAAAAGTTGCACAAGAATACAGGACAAAAAGGAAAAAATAAGAAAAAAGAAATAATTTAATAGCAAAACAAAACGAAAGAAACAAAAAATAAGGAAAGAAATTTAAGAAGAAAAAAAGAAAAAGAAACGGAACAAAACAGAGATTAAAAATAGAGATGTATAGGGTGGGCCATCGCCTGGTTTCTTTTTGAATGCAAGGATGAATTTAAAAATAATTAAATTAAATGGTTAGTTAAATTAATTAAACAATTAAATTAGTTGAATGATTAATTAATCGTAGTCGATAAAAAAAATGATGATGATTTTAATCATAATCATAGATCTTAATCATAAACAAAGTGAAGATTTCGAAGCAAGATTGTTGTTGGTGTTCTTTAATGTGAAAAGTTCACTTTAATGTTTAAAGATTGCTGAAATATATTGAGTTATTTCCCAGAGTACTTCACAACAATCGGAGACTTAAAGAGTAATGTTAGTAATGAAGCAGTGTTATTGAGAGAAAGAAAATCAACAACAACATCGTAATAACACTTTCTGCTGTTTTTTTTTTCATCTCTTTACTTTAAGCAAAGCTTCAAAGTAATAAAAACAAAGCAAACAGAAAAAATATCGAAACTTCTAAAAAAGCGTTGCAATATTCAGTGGATGGAAAAATAGAACCCAGAAACAACACTTTGCATCAGTTTAAAATATGAAAAAAGGAGCTCTTTTGTTGACTTTTTTTGAGGGGGACGAGGGGGATTTTTCTTTAAGGACTCTCCTCCCTGCTTTCGATCTATAAAAACAAAGCGCTCGACTGATTTTCTTTCATAATTTGTAGCTGCTGTCAGTTTAACAACAAGCTAAAAGTTGACATTTGCATTTGAAGCACAGGAAGTCAACCGAAAGTGAAGAGTACATCAAGAGTACACGCACACAGACACACACGGCTACACACAGACACTCAAAGATTCAAGCACAAGAATATTTTAGACGTTCGATGAATAGCTAAAGGATGAGTTTGAGGGACAGGGCGAGAGCGAGAGCGAGAGGGAGACGCAGAGGGAGAGGAAGCGAGAGACGCTCGTCGAATTTTTGAATCAGCTTCAGTTTCAGTTTCTTGCTGATCCGTCGTTAACGCTGACGCAAACTCCACGACGCAACGCGGCGTAGCGCACGGGAACCTCTTCAGGAAGCTGATGAACCTGAATGCCTGAGCTGAACTGGAAAAGCCATTAAAACATGCAAAGTAAACTCCAAAAAAACAGGGAAAATATTAAGAATTTCGCAGGCAAGTGAAAGATGCGGAAAAGCAACGAAGGGAGGAAGAAGAGACAAAGACACAAAGTGAAAATGTAGGAGAGGGAGGGGCATAGGAGGGCGAGAGAGAGAGATGATGGTTTTGTTGTTGTTGTCTAGCGTCCTTCAATGAAATCGCGGCATGCGTCAAGTTGAGTGATTCACCGGAAGACACGAAAAGAACAACCGAAAACTTTATCCCATCTCTTGGCCCTCAACTCTGTTTCCCAACCCAACCTCCACCCCCCCGAAGTTTTAATCTAACTGATTGAGCAGCAGCAACTACAATGAAGCGTTCTGTCTCTCTCCCTCTTTCTCTCTCCTTCTCTCTTGGGCAAGAATATATTCAAGAAAATCGTTGCATACTTCGAAGCTTTGGAAAACACATATTATTATAATATTTTGTATAAAGTTAGCGGAAAAGAGTTTCAGAGAAGCATTAAAAGCTGAAATAAAAGCAGAAGAGGAGAAAGAAGAAGAAGAAGAAGAAGAAGAAGCAGTTTAAGCTTCATTTGATGCAACAGAAGCAGCTGAAAAGAAGACGCAGCTTCAGCAAATTTTGTTTGCATGTTTTAAGAAGCTGACAAACAGTTTATGAATGCATTTCATGAAAGAATGTGGAAAGAAGTGTTTGACTCTCTCTCTCTTTTTTCCATCTCTCTCCCTCTCTCTCTTTTTTCAACTCTCTCTGTCTCAATGTACGTGTGTTTGTGTATGTAGTCGATTGATCTGTCCAACTTGGAGAAAAACCTATTTAGTTCTATTAAGGTCGCAGAGAGAGAGAGAGAGAGAGAGAGAGAGAGAGAGAGAGAGAGAGAGTGAGAGGGACAGATACATACTCAGTTATTTTTAAATATTATTTATTACTAGAGGAACGAAGGCGACATCAAACAAAATAAAGAAACTCCTTCTTATTATTATTGTTGGTGTTGTTTTTTGATGTTTGTGTTGTCCTTGTTGTTATTGTTGTTGTTGTTGTTGTTGTTGTTGTTGTTGTTGTTGTATTTGTTGTTGTTGGTCCTGGATCCGATCTCCGTGCTCTTAAAAAAGTACGCTTTGCCAACTGACGAGCTTCAAATGCAACGATTTTGTTAACATGTATGAATGAATGTCATTTTAGATAAACGCATGAGTGTCTCTGTGTGTGTGTGTGTGTGTGCGAGTGTGTGTATATGTAAATGTCTCAATGTGTGTCAATGCATGTGTGTGTTTTTGTGTCTGTGCTCTGCATCAATTTTTGTTCGTTTTTATTGCATTGTTTCTGCAGCAGCATCGAGTTTTAAAGATAGTTTTACTTCTAGTTTTTCTCGTTTCTTCCCCTGTGTCCCCTTCTGTCTCTTTCTCTCTCTCTCCGATAGGATAGCCACCGAGCACAAGCAACTACAGGATTTGTTTTTGTTTTTAGTCCTGTGAGGACATTCGTGAGCACCCTCAACATGTTGCCATTGATGCGTGTATCGGAGAGCGGCGACTCCTTTACAACTCTTGAGCTTTTTTCATTCGAGTTTACGTTCAAGATTTCTGCATTTAAGAATTTAAAACTATTTCAGTGTATGCATTTATTTTGTAATTGTACAAATGCAAATTTCACTGTTAATTGCAGCTGAAATGTGGTCGTTGTATATATACTACGTGTATATCCAATATATGCACATTGAACGAGAACGAAAGAGCAAAAAAGGATGGAAATCAATTCCAGAAAATTAAAAGAGACACAAATTTCATTATTTATTCTCACTCGAAGCGCAGTCGGAGCAGCGAAAAGAATTTCAATGCTGGAAATTAAAAGAGCCGAAGTTGAATTCATTAAATTAAGTGAAGTGTTGAGGAGGGGGGGGGGGGTGGGGGAGGGGGCGAGAGGGGTGAAGGAGATAAGGGATATAATACACACACACACACTTTCACCCGCATCGTGGGTCCAGCAAAATGCATGTAAAAGCATCCTGCATCAAAAGCAGAGAACAACAACAACAACAAATACACTGTGTACATAACAACAGCTACACTATGAAGAATCGACAACAACAACATTTTAAATTTATCCAAAAATAAAGCTGTAAACTATCAACAAGAGACTTGGCCCGATCTTGCGTTGGCGTTGGCAACGCGACCAACTCCTCGGTGGGGCCAAATTAAAAAGTTAGCACTTTTGCTGGAAATTAACGACTGCTCCAGGATACTCACAGGATATAAGATCGTGTTGACAGCAATTTATTTGACAGCAACAGAGGCAGTCAAACGAACACCCAACACCAACAACAACAACAACAACAACGACAACAGCACCAAAAATTATAGCTGATTGCTGAGGGGAAAACTTTTCTAATTAATCTTTTATAAAAAATCAAATAATCACGCCACTTTTTTACATTCTTTTTTACTTTATATCATTTCCGCTTCTAACTCAACTAAAAACACTGTATCGCGTCCTCTGTTAGTTGAACTCTCGTCCTCACTCTCTCTTTCTTGGCCTCCTCTCGCTCTCTCGCTCTCTCGGTTTCTGTTAATCTTGTCACGCGTCGTTTTTGACCTCTTCATCATAAATATTCTCAACACAGTGTTTGTTGTTGCTTAGTTAAAGTAGTTAAGGTTTTCGTGAGAGTGGACAGAATGACGAGAACAGTTAACATACAGCGATAGAGGGAGAGAGGGAGAGAGGGAGAGTGGGAGAGAGGGAGAGAGGAGAAGAGAGGGAGAGAGGGAGAGCGAGGATAGAAAGTGAGGGAGATGGAGGGAACCTTGTCGTAAGATTCAATCCCGGATTTTGACCGATCGGACGGTTGCTTTAATCTGTCTGTCGGTGAATCCTTCGGTTGGTCGGTCGGTTGGTCGATCTGTTCATACGTCATAGTTTTTGTATTAAAAAAAGTTGCTTTTTTTAACTGCTAAATTTACTAAAGTTTTTCCGCGTCTTCACTCGACTTTGAATTTAATTTTACTTGAATGTGAATGTTTTTCCATTTTGTCTTTTTCCCCCCAATAAAATGACTGTTGCTGGGAATTTAAACTTCCAATAAAAGCGGGTGGAAAGTGGTTCCCGTTTATGTTTCGTCAGATGACGTCGGATTCAATTACACGGGCCATGGGAGGAGGCACTACAACGCCATCGCTGGAACCTGCACGGTCAGTGAAGAGGGCAAAAAAGCACCAACCATTTCGTCGCTGGGCTGCCCTTTAATGCGATTTCAACTCGCTCCACACTCACTCACGCACTCAGTGATGCCGCCGTCATCATGTTCGCCATGCAGAAGATCGTTCGGGGGCGTTGAAGCGTCACTCGCCCGGGTGACAATCTAATTAAAAGCCGATTACCGGCCTGTTATTCCGCTGGGTTACATTTGAACTTACTTTTCATCAGCGCTTCATCAAGTTCGGGCCCCATTCGAGGCGCGAAATTCGCAGTCACAAAAAAAGGCGCGACACTTTTAAACGAAACGAGAAACCGGACTTCAGTCTGTTCGATTGGTCGTCCGTCAGTCGGTCGGTCTTGATTGTTCCTCAGAGTCTCGTATCACTCAAAATGCTGCACTCAGCTACTCACCGTTATGCATGGCGACGCTTTTGTCCTCCACGCGACTCACGTAGCAGCACAGCTCGTCCTGGCGCTCGGCGTTCTCGATCAGTTCCGCCTCCACCGAGAAGCCCCACATCTGCTCCAGGGTCGTCCGCTGCAGCTCCACTTGGTACAGGATCTTCATGCAGACCTCGACGAACTCGTGGTTGTGCAACTGAAAGCAGAGGAACGGAGAGGAGAGGCAACTGATTAAATGGATATTCAGAGGTATATTCAGTGTATTGCAGTTTGTTGCGAGCGGAAAGAGTGAAGGGAGGAACACCACCAGCGCCGCTCTTCACTCTTCCCAAAGAAGGACGGAGAAAAAAGATCGAAAGGAAGCCGCTGACAGAAGTTTTTCGTGGTTCCAACTTCAACATTATAAATGTTTCATGGATTGAATTGATTATTAACACACACAAATGCAGGAATAATACGCAGATACACACATATACATACATAATTTAATGTATTCTCGCATGCGTGTTTAATTTGTATATGAAATAATTTTGTGGTGATTTTAATTAAATTCGACATCTGATTTGAAGTTTGCATGTTATTAAGCATGTGTGTGTGCGAGTGTGGTTTGTGTTTCTGTAGACAGCCGCAGCGCGTTTCTGCGCTGTTTCCGGTTGCGCTTAAAAACGGACGACGCTCGAAGCTCAGCAACTGACTTCCGCTTAATAAACAATCATTTGACACAACATGATTAACTATGATTAACTAGTTTACGTTCCATTAATTTGTGTCAATAAACATTAATAAATAACAGCAGAAATATAAATAAATAACTCGTAAATCGATTGTCGAAGAGAAGGAAAAGCGGCACGAAACGCAACAGCGACAACAACAACAACAACAACAACAACAACAACAACAACAACAACATAAGAACTAAAACACTGAACAATTCTAACGATTTACGAGAGCCTATTTTAAGCTGGTGCGGAATTCGAAGCGTTTTGAGTGGGTTGAGCCAACAACAACGAAGCAAGAAGAATGTTTGGCTAATTTCACTAATTGGCTGATTTATCCACTGGCAGGTGAAAGCGACAGAGAGGGGGCGGGAGAGTGGGAGGGGGTATCTTCTGATGATCGAAATTTCGACTAAAACGCGTTGAAATCGGAAAATGAATACCAAAAACTTGACATTTAATAAATAATGCAGAATTAAAATGATAAAATTTAATGACCCAGAATAAATATAAAAATGTTTAAAGTGGTAACTTTTTTCGTCTAAAGTTTCTCTGCTCTCAAATGAAAGATTACAAAATTGTTTCTGTTGTTGTTTCTGTTGTTGGTTCTGTGTTTTTTTTTACATATTTATAGAGTACAGAAGAACACTGAAAAAACACAAAAAAAGTCGTTGTAAAGTTTCATAAAACTTCACTGCAAGGCAAAGAAGTCATACAAATGATTTAAAAGTTGCGTTGAGAAGTTTTGTTTTATAAAAAGTTTTGATTATTGTTGAGTTTTTGTGGTAGTTTCCATAAAAAAGTGATTTCAAAAACTGTGTGAAAAAAGAGCAACGACTTTTGAGAGTGTTCTTTAACAGAAGTTTCATGAATTAAATACTCTTTAAATAAAATGTGTTTGTACAGCAGAAACCAAGAAACACACAGAGAGAGCGAGAGAGAGAGAGAGAGAGAGAGAGAGCGTCTGTTGTCATGCGGAATAAATGTACCACAGGAAGCCACCGACACAGAAGTGGCATGTGCCACAGTAAAACAGCAATCAAACCGTTGATTGTTACCGCTGTGCTTCGTGTCGTTCCCCCTCCCCCTGCGTCTGCCTCTCTCGCTGCTCCTCTAAAGTTAACATTATAACCAGCGGGAGGTAGGGTCGGTGCCTCATCATCATGTAGAGCATGCATCCTGGCGGAAGTCGTTGAGGCGAGCGACCGAGTGAAGTCAAGAAACTCAAGCGAAAAGGCACGAAATTCAAGCAAGCAAGAGAAGAGATTTAAACATGTCAAGACAAATGAAGGAATGCGAATAACAAAAGCAAAACAGAAAAGAACCAAATTAAATAAAACAAGAGACAGCTACAATAAAGCGTATACACACACACACACACTCACACACTCACACATTCACACACTCTCGAGGATGCTTCGTAGCTGCACTGATTTCGCAGTTAAATTATTGTTAGGATTTCGGAGGAAACTCAGCTCAGCCGCTCAGCAGCAGACAACGCGAAATGTTTCGCAATTTCGCGTGCTTCTGTTTTACAATATTGTATAATATACAATCAGGAAGGAAGAAAGACAGAGCGATCTTTTCAGCCAGGTCGAAGTTCAGACACCCTACAGTAAGCGGTTCGAGGACAGAGCCGGCAACAGCGGAGGCTCACAAAGAAGCGGAGGAAACGAATAGCAATCATCTTAATAAATGTGTTCAATTCACTTTTAGTGCCTCCATAAGATTTCCCCGAAATAACCAACGTCATTTATTGTTCTCTTTGTTACAGTTCTCCGTCATTTTCAGCTGATAGAAGAAGAAGAAATTCCCTAAAGAAGATGAGTTCTTTGTACGTTTTTTAAAGATTTTTTGGCGAGACACAAACAGAGTTCGGTTATCAGATGAGTAAAGATGAGAAAAATAAATAACACTGAACACTGAACAACGTAGCAGAAACTGTGTACAGCTCGATATACAGCTCGATGTACATATATCTGTGTGTTTATCTGTTTGTATTTCTGACAACTTGCTTTTTCTAAACTGAGACTTTTGTATCTTCTTTGGAGTTCGAGTGTTTATGGAATTGAAAACGACAAAACACAGCGAAGCAAGAGCATCGGTTGTGGTTGAGGTTGAAATGTTAGAATTTTAAAAAAAACACTCAAATCAAATGCGGGTTCGAAATCACTCTTAATTCAACCATGACGAAATAGAGAAAGAGAGAGAGAGAGAGAGAGAGAGAGAGAGAGAGAGGAAGAGGAAGAGACAGATAGTAGTTGAACCTCGTTTTGCTATAAAACGACCATGAAATTTCGTAGAAATACTGAACTCGGTGGCGTATGATGAACATTTAATTCGAACAGAACCTGAAGAGCAACATTTTAAATCTTGACTCTTCCTAAACACGGACACGGAAATGAATTTTCTTCATTTCGCGAATGTAGAACATAAGCACACAAAAGAAGGTAAGCCAATTAGTGAAGCCAGGCATATGTTTTGGCTGCTTTTTGACATTTGCACTGCATTCAGTGAGCTAATTCAACTCAGAGTCCATTTTAGTCTGTTGTGCTTCAGCGCGAGTCTCTGAAGGTATCGCAAGAATCTTCTCTTAAGGCGAAGGCGTGGCGAAGGCGTGGCAAAGGCGTGGCCATGACGAGGAGGGTGGGGAAAAGTGAGCTGTGTATAAACATAAAGCGAATGTGATCAAGATGTTTCTACTGCGCGTGTTCGCTGCTTTTAAATGATTATACTATAAATAGTTTAAAGTAGAAAGCTTTACCGAAAATTCTTTGTTTTTTCTAAATAAACATTATTTCAGTTATGCGTTGTTTCAATATGATTGATATGGGCATTTTCAGTACGTCATGCTAATATTTTCGTTTTCCTTTCCTACTTTGTGGTTATTTTACTTTGTAATCGGTGGCAGTTTTTCTCTATTGCAGTTTTTCCTTTGCTTTTGCTGTGCTTTTTTCGCCACAGCAATTTATGGCAACATTTTTTCTCCTCAACTTCTCTGCATTCGTCATTGCCCATAAATCTCTTGCAAAATGCCCTCAAAGGTGAGGATTTGGGGAGAAGTCCTTTAAATATCTGCGCTTACGCTTCTCTTTACACGTGTAACAAGATAAGAACGCGTGTGTGTGTGTGTGTGTGTGTGTGTGTGTGTTGTATATATGTACATACATATACTCGTATAAATATCGGTTTGTGTTGATGTGTGACTTCTTTCTTGACTTCCTTTGTTACCATCTTCTTGAAAAGTGTAAATTTTCTTGAATGCTGAATTGTTGATTTCCTTTAAACATTTGAGCCTTCTTTTCTATCCTTCTTTTTCTCTTTTCTCTCCTTTCTACTCTCCTTCCTTTTGACGCCTCTTTTTGATGGCATGATTCAGCTTCTTTGGTTTCTTTTCCACTTTCTTGTTGATCCCTTTCTAATCCTATTTTTGCTGGTTTTTATTTGGAATGCAATCTTTTTAAATCGTTGTTACTCGTTTTCGGATTTGTTTTCCCTCACTTTTCGCATGCTTTTTTCTATGGTTTTCTTGTTGTTTTCTTTGTGTCTCTGATGTCTCTTTTCTCCTTTTTACCCTCTCCCTTGTTTGCAGTATTTTTGGCTTTTTTCTCCCGCTTTTCTTTGTTTTTTTTCCTTTTTTTCTTGAGTAGGATTCTTGATAAGAATTCAGTATACGTTTATGTGTATGTAGGAATGAAAGAATGTGTGTGTCCATGTGATTGATTGGGTCTACGTTTGTTTTTTTTTTTATAATTTTTCTTTCTTGCGATTTCACTAAAAATAAAAAGATTTCTGGGTTTTATAGCAACACGTTTTGGGCCATTAAACTCACAGCAGCATTAAATTCAAGGAGTTTTTTTGGTGGGTATTTTTTATTGGATTTAATTTTTAAATCGGATCTTAAAATCTAATTCTCGTCTTTTAATGCTCTGTTGTTTAAAGCTTTAAAGTGTCGAAGTTTCGATTCATTTTATGATTCAATCGTGACGCTTTGTTTTTAGTTCCTCGGTTTTTGTTACTTATCTTTTGTTGGGAGTGAAGACTGAGACTCAGAAAAGGCTGTGAATATTTCCTCTTTTCTGATCATGAATCACGCTTTAAAAGACTAATTTTTATTATATTTTGCGTTGCTAGCGAATTAAGAGTGCAACACGAAGTTAACCAAGAGCAACATCATCAGCAACATCAGCTGATTTATAAACTAATTTGAGGTGCGTTGTCAGAAATCTTCGAGTTGAGATATTTTTTAAATTACGTTCTTTCTTCCCTGTAACCCGGTTTCCCATGAAAAAGGGGGGGGGGGGGGGGGAGGGATATGGAGGGCGTAAGAATGGAAGAGAGAGACCAGAAAAATATTCCATCTCTCTCTCGCTCTCTCTTTCTCTCCTTCTAATTTGTTCTATTTTCCTCTCTTTTTCTCTCTTTTTCTCTCTTTTTATGATTTCATTTTATCCAATGAGTTGTCAGATTCAGTCCTGGCACCGCTTCCACCTTCCACTGCACCTCCTCTCGTCTACTTCTGCCTCTTCAGTCGTTCTGCCAACGACGCTAGTGTCACTCATGCATGTCACACTCGCGCTGACATTTGTAACAATCTACTTATTAGTTTGCAGCTCGCAAACATCGCGACGATAACAGGTAGACACAAACAGACAGACAGACACACACACATGCACACACACACACACACACTGTTACACTCACACTCAGTTTCGCCCTCTCGCTTTCACAGTCACGTAGTTAAACAAACTCAAGTTCGTGTCTCAGTTTCAGTCACAATCACAACCACAGTCACAACCACAATCACAGCCACAACCACAGCTACAACTACAACTACAACTACACCATCGTTTAACACAACGAAGAATTCAGCGGCGAGAGTTTCTCTTGGTCACGGTTGACTTTTGCGGTCTCTTTCATCCCCGCTTTCATCCCCGCTTTCATCCCCGTCCAATCATTCGTTAGTTTTGTCCTTCTCCTGCCGTTTGTCCTGCTCAACAATTATCGGCAGTTTCTGTGATTCCTTGTATACAGTTTGTGTTCTGTCTGTGCAAGTGTTGTGGTGGTAGTTGTCGCTGTTGTAGTGGCAGGTGTACGCTGTTATTTTAGCGTAGATTGGAAGAGCTCTCAAATCACGTACAACAACAACATCATCAGACGATAGGAGATGTTAATAGAAGTTGTTGCATGCCATCTTGTATCACGCCATCTTGTATCACGCCATCTTGTAACACGCCATCATCTTGTTACACACACACACACACACACACACGCTTATCAACGCATATTATAATGGACGTTACTGGAACGTCAGCGTTTGACGCACTCCACGCATTCCGACGCATGCAGACCCACGCATCAACCGCTTGCAACATTCTTTCCGGCACATCAGCGCATCTGAACGATGATTACTATGAATTCATGCAACATTCATGTAAATAATATATTATTTCATTTAATTAAATTGTTTACAGTTCAATTGCAACAACGTTATTCATGTTAGATTTGTTCTGTTTTACTGATTTTAATTAGTTTTTAATTAATGCGTCGATGGTCGCTAATTAAAAAAACCAATTTTATTTCAATATTATTGTCTATTTCGGTTGTAATAATTTAAAAGTAATTTATTCATAAAAGCATGTTAATCAAAAGCAACGAAACTAAAAATACGCAATGTTTCTGAAATTGCTCTGGAATATTATTAATACGATGTAATATGGCACTAGAAATTGCGTAGTTTCGCAAGTTTCGGTTTTTGAATTCAATTTTGTGGCAATTTTATTGAAAAAAAAAGAACCGAAGAGAATTCGAGGGACCAACGCAACGTCAACGTCAACAGCAACGAAGCGAAGCGAAGCGTTGGCCACAAATTCAAGCTTGTTGTCGACGGTGTGCTGTGGCTGTTGTTGTTGTTGTTGTTGTTGCTGCTGCTGTTAACAAAGCATTGAAAAGCGAGTCACAGACAAGTTTTCCAAAGCTATGCAAAGCGTGACAACGAAGCGGAAGTCATTCATGCGGCGCACGTGGTGAACGCGTGGTGAGAACGATCGAGAAAACGATTGGACCACGATTGGAACGATTGGAGAAAAGAACCGACAGAGTAAAACAAAAAAAAAAACTGAGAAAAGAAGAAAGAAAAACTAAGAAATGACGAAAGAAAAACTGAGAAAAGAAGAAAGAAAAACTAAGAAATGACGAAAGAAAAACTGAGAAAAGACGAGAGAAAAACTAAGAAAAGAGGAAAGTAAAACTGAGAAATGACGAAAGAAAAACTAAGAAAAGAAGAAAGAAAACTGAGAAAAACTACGAAAAGAGTTAAGAAAAACTGAGAAAAGAAGAACGAAAAACTACGAAAAGAATAAACGAAAACTAAGAAACGAAGACACCAGAAAGCTAGTCAATAGTTTAATTTTAATTTAATTTACGTGTTTATAGTTGCTATCTCTAGGATGGGGGAGGAGGGTTGGATTGGTGGGTCTACTTACATAGTTCTCGATCAAATCGTTGCGGTGTGGCACAAAGTAGTTGTGATCCTCCATGTCACGGCGCTTCTTGACGCGGAGGAAGTGCTCCATCGGGTTGAGGCTGCGGCGAGCGCATGCATTCGCCAGGAACTCCTCCACCGACATCGCGTCACGGAGATAAACGGTCGAGTAGGCGTTGTCGGGCATCGCAACTTTGAAAGTCTTCTCGGGCTCGTCGCGTGAATTCATCTGAAAACGAAAATCGAAAAGAAAACCACAAGGAAAACAGTTGTTAGTCGAAGACGTTGAAGATGTGGACGAAGAAGAAGGAGGAGAATAATAGTGGCAATAATTGAAGCGTAAGGAGAAGACGAAAAACTGCAACAACAACGCAACGCAACGCAACGCAACGCAACGCAACGCAACGCAAAGGAGCATGTAACGAAACTCAACAGCGAGGATGCGAATTTTATTTTTCCTCAGGTTCTGTCTGGGAAATAAATACATTTGTCAGCTGGCGGTGGATGGATAGACGGGGCTCTAATATTTGTGCAAGCTGTCGATGCAATTCAATTAGCTTGCTAGACAGACAGTGCGACGGCGAGAGGGAGGGAGAGAAACAGACGCCACAAAAAGTGACGTTCAATTATGGAAGCTATGAAAACTCAGAAAGCATTCAATTTTGATCCTTGTGAAACATGGTGTCCCGGGTAGCGACGCTGGACGATGGCGACTGTGTTCATGTTCGGAATATTTGATGTAATATTTCAAAATTGCTTTCGTTGTTGTTGTTGTGGTAAATTTGTCATCTACAGTTGTCACTTCTTAAATATTGACAGCATGGTATGCTTTACCATAGAATATGAATTAATATCGGTTTGTGTGGATATGAATAAATTCTGTATTCGATGAGTGTGTATGTGTGTTTGTGTGTGTGTGTGTTTGTGTGTTGTATATAACATGCTCTTCAATGTCAGCTGCACATTTAAAGTCCTTTAATGGTCGTTTCACATGTGTTTTGGGTTTTCAGGTTTCTTCTAAAAAACTCGATATTATTCACTGGTTGATTGAAAATTTATCTCACTTCGTTAAACGCATTATCTCTCTCTCTCTCTCTCTCTCTTTTGATGTCTCTCTCTATCCTTGTCGAGTCGACAGCGAAATTAATTTCTGAATAATGTCACGTGTAAATAATGTCATATAAGACATGAACCGTTTAATTATCCTGATTAATTTGCATGTTTTTCGAATTTCATATCCATATTTTAGACCTCAATTTAAAGTTAAGAAGTACAAATGAGCAATAAAAACCTTTCAACATTTCAGTAGAACATTCATAACACACGCTTTAAAATTAACCGAATGCAGAAAAATAATAGCAAGGATATTATTATAATAACGTCACGTAACTAGTAATTATAACTAAAATTCTACAAATAATTACTGTGTATTTGGCTTCGAGTTTAACTCCAATCCGAAAGAAAAGCTCTCGCCGAAGATTCTCATCAAATGAGAGAAGACTTTAATTATCAGTCGCAAACACGTCCTCGTCGAACGTGGATAATAACAACGTTTCCTGAGTTGAAATGCTGTCCCTCTGTTGTACTTGAATCCAACTTTTGGCTGTGAGGAGTGTGCGATTTTAGTGCTTAATTAACAGTTAGAAGGCAGACAGACGGACAGACATCTACAGAGATATCGAGATAGCGAGGGGCGAGTGTTAGATTGTGAAACAGAGATACTATACACTTTGTGCTGCGTGGATTGCGTGCTTTTGTTCAGCTTTCATTGGCAATCGAACCCGAATTCCTATCGCACTCGATGATGGAGTCTCCCCTGCTCCCATCCGATCCGATCCGAGCCGATTGCTTTACCTTGAGTGACAATTAATTAAAGAGTTGGCAGGATGGACCAAGATAATCATTGAAGATTGAATCACTCGGCTCGGTCGCAGTCACGCAGTCAGCTGGAAGTCAATAAAATACACCAGCCACAGTTAATGAGTGGAATTCTGGGCTGCAATTTGATGTCATTCCGTTTCTTTTACTTGACATCGACTGGGTGACTGGGTGACTGGGTGACTGGGTGATTCACTCATTTTACGCACTCATATAGAAGCACACAACCATATGTACGTGCTTATGTATGGATATATACACGTACAGTGTACATACACGAGATAGCAGCTTGAAGCTTGATTTGTTTGGTGGATGGATCTTTTGATGGATGTGTTTTCGGGGTATTTTTTGTTAACATCGCTTTAATGGAACCATTCGAAGCCGTTTTAATAGTAACGGGAATCGAAGTAGATAGCTTTTTCATGTTTTACGTACATTTATAGCCATGCACACAGGAAACAAAATTTACATACCAGAGAAATACCATTTTAAATAAAAAACGATGGACTTGTGACAAGTAAAATGAAATGAAAGTGCTAAAGTTTAAATCCATTCAATAAATAAGATTCTTCTTTTAAAAGTAAAAATAATAAAACATATTCTAGTTGTTGGAAAATCTATTAAAACATATTATAACTGAGAAACTATTGATTCGTTCGATTGCATGGTCGATTGATTGAATACTTTAGTTTGAAGATAAGATATTCTCCATTTGTGAGTGAATAAAATATAAATGAGTAAATATTAAATTGAGGAAATGCTAATGGAAAAATGCTCTTCTATTGTAGTTTTTCTCTAGCAGCTTGAATTGTTTTTTCTGATGTTTTTGTTTAAAATACTCTCACTGCAGTTTAAGCAACCGTTTTTCTCGGCGTGTTGATGCGGATACGTTGAACAACTCCGTATATCGTTGAATTTAAATGGCTGCCACCGGAAACGGAAGCGGTTAAAATTTCAATTCCGCAAAAAACAACAAATAACATGAATAACATGAGAATACTTTTTCACCAGCAAGTGAGAGAGAGAGAGAGAGAGAGAGAGAGAGTGTGTGAGAGGGAGAGAGAGGGAGATGGTGATGGTGGTTGTATTTGCAACTAAGTAATTTCACATGTAAACTTGTATGTACAACACTTGTTTGGTTGTGTGTGTGTGTGTGTGTGTATGTGTGTTAGTGATCGCTACCATCTGCATTCAGCCAAATAAACTGCAAACAGTCAGTTTTTCAGTCAGTTCCACGTTTATTAGTAGCATTCTTTTTATTGTTGTTGTTGTTTTGTGCATTTTATTTCCTCTATACTTTGTTTCAGTTTTTGCATTAATAAATAAATCGAAATAAAATAAAATGCTGAAAGCGATGATGGTTTAATAGAGCAAAAAAAGTCGAACAACAGTAATGATAATAACGGCAATTTAGTTGCTGGGGTGATTGGAGTAGATTGTGTTGGCTTCGCACTCGTTAGACACTTCGTCACGACATCAGAGTACGGCGAGTATTGAAGAAAAAAAAAAACAACGAATATTTCATTGCACTCGGTTTGAAGTCGGCTTGCACTCGGCTTGAAGTCGGTTTTGCAGTCGCAGAATTCGAAGCAAACACATTCACACACCATGTTAACCTTTTACGCTGCTTGCGCCGCTGCTGTTGCTTCTGCTGCATTAACACGCAACTGTTTTTGTCATTGTCAAAAACAAACAAATTAAATCGACACAAAAATCGAAAATGCAAAAATAATTGACCTTTGCTGTTCCTGTTGTTGTTGTGCACAGTTTTTTTACATTCACGCTTTTACGCTGTTCAAATGCGAGTTAGACACGAATGCGAGTGGCGCAGTTGTCGCTCTTGCCGTCTCTTTTCCTCTGAGTGAACAAAAAGTGTCAGCAAAACTAACGTCAGGGTGCCGGAGAGAAGAAGAAGCATTCAACTGAGTTCTGTCGATGATGATGATGACGATGATGGTGATGATGATAGAGTGTTTGTTTGTAAGCATGGTAGATGTGTGTGTGTGTGTGTGTGTGTTTGTGTGTGTTTGTGTGCGACGTTTGCATGGATTCTGTTGTGTGGTAAATAAATACACACGAATTTAATGCAATCGAGTCGTGTTTCGTTCTGTTTTGTTTTGTAAAAAAACAAACAAAAAAAAGAGAAGCAGAAGCAGCAGAAGCAGAATAAATAAAGGATAACAACGTAAAATAATGGTTACAAAATGTTTTTGGCCATAAAAAATGTTCTTTTGTCTTTAAATAAGTCAGCATAAAAAACAACAATTTTGGAATTTTATAGAATTTTTTCTACTCTTAAATGAATTAATAATTCTCCTGTTTACAGTTTTTGAGAAATTTTTATAATTTTAAATAATTTTTATATTCAGCCAAATAATTCGAATGCACAGAAATTCAAATGCTGAATAATAAGTGAGCAAACACTGAAGGATGCTGATGATGGTGATGATGAATGTGATGATGATGAAAAAATATGATATTCTTGCCAAATTCAGTGAAGCTGAAGTGCGATTTTAGTACAAATTGAATTAGTTTTTGATTCATTTTCTTTTGGCTTCCTTTTCTTTCGTTTTTTGGTTCGCTTGAGTTTCTTTTAATTTTTCCGAATTTTGTTTTCGCCAAATTAATGAAAATTCTAAAAACTTTTGGCTGACGTTGCAGAAACTTTTGCACAGTTATTGTGTGTGTGTGTGGGTGTGGGTGTGTGTGTGGGTGACGATGTGTTTCTGTTGCCAGCATCCATAAACTTCACTTCGATCGTGGAAAGTGTGCTTTTCTTGTGGTCTACTTTTCGGGGTGAGCGTGGGTCCACTCAATTCGGGTGGCTGTTTAGAAGGTGCGATAAACCGAGAACCGAGCTCTGACGATTAACATGTCAACACGTCGTTCGTGCGTTCGTTCGTTCGTTCGTCCTCGAGTCGCGCAATCCTGCGAAATCCTTCAATTGGCAGAACCCCGCATCGTCTTCTTCTTCTTCTTCTTCTTGCTCATTCCAAGCATATTATGTACTATGTTCCTATGTTTGTGTTTTATTATATGTACAAATGGAGGTATCTTTTGTACTTCCAAGTAATTAAAAAAAAGGATGTGTTTAAATTTAATTTGTGTTCAAGTCTTCATACAGAAACAGAAACGCAGAAAACATGAGCCTCACAAAAGCGGATCAATTAACTGCTCCACAGTTAAGAATAAAGGAAGAAGAAGAGTGTGGGGGGGGGGGGGGGTGGGGTAGGAAATTTTATTAAAAAAAAGCACCGCGCTCGTTGGCGAAACTCTGCCATTACACGATTCGAATATAATGAGGTGAAAAGTGCGTTAATTGTTGTTGTTGTTGCCGTTTCTGGTGATTTATGCATCCGACAACATTTTTCAGCACTATAATTAAATTTTTTATTATAGCGGTTTTTTTTTTGCTTTAAAACAAGCGAAAAGTTTTTCAATTTGAGCCCGTTTTAAACTCCTTGCTGCCGTTGTTGTTGTTGTTGTCATTTCAAGCTGGTTAAAATGTTGTACGAAGGTGACTATCGTTTTTACCGTTATTTTATGTGTTTTGTTGTTGTTGTTGTTGTTCTACTACTCCCTCTCTCCCTCTCTCTCTCTCTCAGTTCAGTCGTCGTTTTATTTGTTGTTGCAAAAGCCGAACAACATCTGCCGATCGTCGTCGTCATCGTCGTCGTCGTCGTCGTTCATCGTTCCTCCTTCGCACGAGTATTAAGAAAACCAACAACGAACACCGCGTTGCGATGCAGTCGGCAGAACTTCGGTGTCTTTGCTGTTGCATGAACCACATAAAATTACAATACGAGTGATTTTGGACTCCTCGCACGTCGTTACTTCGAGTTTTAATGTTTACTAGTGCATTAGAGAGAACGCACTTCGATGCAGTCGCTGCGCAGTGGGCAGCATTTTCTTTTTGCTTGCGTGTTTTATTGATTGATGGTGATAAATTGATGGATAAATCGTAAAAGAATGGAGCTTTGGCACATTTGAACACACTTCACCATGCACACACACCATGAGCATGTGAGACACACCGACGTACATAGATTAGAGCCATCAGTGTGAGTGTTCATGCTTTTTTGATGTTAAATTCGTCGATTCGTGTTTTTTACTCCTACAGTTTTTTAGTCCATATCGTTTTTGTTCATCGATTTGATCTTTCTTCCTTTTCGTGGGTGTTTCAGTGAGAGTTGTGTTAATTAAAACTGAATCAAATGATCGTCGAACGGGATGTCAAATGAGTTGGACAGAAGTCAGTGTTCGACAGTCAGATGCAGACGATAGTCATGACTGCATCGAAGCGTTCGCCTTCTCTGTCGGCACTCGTTGTCTTCGTTGTCTCTCGTGTACTCACGAATGAAACGCCATCAACGACCTGCGACGACGACGACGACGACGACGACACAGCGATGAGCTTCGTTAGTTGCGTGTTTTGCGATTGCGAGTTTGCTTGACTCTAATCGGCGATATATTTTACTTTGCATACGTATGTTCTCTCAGTATTTCATGTATACATACGTACAGACACAAGAACATTTAA
This sequence comes from Myopa testacea, assembly GCA_949629155.1. Taxonomy (NCBI): domain Eukaryota; kingdom Metazoa; phylum Arthropoda; class Insecta; order Diptera; family Conopidae; genus Myopa; species Myopa testacea. The sequence continues at coordinate 24,660,189 of OX451348.1, read as the reverse complement.
AATTATGCTGCAGATTTTAATACATTTTTCCGGCCTGAATTAAATTGCAATGCTTTACTTCAACATTCAATTTATACGTTTTTAACTCACTGCTAAAACCGCTCAACTTAAATTTATTTTTTTGTAATTGTTCGCGTATGTGTCACCGTACACTCGTTCACAACACTTTAATGCGCTTTAATTGAATTAAATCACTCGCCCAACATTTAGTGTCAATGCAAACGTGACGCGCTACGAAATCCTTGCGAACAGTAAAAAACAACATGATTTATCGATGTAATTAAAAAACTTGGAGCCCCCCGCCCCGCACCCCCCTCTACCGACATGATTCTTTGTCGTTCGTGTCTGAAGTCGTTCATTCGTTCGTTTGTTCGTTCGTTCATTCGTCCATTCGTTCGTTCGGTCGTTCGTTCGTTCGTTTGTTCGGTCATCCGTCTCTTTGCTCGTTGGTTTGCTTACTCGTCGTCGCTTCCTTCATTTATTGTGAAATGCAAATGAGCTGCAAATTAATTATTCGCATTGAAATTTAATTTTAGATGCGCCAACAAGCTAATTTATGAGCGCGTGCTTCAAAATTGCAATGAATGCGAAAATGATTGCCGATTGCCTGTCGTTGTTGCTGTTGTTGTTATTGTTGTTGTGGTTAACGCACTCACCTGCATCGAGCGGCGACTGGAGCCGCTGTTGGAGCGCGTCAGCAGCGGCGGCCGACGCTTGGTGGCGCCGCGCCCGGCCAGCAGGTTGTTGAGCAGCGACGGCGATCGGGCGCAGATGAACGCGTGGAACGAGGAAACCGTGAACACGCCCAACTTGTTGAGGATGTTTTTGGTGGGGCGCGAGACGTGCGTCAGCAGCGACTACAAGAAAACAGAGAAGATGACTGTGATTACTGTAAAAATACAATACGCAAGACTTGAAGTCACTTAAGAGATCGACGAAGAAACTACTTCCAATCTTGTAAAAACGCTTCATGTCGACATTTAATATTATTATATTATTATTATTTCAATATATGTATACAGATACCAAGATACTAGATACTGAACGAATACAAAAATGTTGCATATTTTTCGAGGATTTATGAAAAGTTTCCTCACTTTATAGGAATACTGATGAATCAAGCGCTTGACTTGAGTGTAGTCGGGTTCTTTAAACAGTCCTTCTATTGGACATAATTTCTGGTTGTTGTTGTTGTTGCCGTGGACCCTCGGGAGCATCGTGGTGTGTGTGTCAGTGCGCGTGTGTAAATGAAGATTATCCTTAATGACGTTGACAATCGCATTACTACCTCATAAGCAGCTTCTGTCTGAATACCGTGCTCACCCCCCCCCCCTCCCCCTCTCCCTTCTTTCACGCTCTCTCCGTCTCTGTCCATATTTTCGCTTCGTTTCTTGTGGCTCTACTTTATTATTTTGTCTGCTCTTTTCGCTGCTGCCTTCTTTGTAAATCCTTTTGCGGGTCTTGCTGTTGTACACTCGCGCTCTTCAAAGGATTGCGATTGCCTTTCGTCGGTCGCTGCACTTGAGGCGAAGTACGAGTCCTTTTCGGAGCCCTCCAGTCAGCTAGACGCTCAGACAGCCGTCCACGCAGCCAGCATGAAGACAACCAGACGTAAAGACACAAAATGTCAACAGGAAATAAACGCCGAGTGTCCTGCTGAAGCAATGCGATTTATTATGAACGCGTCCGAGTGCGAAAAAGAGACAGGAACAGGGACAGAAACATAGAGAGAGAGAGAGAGAAAGAGAGAGGAATTCGCAGGGATGACAGCCTGCTGGATGGCCGACGTACAGCGTCCTTAAAGAAGCACATGGTTCCCTCAGGATGTTTGTCTTTAATGCTGGGCCCGAGCTTTTAAACAAACACAAACACTCGTGAACAGACACACACACACACACACACGCACACAAGTTCATGTACGTTCCGTGTATGTTGATTGTTCACATTTGTTCGGATTGACTTTCATATGGAAATCTTTTCGCACATCGTATTTTCATAGCTTACATCAAAGCTTCTCGAATGAGGATCGAAGAGACGCTGTCGAGAGTAACCAGGACAGAGCATGCAGCAACATGCACGAATGAAGAGCATGTTGTCTCAAGTAGTTTGAGGCGACGAATTTAATTAGATTTCATGACTGGAGTACTGCACTCGTCCATCGTGCGAATGTTGTGTGTTCAGCGGGGAAACAGTAATGCTTTGTATCTCATTAATTAATATGATGGGCCGTTGTTCATGCTACAAGTAAGCTTCGAATCTGAACAGCATCAAACTCTGCCACAGTAAGCGATGAGTTGCTGTGGTTTCTGTATGAACGAAAGGGAGAAAAGTGAGAGAGAGAGAGAGAGAGAGAGAGAGAGAGAGATAGCAAGGGAGAGTGGGTTCAATGAATATTCACATATCTGAAGAGTACACCAAAAAACAGAAACTATGCTAATCTACAGTATTTATAATCAATCCTCACAAATGTGAAATATTTTTACTGTTGTTTCCCCCCTCTCTGTTGCTCACTCCCTCTCTTCCTCTCTCGCCATGAGGCAGAAAAACATGCAACATTTCAGTTGAATTCACTAAAATATTCAACAGATTTTCCGAAATTTGCACAAAGTATGCAACAACAGTTTCAATTATTCTCGATAATCTTGAAAAGAATTTCAGCAAACCACAAAAGTTTGGCCAACCACAGAAATATGCAACATATTTAATGAAACCTTCGGAGGATCACGTTGAATGTTAGCAAATAATTAGGAAAGCTAACGAAAACTGGGGGAATATTTTTAGCTATAAGTCATAAAAGTCATAAAAGTACCATGTTGTGGACCTCATAAAAGTATGCAACACTTTTGTCATGCGTATATACTGATCAATGCATATATGTATGTATACGTTAGAGTAAATACAGTAAGCACTCGAATTCGGAACTTATCACTCACCTTAGGATTGGGCAGTTCGCCGCTCTGCAGCGAAGCCATGTAGCACCGCAGCCTGAACTGCTCACACTGCAAGCGCTCCAGATTCTCTTCCCACTGATGGATTTGCGTCTGGATGGTGAGGCGAGTGTCCTGGTCGGTGACCACAGATTGCTGCAGTTCGGCCATGTGCTTGAGTTTGTGATCCTGCGGTGTGGGAAGCGGTCCCATGCGAAGGATGCAGGCCATGGATGGAGAACAGAGAGAAGACAAAGAAAGAAATAGGAATGAGAAGTATGTTCATTAAGGCGATGAGGTGAAACTTCATTCGGATTCATTGCAAATCATACCATAGATCATAAAGAACAGAGACTACTTCGAGGCAAAAAATGTCCAAGGATCTCTTGGCTAGGAGAAAGGAGTATATTACTATTACTTTTAGTAGTACGGTTGTCAACATCATCGTAATTATTATTATTATTGTTAGTATTCTTATTATTTATTCAGTTTAAACACATTTAATACTATTGATGGTTTTGTGGTTGTATTGTTGTTGTTATTGTCTTTCTTTTTCTTTCTCTAGGCTTTGTAGAGCCTAAAGTTGATTGTTTCTACGATGAGAGTGAAAAAGAAGAATGGCAAAAATCATTACTGGTCTCTCTTCACTCTCTCTTTGGTCCTTACAGTGTTGCAAAACATTGGCGAACACTGGTGCCGCCTCGCAAACAATACTGCAAATCTTCGGATGGATAAATGAATGAATGGAGGGAAGGATGAGCGGCGGAGCGGGGAAGCGGCGTGGAAACAGCGCCGTATTGTGGCTTAAGTGCGAAATTATGATAGCTACAACATGGATTGATGTTGTTGTTATTGTTGGTTCTGTCGTTAATCTCGGTGCTTTATTCTCATCATTATCACTACTCTTATTTGTAGTTGTTGTTGGTACTGTTTTTTAAGCTTCTCATAATACTGCCGCAGTGAAACACAAAGAATACCAGAATATTCAATATACCAGAAATATAATATACATATGCAATATACTAACATATAGTATATGTTATGTCCATATAGTATATATATTGTATATTTTTTGAATTTCCTCTGCTTCTCGAAGTGAGTAAATGAGTGAGTGAGTGAAAGAGTGAGTGAAAGAGTGAGCGTGTGTTTGAGTGAGTTATATTATAGGATGTGTCTTTCCGAGCCTCGTCGCTGTCGTCGTCTTTGTATGTGTGTATGCGTGTGTGTCTGTGTGTGTGGGCGTGTAAACTTGTCAGGTGTTGCTGCTTATTTTCAACATTTCAATACATCCTTTTTTTTTTTTTAGCAGTTGTATTTGTGTGTGTTTGTTGTTGCTTTTAAACATGGCACAAGCTTTTCACAAGCATTTTTGTTGTTTTTTTTTATGTATTTACTGTGAAATGAAAGGAGTTTCCAGCGTCCCCGGAGAGCTTCAGCGACCTCCTCTTCTATACTTAAATACAATATTGAAATATATCGTATATTTTGTTGTCATTGTGTTTGCCCTCCATTAAATTCACATTTTTATAAAAAAGTGTGTGAAAATGCATGGAAAAAGTATGTGGAAGTAGAGGGTGTAGAGGTGTGTGTCTGTGTAGAGTTCTTGTGACCCAATTTTAAAGCTTTCAGTTGCAAAAACGCACCGTTTTTATATAAAGTAAAAGAACGCTCCTTTATTTTTAGCGCTAACGAACTCTGCTACAATTTGTGTAGAATGAATGTATTCATACGTTTTTATCGTGTACATATTCGTACATATACATAAGAGTATATGGGCATGTGTTCCTGTCACACTCATATTCATACACATATTTACTCATATCGATATACAAGCGTACAAGCGTATGTACATGAATGCATTTTATTCAGGCACACTGCGAGAGGCACTGTAAAGAGGTACGAGAAGCACTGCAATGAGGTTCAGCGTGAAGCACTGCGATGAGGTTCAGCGTGACCAACATGATTCACATTCAGTTTAAGCGAAAACATAAACATAATAAAATTGAATACTGATGTTCAATCAGAATAAACAACTTCAGTATAATAAACTTCAGTATAATGAACTTCAATTTAGCACATATTCTTGTAGACACTATACACTGAGTCAATCACATTCTTGCTCTGATTCGGAATCTTGAGGGGGGGGGGGGAGGCGGGGTTGCGAGGGGAAGAACTCTAAAAATATGAAGACCGAGAGACTGATGATGATGATGATGACGGCCAACGATGAGCGACTCAACCACTTGATTTTCATTGCCGTCGTTTTTTTCCAGCTTCCAGGATTTTTATTACTATTCTTGCTAACAAGAAGCAATCTTCAGATGAATTAATGGGTTGCTATTCTTCTTTTGGCCAAATTCACGCGATGGCAATATTAACACAAGCTCAATTTTATGACCAAAAACGAGACGAGACAAGACGAGACGAGAGGAGACGAGACTTGAAAAGCTATACGAGCAAGTGACTTGTTTGGTTGTTGTTTTTGTCGAAGTCTTTATTTCGCTGTCTGTTGTGTCTGTGTCATTATTTGTGTGGCTTTTTGTTGTCATTTAGATTCGGTTGTTTGCGGTTGTGGTTTGTCACTGAGGTCAGAATTTGTGTGGTCCTGTCGTTGGTTTGTCTTCAGTTGACTTGAAGTGAACAATAAAGATGAGGAGGGTGGAGGAGGAAGAGTAGGAGGACGGGTCGCTTTGGAGGGTTCATTAAGAGGATTCGTTGAGATACTTTAGAAGAATCGCAAAACGAATCACAGTCGTAAGACGCACACGAGTTGGTTTAACGGGTAAAAGTTGGGGAATCCTTCTGACTGGCAGAAAGAGAACGAGTCACAAGAAAAGAAACAAAAAATGTATTTATTGAATAAGCAATGCTCAAGGGACACGTAAAAATAAACTGGCGACCATAAAACGAAGGTGGAAACAAGGAAAAGAAAAGCTAATTGAAAGAATCGCTGCTGTAGAGTAAAGAAAACATAAGAAAAGTTTTCCAATCAACTGGAGGAAAGATCTAACAACAGCTTGTCCAGAAGATTCGGATTCTACAGCGTTTAGTGGAATTCTTTTATAAGATAACACAACCATCGACGACAAAATCTATTAGAAGCATTCCAACCCGTTGGGAGGCCCACTCGGACATCGGGACATACGAAGGACATTCAGTCTAAATGTGACATAAGAGAAGAAAGATTTAACATATAAAAAACTGTAGTTACTCTTACGAAATACGAATTTAAGATGCATTTCGGTAACTTAAACGGCTTAATTTAGGGCAACATGCAAGCAACTGAAACAGGATGGAACATGATCGATTAGCGAAGAAGTCTTAAAAAAGGTGAAATCACCAGCTGAAGTAGAATCGAAAATGTACGAAAAATAAAACTGTTCGACCTTAAAACCTTAAAAAGATAGAAGAAAGAAAAGAAGAAGAAGACGAAATAAGCAAGCATCAGCAGAGAGAGAGAGAGAGAGAGAGAGAGAGAGAGAGAGAGAGAGACGATTCTAATGCAGCGAAAATGTGCAACACAAGTTTAACGGGAATTCTAAATCCTTGGATGACGAAGAAGATGATAAAAACAAGAATAAAAAAGATGATTTGCCTCCTTTATGAGACGCTTGACGATTTATGTAGATGATGATGATGATGATGACTATAATGATCAAAGATGACGAGAATAAAATTGAAAATTAACGAGAAGAAGAAGAAGACGAGAATTTGGTTGCTTTTATACACGAATGACTTCAAGCATGTTTAGCATTCATTTGAGAAACTAACAATTCATCAGTCAGTCAGTTCAGTCAGTTAACAGAAAAAGAAGAAAAAAATTGGGAGGAGGAGGAGAATGAAGAGAGGAAGAAGAAGATGGAGAAGATGAGGAAGAAAAAGTAAAATAATTAGGTGAAATCATGAACCGAGTAAGCATCGAGAAAAAGTGCTTTGAAAAGTGCTTTAAGATTGCTGAAAACATTTTATCAATAAAATTGGCAATCGTGAGGAGGGAAAAGTATGTGTGTGTGTTTCGGAGAACACACAATGTAATGGTGTAAAATACCTTAGAGGAGGGTTAACTTTGGCCTGTCCGAAGCTCGTATACTGTCCACAGCCGTAGATTAAGTATTTGAATTCAGGGGCGAACCACGAATCGTAATTCCACTTTAGATCTCCACTGCTAATTGAGAAATTGAACTCTCGAATCGGCTGCATTAACATTGACTTCAAAAGTAGGCGTTACAGTGGGTCCGATTTTCTCCATTTTCGACGTAAAAGAGTCCTTCATGACAGAGAATATTCGTGCCGAATTTCATGACGGACAGGGCGCTAAATTGACTCGGGATGTGACGCTGGGCAAAAGTTTATATAAATGATTATCTATGTATGTATATCTGCCACGCCTCCTTTAATCCGTTACAAATAGAAGAATAAAGTGAGTGCACTCTATTTTTCGGGTTTAGGGCAAAACATAACAACGAGAGGCAGGTGTTAATGTTGGTGATAATGACGATGATGATAATGATAATGATGATGATGGTGATGGTGATAATGATGATAACAACGGGGATAATGTCAGTCAATGCAAAGAAAATTTGTTGCTTTATATGCGATGATAATTGATTTGTGTTGTTGTTGTTTTTATCGATGTAGCAGTCAATTCAAAAATTCAGTGACGAGAGAAATCAACAGCAGCAACAACATTCACAAGAACAATGTCAATAACAAGAACAAGAGTAGCAACAGCAGTATCATCATCAAAAACAACAACAACAATAAAAACAACGACAACAACATCAATATTATTAATGGCACAGTTGAAGGCAAACTGTTGAAAAATCATCATTGAAAAACAACAACAATAAAAACGACCAACATTATTCTCATTCAGAAGCTTTTCTTGCTGGACGAGTTGTCTGTCTGCGTGTCTGTCCTCTGAGCCCGACGCAGTGGTCATGATTGCGGTCTCTGTAAGCTGCAGAAATGCGGTTCCTCAGAGATTTCGTCGAGATTTGTTTGCTGTACGTTGTGTCTGTTATTGTCGATGAGAGGTCGATGATAGATCGATGAGAGGTCAACAATTCTCTGAACTCAACTCGTTACCACGTTTTTACAAATTGTATTGTTTTCAATTCATTTGGGGTTGAGATTTTATGAAATGTATTCATTAAGCTGAATATTGTGTTTTCTCTCTCTTTCTTTGTTTCGTTCTCTTTCTCTTTACGAATTTTCACGCCTTATTAAAGCTCGCGTTGCTGATGATGGTGATGAGGTCCTGGTCCGATAAGGGGGTGAGGGGGGTGAGGTCGTGAGGAGGTTAAAGGGACTGAGGACGGTACGCGCAAAATTTATTTTAAATGTTAACAACCGATAAAAGATGGTTGATGATTTTCCACTCATAGGAACGATTTATATTTCTCTCTCTCTCTGCGTGTGTCTCTCTCACTCTGTCTCTGTCTCCTCACTTTAATTCTCTTAGAGAGTCCGCTAAATTTGAAGCTGCCCTTAAAAACCTGTCACGAGTGACATGAAATGCTTTGCATGTGTTTCATTTTAGCCATCACTGTTTCGACATACTGGTGACCCTTGCTAATGCAGTTACCATGCCTAGCCTCCCTCCTTCCCTCTCTTTATCTCTTCCTGTTTTCCCTCAGCGGGATTCTCCCGGCTCCTTTCGTTGGCACTCGTTTATTGTGAATGTTTGATGTCTTTTCGTGGCCAGTGTTCAGTGCCAAGCTTCTGCTAAAAACTTGGTTGATTTACAGTTGAGTTGATGGCATTCATTTCTAAAATTAAAACTCTCAAAAAACATGTAAATCATGAAGCTCTCTAAACTCTAAATGATGAAAAAGTAACGTCTATCAAAAAAGGAGCGTGAACAAGAATAAATAACAGTAACCAGCGGCAAATAACAGTAATAACATGTAAGGCTGAGAAACGTTAAGATTCTGAAAAAAACAACAAAATGATATCCAACTTCTCTCGTTTTTTAGGGAAAACTTTTGTTTGAGGGTTCATCATAATCAATAACTTTAAATCTAAAATCATCAGAGCAGCGAACATGATGGAACAAAACGGTTTACATTATTGAAATAAGCACCATGAGTGTATTTAAAAGCCTTTCGAAATTTCAATGAAAAAAAATAAATTTCGGGTCTTTTTATTTTTTTTGGTTTTCTCTCACAGTTTAAATCCGTGAATCACACTGAATTTAATGCACGAATATATTGCGAGCCATTTGTGTGTACTTTTAGCACAACAACAAATTTCGATACCTTAACATCGCAGGGTGGGAGGGGGGGGCAACCTTTTATTTCGTATTTATTTCAGTGTGTCAACTTGATGGATGACATCCACTTGTTTGCTTGGCTGTTCAAATGACAACTGATAGGGAGAGTCACTTAAAAAAAAGAAAAAAGACACCACATTGTATGCACACACGAACAGATGAGCACGAAATATTATTAATAGAATAGGCATAAAGAACAACACATAAAACAAAAAAAGGACGGAAAGGACGACACACAGAGGAATGCGAAAAAACACGAAAGTGGGGAGAATGGAAGAAAAGGCACTCGCTTGAAAGGTCTGGCGTCACATTGTTGAAAACGATGACAGTTCTTCTTTCAGGCGTTGGGAAAGAGTACGCCTTCGCCGCTGTTGTTGTTGTGTTTCTTGTGTGCCATCCCGACTTTCACAATGCGAGGAACAAAACAGACAAACGAACAAAAATACATACAATGCAACAACAGAGATTCAAAGACTGTTGAAAGACTTATGAAAGAACAGATTTCTGCATGTGTTCTTCAGATTTCAAGTACGTGTATGTGTGTGTGTGTGTGTGTGTTTGTGCCTCAAAATGAACTCTGGTGCCTTTCAATTTTTTAATTTAAATGGTTTTTCGTTGGGCGTCCTCATTTTTATGCATTTTTTCCATTAATGTTAAAAAGCTGTACGTTGGTTTCTTTTTTGTTTATATTTTTTGCTCTTTTTCCGTTTGTTTCAAATACTTTTTATCTGCTTAAGATACGTAAGTTGAAACATATTTCTTGTGTTTCGGCCCACCCCTCTCTCACTCTAAAATCACTCCGTGGCTCTAAAATCTGTGTTAGTTTAATCCTCATTTCGTGTGTCTTTTGCTATAATAAAAGCAAGCAAAAAAAGTGAGCAGGGTAGAAAAACAGTGTTGCATATGCGCTGGTTTTTACGCTCTATGTAATTATTTTTGCTTTCAATGCGTTCACATTTGTCAGTTGCGAGCGATGCAGCGATGTGAGTGTGTGTGTGACAGATGACATTTCTCATTATGCAGAGTAGACACAGAGAGTGACTGTATGAATAAGACACACACACATACACACACACAGACACACATGCACACCGACACATACGTATAGAAGAAACACAAGAAGCAGCAGCAGCAGCAGAATATAAATTAAATTCAACTAAAAGAAATGGAAGAATCATCAAATACTTTCTAAAAGTTTCCGACTGACGACTCTATGCACTTTCTTGCCCCTTGCCCCTTGCCCCCTGCCCCCTGCCCCCTGCTTCATTCCCCTTCCAGCGCGAACCACATGCAGCTGCAATGCAGAAACTTCAATTTATTTTAAAAGTGAAAGATAGGGATATAAAAAGAAGGAGGTGGAGGAGGAGGAGGAGGAGGAGGATGTGTTGCCACCCCCCCCCCCCCCCCCCCCCCCCCGTTTGGCCCACACATTTTCCACATATTAAACATGACACACGCGAGCACAGCCAGCGATTCATGCATGTTTGTTGTAATGTATGACGTGCGTATGTGCGTGTGCGAGGATATGCGTCTGTAGTGTTTACATGAAATTTATAATATCTTCTGTCGATCCGTTTCGTTCCGTCATCCTTTTCATTGAATCACGTAGCTGAACAAAATACATTTTTGACAAATAGAATTTCAAGTCAGCACCACACCGAAACCGACACCACTTCCGGGCACTTCCAGAGTTCCAGCTTGGATGACATGACATTATTGGGTAGTTGGCTTGGTTGCTGGCATGTTTTCTGGCTGCTCGCCATGTCGCTGCATGCTCGTTGGCTTGAGCGGATGCGCTTCGGTTGCACTTCCGGCTGATGCTAAGTCGATACTTCTGTCCAACAAGCAACCACAGAAGTACGTTTAGTGTGTGGTTTTGCCCCTTGAGAGATTCTGTTGTGGTGTACAACGCCTCAAATTTGAGTCGGCTTCTTATTCACCTCATTTATGCCATGATCTTAGTTTATAATAAACGCATAAATACATGAATGCACGTGAAAAGGAAATGAAATCATTGCGAATATAATAGCAATTCTTTTTCTTGCAATTCTGTGTCCGTATTTCGACGTTCCTTCGAGTTAATCGGCCAACTGAAGCTGTTTATTTGTCACAAATGATTCCTGAGGTTCCGAAGACTGACAGACTAACAGTTCTTCGGTTAGTTCGCTGGACTTCTCAGCGTTGAAGAGGAAGAGATTCCTTCGCGAAGTGCCGGATCCATCGTCTTCCCAGGAACACGCTTGACGCAGTGCGCTTAAATTGATTTAAAGCACCTCCCAATGTTCCAAAGTTTAAATACTCCTCCGCGCCAGAGTCCTTGAAGTGCTATTTATAGTGCCAACTTAAGACAAACAACACTGAAGTGAGTTTAATTGCGGCTGCCTCGCTGTTCGCTGCCTCCACTCAGAAAGAGTTTTATTGCTGGCAACATAAAGCACAAAACAAATAAAAAGGAAAACAACAAACGCGAGAAGGAAAACACAAAGGAATACAGAGAAAAACTAAACAACAAGCAACACTAACAGCAGCAACCAGAAAAACGCATCCGGAAGAGTTTCTCAAATAAAACTCGGATGGAGACCGCGTGGTACTGTGCTGAAGACAGACAAACAGACAGCAATTCAGACAATCAAGGAGCCGACAGATATTCAGACACAGAAAATACCCAGGCAAACAGATGAAGGAAGTCACCGCGCAGAGTCAACGGCAGATCCTGGACTGCAACAAGTCCATCAACAGCAAAAACTTTGCTTGCACTTTAATTTGGCCGCAGTTGTTGGTTTCATTTAAAACTTTGCTTTGTTGAATTTGCGCCGAACAAGAAGAAGAAATGAAGCGAAGAAGGACTTCGAAGTGGAGGAAAAGAAGAAGAAGAAAAATAGAAAAAGATACTCGTTAGCAGAGAGAGAGAGGGAGAGAGAGAGAGAGAGAGGGAGAAAGCAAGCAAGACCTCAACTCGACTCGTGCATGGAATAAATTATTTGGGAAGTGTCAGAGAGCTAGACAAAGAGGTGGATGGAGAGGGAGAGACAAAGCGATAGAGAGAGAGAGAGACAGATAGATAATGAGAGAGAAAGATGGAATGTGAAGGAATGAGAAAGTGAGACAGAACAAAAGGGGAAGAAGAAAGAATGGAGTAAAACTATGAATTTTAATAATATTCGTCGGCGGCTTTTTGTGCTTCTTCATTTGAGTTTTACTCCCATTTTTTGAGGCTTTTGTTTAAGTTTTCGGTTTTTTAATGAGTACCAAAGAAACGCAAAGAAAAAAAAAACTATAGAAACTCTATTTTTGCTAACCGGCGACTCGTAATGCTTTGACTACGAATGCAGAAAAATGAGTGGATGAGTGGAAAAGCATTAATTAGTTGATTTTAGTGCAAGCTTTCGTTCATTAAAGCAACCAGAAAAAAAAAACTCTGTGTACTTTTTATATAAAATGTATGTAAGTAGGGGCAAATGGTTGTTGTTGTTGTTGTTGTTGTTGTTGTTGTTGCTTTCTCTGAATGACGTTTGTCGTTGCCGCTGCTGCTGATGATGCTGATGCTGCTGATGATGCTGATGCTGCTGATGCCTTAAATTGGCCAGCGAGGAAGGAGTGAAGTGCATTTTAGCCATAATGGAGTGCCTGAAAATCCATTTTAAGCGCAAACAACATGTGATGTTACGTGATGACGTAGCGACGAACGCGATCGACGTTAACGTAAGAGTTCCTTCCCCTTTGAACTTTCGATTTGTAGAAAAATATTAAAATCGCAAAATTAAAGAGTCCCGAAAAGGAAACGGAAGGGAAAGGAAACAGGATTCAAAGCAGCAAGGATGAGGGAATGCATGAAGGCTCTTCGCAAGTTGAACAAAGATGATTGCTACAGATTAATCGAATCTAATCGAAGTGATAGTATCTGTTCTGAGAGAAGATTTCAGTTCAAAGGCAAGGTTTTCAATGGAGAATATAATGTATTCTTATGCAATGCATAGTTGATGGATATAATAGAGGAACAAACTTTCGATTTAAATTTAAATTTTCAGCTTTATTTTCACAAATGCAAACACGAGCACAAAATAGACACTCGCACACAAACACATCCATCTTCTTCCTGGCTGACTTAACGGTATTCAATATTTGTTGCTGATCCCCATCGACAGCTGCACAAACACACGCACGCAGTACAAATGAATGTGTGTGTATGTATGAATGGCCTCAAGTCTGTGTGTGTGTGTGTGTGTGTGTGTGTGAGAGAGCGTGTGCGTCCTTAATCCCTGCGGCCAACTCTAGAATAGAACAAAAATGTTGCTGTTGTTGGCTGTTGAGTCTTGCTTTTGCAACTTCTCTAGCGATTTCTGTTGTTGTCGTTGTTGTTGTTGTTGTTGTTGTTGTTGTTGTTGTTAAATAATCAAAGCAAACGCACAAATCAATTCCACTTTATGATCTTCTTCCTTCATCCGGTTCTTCTGCAGCTCCTTATGCTTGAAATTCCTTGTGCAAGTGGAGAAATCAATGCTTTTGTTTGCCATCTATTGGCATTGGACTGGCCATGACGGGACTTGACTGAACAAGATAGAAGAGGACAGGATATCCTTAGGCGTGCCTACATCACAACCATCTATCCCCCTCCCCCCGTTTACACCTCCCACTGTTTGCAGAGAAAACAGAAAACTAATTCGAACCGAATGATACGAATGAGCTGAAGTGGAAGAAATGTTGACACAGAAGGACATGCATTTAAATCGAATAACGTTATTTCGAGCAGGACGCGGTGGAGTGCAGTGGAGTGGAGTGGCGTGACGTGTGTGTCCAGCGTGAGCGTAGCTTTGAGCTGTTTATTTAACTCGTTTGTTATGATTTTAAAGTCTTGAAAGCAGGAAGGATGAAAACGAAGTGCTATGATGATGATGACGAAAGTTAACGATTCATTTCAAGAGAAACCAGTCTTCGATCATCTAAAGTCATCATGAGCTAAATGAACGTAAGCAGAAACAAATTATTTCCCCGATTTTACAGGGCGCTGGTCTCCGAGAGACGACTGTATTCAAGTTCGATACGATCATCAGGGTTGCGACGAAGAATCTTTTGAGAACCGCCAAATGGTGAGCACACGCTTTTTGTTGGTACTCTTCTTCTTCTTCTTCTTCTTCTTCTTCTTCTTCTTGTTGCTACTGGTTACTGTGACTGTTACTGTTATTGTTGTTGTTGTTGTTGTAGCCATTGTCAACAGGACTGGAACACTTATGAGCTGACTCTTTTGTAAATTAAAGAACACACTCTGAGGGCCGTTATATGAACGATACTGTATTTTTTGTTGTTGTTGTTCGGTGTTTTGTTGTGTGTGGTTTTTTGTTTTTTTTACCGGAGTGTGCAAAAAGTGCGTTTCAAGTACGTTTGTGTGCGGGTGCAATGAACAAGGAATTAAAAACAACAGACACACACACACACACACACACATACATACATACAATTCATATACGAATATTAAGTATAGAATGTTTTTAAGCTCGTGTTAGAGTAGTTTGTGTGTGTGTGTGTGTGTGTGTGTGGAAGAAAATAAGTCGTGTCGAGTGACATGTTAAAAAAAAGTATACATGCATACATGTTCCATAAAAGAACGCCTCCTGTAACAACAACAAACACAAAGAGCAATAATAAAAAAGACAACAACCACAACAACAACAACAACAACAACAACAACGAGAACAGTAATAAAACCAACAACACTACCGTCTGTAGCATTAACAGTAACAAAACCAGCAGCAGCAGCAGCCAGGAAGAACACTTAACATGGTTTCAAGCGTGTGTGTCATGTGTGTGTGTGTGTGTGTGTATTTGTATGTATTGTGTAAATGTACAATATGTTTGAACAACAAAGAAACAACCTGTGAAATTTTGAACAATTTTTTTTTTTTTTTTTTTGGTTAATACTGAGTGTTGATATTGAGAACATAGAAAGTGCACAGAACCAAACACTCGGCAGGCGGGCCGGATGCAAAAAATCACTGAGGCGCGAAAGACGAAGCCACCAGCACGAGGAGAGCACGACAGGAATTCAGAGAGAATAGAAGCTAACAGGGTGGTTCATACGCTGTCCTCGTCGTCGTTGGATGAGCATAACAATGGCAGTCACTAAGTAAGTCGGTCGGTCAGACAGTCAGCCAGTCAGTCAGTCAGCCAGTAAACTGGTTAGTTGATTTCTGTGGCGTGTCGCAAAGCAATTAGCGCGGACAAAAGCAGTTCCAGCAGCAACAACAACAACAACAGCTCCGGCGGCCTGGACATCGGACTTGGCAACTACAGCATTTTGATTTGTTTTCAATGTGCTTTTGTTTTTTGTTTTGTTTTTTCTTTGTTTTTATTTCGTTTTCTTTCGTTAGAAGCTGAAATAAAACTGAAACAATTGGAACAGAATTAAAAAATAATTCAGAGAATACAAAAAAAAAAGAGAACTTTAGAAAGTCACCAACGAAATACGATTATAATTAGTTTCAAGGAGGTCTTCTTTTAGATGACCACAACCGCGGACAGGTCAGATCAGGACCAACGTCATCATCATCATCGCACTCATCATCATCAGAATACAAGGGTCCGAATATGTATTAAAAATGAGTTTCTTTAAGTTACTCACTTAAATTTGCTTAATCAAAAATATAGTAAGCAGATCAAATATCGAGGGTTTACTGTATACATAACTAATAAGAAGAAAAACAGAATACAACAACGAAAACAATACAAGAAATTCTAAATCCAAATAGAAAAACATCCATGACATAAATGAACGAAAAGCGAGAGGTTTTCCTGAAGAGAAGATATTTTCTCCTGATATCGAGATATGATTCGCAATTAGTTTATAGAGTTCAGCAAGCAATTCTAACTTCGGGGAATCGGAAATGTTTTAGAAAATGAAAGAAATGTTTTACATAGAAAGAATGTCTTTTAGTGCGATATTGCATTTCAATTCGATTTCTTGGACGCAGAAGAACTGAATAAAATAATGTACAATATACATATGTATAGTGTCTTTAATCTTTTCTCTGGAAATAGCAAATAAGTAATCGTAAACCAACCGTAATACAATAATTAAGAAAAATATTATTGTCAATCGCCGTTAAATAGAAAATATTTAATGGAATGGAGACATTATATGATTATCTATCAATAGTATTCTTTGAGGGTGTCCTTAAAGAGGATACTTTGCAGTAAAGTGTGTAAATAGTCTGCGGGGAGTTCAAAGGAAGTTCGCGTGAATAGCACTCTAGTGCACTCGGTATCCGTTGCGTATCCTACGCATCCTGCATCCTGAATGCTGCGTTCATTGTCAAATCGTCGAAACAATAAACAGAGCAGCATCCAGTTTTATTTATATTTATATGTATGTTGCTGATGTTAAATAATAGTAGTAGCAGTTGTTGTTGCTATCATTAAACACAGACAAGGGCGGAGGCGGCGAGGCGGGGAGGCGGGGAGGCGTCAACTCCTCTGCGAGAGCAAGTCATTGTCCTGTGCGACTAAATCAGCGCGCGGAACTTCATACTTTCGACGTGCTGCTGTTGTACTGCTGTTGTGCAGCCTCGCAGGGCGTATGTCACAATTCCGGAGTGACAGCTGGCGTTCAGAGGAGGCGGAGTCATGCGGCGAAAGTTCCTGCTATAGAAGTTGAAGTACAGAGACAAGTGGCAAGCGCGGAAGAAGAAGCAGAAGCAGGAGAAAAGATAGCATAGAAGTAACTCCGTCGTCTACGTTCTACGTTTGTGTTATTAAATGCTTTCTCATTCTTCAGTTCAACTCATTTCCTCCGAACGAATGACAGAGTGACAGACTGACTGACGGACGGATTGACTGACTGACTGACTGACTGCCGGAATGACTGGCACACTGACTGATGGACAGAGTGTATGCTTTCTTGCAGTTGCAGTTGTTGCTGCATTAAAAGACGGTTAGTTTGTTGATGTTTTGTGCCAGCATGGACTTTCCGCCCATTTCCCCCTCCCCACCACCCCTCTGCAGGTCCATGGTCCCGCTTAGCGGACGTTTATTAAATGGTCTTGGGACATTTTTAGTAAATAACGCGTCATCCTGGCTGAGTGACAGCAAGCATTAGCAGCTGCTTTAAAAACTGGCTGATGCCTGGACTTAAATACAATACATCTGCAGTGTACCCCGTGGCACCTCCTTCGGGCCTCCAACGCAGCCGCGGTGGTTTTTTTAATATTTTCTCTCCTTTTGAATAAAGCTAGCAGCAAGCAGCTTTAAGGATTTGTGTTAAAAAGGCGAGAAAAGTTGTGTGTGGAGAGGAGCAACGAGTTCTACTGAATGCTGAATGAATCATGAGGCAACATGTAACGCATGATGTTGCACATGTTGCCATGTTGCCGCCAACTTAAGCAGTTCTTGCGAACTTTTGGCTAACAACAGCTACATTTATTCTTTTCCCCAGGTTCATATTTCGATCCTGTTTTCTGCCTCGACTCTGCGTAGTGTAGAAGGGGCTGTAAAGTGCTTTTGCAGTTCCAGCGACTTACCGATTCGATGGCCTTTTCCAGGCGAAAGATTTCCTCCTGTAGTAGATGCAAGGTTCCGGTTTTGCCGCGATGGCGCGCAAAGGCTGCGGCACAAGCGCTGTGTATGCTATTCACCCAGTTCTCCAGTTCGACCTGCGGAAAATGAAGGAGAACATGAAGAGAAGAATAAGCTTCGTGTAACAAAAGGATAAACTAAGTCTGTATTACAACTGTAATGTAAAGCAGCCTTAAAGCGGTTTCGAAGCGACTTTTAAGCGGCTTTCAATGCTCATTCGATACGCTAAGAGCAACAAAAATACACTCTCCCATACACACATTTGAGTACATCCTTGACTACTTCTCCCGTTCCG
Source organism: Myopa testacea (assembly GCA_949629155.1). Taxonomy (NCBI): domain Eukaryota; kingdom Metazoa; phylum Arthropoda; class Insecta; order Diptera; family Conopidae; genus Myopa; species Myopa testacea. The sequence goes on along the minus strand of OX451348.1, from coordinate 24,642,128 downwards.
TCCCTTCCGCCCCGCCGCCCCGCCGCCCCTCTCATTTCCATGCATTTCCACATGAGGTGCTGCACTAAAACTAAAACTTCTGCAAGGATAACTGAGAAGGACGATCTTTGCCAAGGGCTGTCGAGCGAATTCAAACGTCGTCGAGTCAAGCAATCTGCTTCCTTTTCAGGACGGAGTGTGAAAAAGTCTGCGGAACACTAAAGAAGCATGCCAGCAGATGTTGCAGAAGCACGACTGCAATGAATGCCGGTCTGTCGTTTGCCGGTCGGTGCGTCTGTCGGTTGGTTGGTTGGTCGTCCGTTGGTTCGGTTGTTGTGCTTTGTCGGTCATTTGCTGCTGGCAACACCTTCACATGTGATGCATGCAGTTAATAGAGCTCTTTCTCTTTAAGTAAGTAAGCTGCGAGCAATGAACTGTCCTTTGTTCTTGCTGCTGTTGTTGTTGTTGTCTTGAATTATCTTTTGAATACACTTCGCTTGCAAACACTTCGGAAGCGAAACCTCGCAGCAATCGCAGAAGGACTTCAACATTTCTTGTTTGCTTAGTTGTAGATTCAGTTTTCTTGCATGCATGCGTTTCTTTTTACTTCGGATTCCTGTTATTTTCCCTCCTGTGCTCGTTTCCTTCGCTCTTTCATTCTTCTTCTAAAGGACGAAATTCCAATATGACTTTAGTTCTCATTGTTGTCATTATTCGGTTGTTGCTGTTGCCATTAAAAAGCCGTCTTGCCTTGACATAAATAATAGCTCTCTGAGTTTGAATGCGGCGACCGAGAACTGATGATGAGACAGGGATATACTGGTATGTATATTTTGGGTAACAATGGTTTGTGCTCAAGGCTGTTGATGAAATAATTAAAGCGGACGGATGCATTGAAGAAACATAAATTTCATCAAATACTAGATGCAGTTAAGCGAAGAAGACGCAGAGAGAGAGAGAGAGAGAGAGAGAGAGAGAGACGGAGAGAGAGAGAGAGAGGCAGAGTGGGTTGATTCAGAATGGTTGATGTTTCAGAGTAGAGAATTATTAGCTAAAATTCTTTTAGCTGATCTCTTTTTGTATATCACACATTTACGAGTGCTTTCGATCGATATTGTATTATGATAGAACATTTATTTCCAAGCTCTTTACTCTTTCTTCGCATTCGTAATTCCAAAAACGTTTAATTCAATTAAACAAACACTTCGCTGTTTCTAATACGTTCCTCGGGAGAACTTCGAAAGATGAAAAGTGCATCTCCCACTCAAGAGAGTTAGTCTCTTAACTCTTTAATTGAGTATTCGAACTTTCATCTTTCAACAGATAGTTATTTAAAAACTCAGACAACCGACAGAAACGTTCGCAGGGAGCGAAAAGAAGAGGTTCGGCGAAGAGATTCAAGAGGACGGAAGAGTGGGTGTGTGTGAGAGAGAGTGAGAGAGAGAAATGTTCACAACCACGTATGCATTTATCGAAACTTCTATAGGCACGTATTTCCGATGTTCCCGAAGACGCATATAAACGGAATAAAAACTCAACTCGCCGTTGGTGACATGATACTCGTATTTTTTCTCTACTAATGATTCTGGATGATTTTGGTAAAAAAAAACACCCGGCTAAAAAGAAATCCAGCAGAACCGCTTTCAACACTTCCACAGGAAAACAAGAAGCAGCGTCGCTTATGTTTGTGTGTGTGTGAGTGTTATTATTATTTGTTCCCCTAAATTAAATTTGAAACTGTTAACCCTCTCCTATTCCTGCAGTGTTGCCATATCTTTAAAACGAAATGTCAACAGCGCCAGGGAATCCAGTTAATGTTTTCAGTTGTAATCTTTTTTTGTCCACCGCTTTTAATGCTCTTTTCATAGTTTTATTTATTTAGTCTGGTTTTTCTTCTTGCTTCGCTTGAAACTCACCTGACAGGGTGCCTGGAAAAGGTACGCATCGCCAAAGGCGGTGCTCAAGCAAAATATATACTCGCGCTTCGGATGCTCTGGGATCGGTTGCATAATCGCGCCGTCAACAATAATTAAGTGCTTTGGCGCCGCTTCGACGCTGCGCCCCTCACGCGAGTCGCACGGATAGAAGAGCAACGTCGTGCCCTTGAGGCATACCCAGTACCCTTTCCAGCCACGTTTGCGCGCCAATTCGATTTGATGCTTTTTGCGGAGCAGCCATTTTTTCACCGACAGGAAGCTGCAAAGAAACAGATAGCAAAAAAAAAAAATTAATCGATGAGGAAAGGAAGATGTTGTGGGGGGGGGGGGGGGGAGACGATTCCCTTCCTTTCTCGTTGGCGCTGATGACGGATGAGAGAAAGTTCAGAGTTGAAATGTGAGTTGAGAAAGTTTACGACGCACGTGGACTCAAAATAAATGACTGACTGGAGAGACAAACAGAGAAAACATCCACCCAGCCACTCAGTATTCTCAAATGTAATATTAATTGGTGTTTTTAACACTCTTGAAGCTTCCGGTGGTTTCTGTAATTCACGCGATTCAAGAAGAGCGCAAAGGAAGGGAACAGATTCGGGAACAGTACACCAGATAATAGCGAGCTTAACTCACCCCGCTTTGCGTACGGCGCCAGTGCAGTTGAAGGAGGACGCTGATGTTCCAGTTGCTTTTGCTTTATATGGTGACGCCATGACACTTTCGCCATCATCTTCATCGGAAACGGCTGTAGTTAAGCTCATTCGATCGTCATCGGATATCTACGAGAGAAAGAGAGAGAGAGAGAGAGAGAGAGAGAGAGAGAGAAGGAAACAAGAAAAAGAGAACCATTTAACTATTATGTTGTTGTGATGTATTACAGTTGTTGTAGTTGGTGTATATCTAAGCACAAACCAGAAGATGGTAAGAATCTCGAATGTACTATATTTCTTCAGTACGGTAGTTAAACTGATCTTCTTAATGAAATTCTAAGCTCAAAAATCTCCTAGCAATTATATTCGAGCTGAATACTAATTATTGAGTTGCGCTTCATCTTCTGCTTCCTTTCAGTATGCTTCTATGTACACTGAGTCTAGTTTAAGTAGTCTTTTGATGGCCTCAGAGTTCTTATCCAATATGCTACCGATTGTGTTCTACACTAGTTTCAAATTCAAGGCAGGGGCTTGTATCGAGCCATTTCGGAGACTGGTTTAAGACCGGTCTATAACATGTCCAAGACTGCTGTAGGGCTGAGTTGATTAATTGCTTCAAGAGTGGTTTTAAATCGCTTGGAAACTGATTCCATACCCCCTTAATACGGGTTTAAGATCGATTTTCGACGGGTTTAAAATTTCGGTAGTGTAATAATACGCTAGTCCAAGACTTCTTTAAGGTTGCTTCAATATTTTCTCACGGTTAAATACAAGTTTAGATTATTTTGTTTACGATTTATTTGACACCGATTTAAAACGGTTTGAAACTTCTTCAAAAACCCATATTTTTAGTGTCTTTTTAGGTTTTTCTTTTCGTCTTATTATCTTTGTAGTTGTTTACAAAGAAAATAGATTAGAAGCGAGATTTATTGCAATGATTTGTGTTCCATTAAATTAATCCTAATATACAGTCATCAACTTGTATTTTATTGCGAGTCTTCTTTTTCCAGAAATTCTTTATCTTAATTAAGTTGAAGCACAAACAGAAAATTAACAAATCAATGAAATCAAAGATTTCTTCAACTTTTAGACACAATTTATATTTCTGGAAAAGAACCAAAAGAAATTCTTCGAAATCGTAAGTGAAGAAAAGGAAAACTAAAAATACAGCCAATGAACAGACAAAGAATGCAAAGAGAAGGGAGTGAGGGAGAGAGAGACAGAGAGAGAAAGAGAGAGAGAGAGATAGAGAGAGAGAGAGAGAGAGAGAGAGAGAGAGAGGAGCGAGTGAGAGAAGAGACCTGAGAATAATAATTTCTGCATAATTGTAATTATCATGTCTTTCAGTGACAACCTTAAATGAATGAATGAATGAATGAATGCGGACAAATTATCTACGCTTCACTGTTGAATGAAAAAATGCCAATTTTATCTGCAAGCTTTACTACATAAATCGGGAAGAAAAAGAATAAAAAAAAAAACAAAGGAGGAAAGAAGCAGGGATAATAAGAAAATCAAGAAGCAAAGAGGGAATAAAAATAAAATGGAAATCAGTTTTTACTGACACTTGGCATAACCGTTAGCATCTCAGTGGGGGAGGAGGGGGAGGGGGGTGGGTAAAGAAAAGGAAAAATATGAAAATGAAATGCGAAAGAAGATGGTTGTTAAAAATTAAGAGAATCTTTAGCAATTTAGTTGTAAAGTCAACTGGAAAATCACTTTTAATTAAAGCCGTTCTGTGTTTAATAGTTCCATTGAAGAACGTGATTGTAGATGGATAAATGATGGAAGAAAGGAAGAAACTAAAAGAGATAAAAGATTTCAGAAATAACAGGGATAATTATGATAATTGTTCTCATCGACTTGAAACAGGACTTGAGCTCACATCTGAAGCGTTGCTCTGTTGAAGCACTGAAATGTTGCATGAAATGCACTGAAACACACTGTGAGAGGCTCTGAAAAATATATTAAAACACCTAAAGATGAAGAGAGATTCAAAGTTTATTTTTGGAGGAGGAAATACTTTTTGCCTTTCAGTTTGAAGTCGAATTTTTCTTTTAAGCACTTTTGAGTTCTTATAATCTAAAGATAACGAAGCCGCCGACGATTGATTCACTGACGACGCCTTAAATGGGGCTGTAAGTATCCTTAATCAGGATCGCCACACACACACACACACACATCTTAAGTGTTGGCATTTAGCTTTTTTATTTTAATGGAAAAAGTTACCAACGTAACGCATACATTTTGACGGAAACGGAAGTTCAGCGTTGTCGATACAAGATATGGAGGGAACCTTCTTTAAAAAAAGAAGAAAAAAGGTAGAACAGTAAACTAAAGAAGGAGAAATGAAAGGAAGCGAAAATAAATAAGTGAAAATGTTTTCTGCCCTGCAATTACAATAACAACAACAACAACAACAAGAATATGACAATTATTCGTCATAAAAGAATGCTGTTGAAGTTGCTGGTGTTTTATTGGCATTTCTGAAGAAGAGAAGAGGGAAATGAGGGCAGGGAGCATGACGTAGATGACGAGGGGGCGGCGCAGCAGAATTTCTATCAACTTCCTCCCGTTCTTCTTCGCTTTTACATTCGATTAAGTCTAACAATAATTAAACGAACAACAAGTGACATTTTGTCATGCGACATTCTTGGAAACATGCACTCAGTTATCAGCTCCGCTCTGCATGAAGCACGCAGCACCTGCTGATCCTTTCAGCTCGCAAACAAGTAACATGAGCTATTTGATGTGTCTATCTAATGGGATGTTTTGTGGTTCACATCCATCACACAACTCGTTCTGTAGCTCGTCCTTGCATTCTGAGAAAATAATGAAGAGTGGAGAGAAGAGCCAAAAAGAGGGCACAATAACGTTAATCATTCAGTTGTTTATCGGACTTCAATCTGGTCAATGAGCGTTCTCAATTGTATCAAATCCGAAGAAATTATCTTTAAGATGATGATAGTTGAGATGATGGCGAAAGTATGCCAAATACTCGTATAAACATATTAAAATTCCTACTGATTACTTATGCTATTTTACTTTATTCAATGGTATTCAAGATTATTTCGAGTGTGCATTTTTTCCGCTCAACCTCGAGTAACTCTCGATGAGTTTCGATCAATGAAGAGTATGAAGAGTGCTCTAAATTTTTAATTGCCAATTAAATGATTTTAAAATCAATTAAAATTTCTTATTCTATACGTATTCCATATGAATAAATACACTCACCGAAACAAACACACAAACACACACACACGCACAACCACACTCTCACCTCCACACTTAAACAAAGTCAAGTTGGATATTAAAACAAACGACAGAAAAAAACAAATATAATAATTGAGTTGGCATTATTTTTATTGCTATTGCATAATATTCAAATAAAATTGTATTCAATGAATAATAATTTGCATATAAATTTGTAAATCGAAAATAAAACAATGATAACGAAAACAACAACAACTACAACAACAACAACTGCAACAACAGTGAGCTAACATAACAACAATAAGGAACTCGTAATAAAATCAATTATTTTCAGAAGACTGCAGAATTGGAATTGAATTCAAATTCATTCGTGATACAAATTAATGAAAATATTATTTTTCATTATAAACATAAATGCAAAAATAGATTTAAGTTTTTCTCTTCGTTTTATACTAAAAAGTCACTGAAATCAACTGGAAAAGCGCACAGAAAAATAACGAAAAAGAACGTCGAAGAAAGTATTGAAATAATGTTGAAAAAATCGAAATAAATTAATAATTAATTAAAATTTAAATACAATATAATAAATGTAAACAAAAAACGATGAAACAATTAGATCTTCATTTAGAATTTGTGATTAGGGACGAATTCATTCAATACACTATTATGTAGATAAATTAATGAGACCAATCTAAAAACTGTAATTAAAAAAGGAGAAATATATAATAATAAATTCAAATACATGATATGATTTATATTAAAGTCAATATCGTTTGTAGTCATCAATTGCAGACAAACAAAGTTATACAAATTTTAATAATACAGATTGCAATATTCAAAGCCTTAATTATTTCCAACCTGATTTTAGACATTTTCGCTTCGATGTCTATACAAAATCTAAAATAAAAAACACAAAATTTCATTTCAAATTTTTCACCTTAAAATTTCTGCCAAAAATCAGTAACACTTCCATGAAATTCATAAAAAAAACGGTATCTTTTTTGGGTTACTCCATTTTTTCGATGCGATTTCAAGCACTGAAATTATTGAGATCTCGTGAAGAGTCCTGTTTTTATATTGAGGGTAGGTGGTGGGGGGGAGGTGCTCGGGAGGTTGGTTGTGAAATTTGGTTCTTGGCACTTGGTATTTGTTGTTGGTTGTTCGGAGTTTATTTGGTGTCATTGGTGTTGTTTTTCATGCTGTTCGTTTTTATTTCGTCTCAACTCAACAACTTTCTGCACATCAGCACAGCGCTGCTGTTGCTGTTGCCGCTGCTGCTACACAACGTTGTGCGGTTAACCTCAATGAAAAGTGGCGCCTCCACATCCGTATTTCGCTGCTATACCGGCAACCCCTCCCCTCCCCTCCCAGTGCCCCCATCATCCGATATACAGCGTTGAAACGGCCGCTACTTCATCACCAAAAACCGTAAAAAAAAAGCTTTTCATTTTTGTAGCTTCAGCTTTACAACAACAATAACAACAAATCCCTTAAAAAGTGGTGCTTCATGATGTGTTTGTGTGTGTGTGTGTGTGTGTGTGTGTGTGTCTGTATCTTATTGTTTTTGGTATTTTATAATGTATAATGTCACTTGTTGTTGTTCTTTTATGATTCTGTTTTAATGACAGCATAAATTCGAGCAACGATTTTCCCGCATGATGTTGCTGATGTTCTGTCTGTTGGTGCTGTCGTTGTTGTTGCTTTTATTTATTCATTACATTGTTTTTGTTGTTGTTGTTATTCTTGCTGTTGGCAAAACAATTTCAACAGCCGGTTTTTAATTTGTTCAAATCTACTTTCCCAATATTCAGAGTTCTTTTAATATTTTTTTTTGTTTTTTTTTTTTGTGGTTTATGGGCTCTTCTTTTTAATTCTGTTTTTTTGTGCAGTTGCATTCATGGATTTAAAATTAAAACAACTACGAAACTACTTTCGGTTGTTTTTTTTTTGTTTTTGTTAATTTATTAAGTGCTTAAATGAAGTTGCACTTTATACGTTAACAATTTAAAGTTTAAATAATATTAAAGCTTAAAGGAAGAGATTTTGAATTTTTAAAAACGTTTTTTTAACGTAAATAAAAAAATAACTTTTTATCTCAGTCAGTGTATCAAAAGTCATCCAGATTTTATAGGTTTCAGATCGAGAACTTCAAAGAATTCCTTTTAATTCTTTAATGATTCTTGGACATAATGACTGAATAAACATTTGGCTGCATACAATATTTATTTATTTATTGAGGACATGATGAGTAGCTATTCGATGATCGAAAGACCACAATAAATATGAAAACACTTAAAGAGCACTTAAGGAGCACTTAAGGAGCACTTAAAAAAACACGTTAAACCAATTTTGAGAGTAACTACACAGTTATTCTGTTAATTTATACATAGGTTTGAAGTTCATTTAGAGTTTAAACTTAATTTTTACAAAATCAAAAAGATTTGGTGCAGTAAAAGGAACATTTCTCTTGAGTACTGGTAAATGAAGCACTAGAAAAGCGCTTAGTATATAAATATTTACTATTAAACTCGATGTTTTTGCATTTAAATAAAAAAGAAATGTTTACAATCTGCGTTTTTTAAAAACTAAAAGAAAAAGAGTTCTGCTCGGAATGAAAGTACTTTATATATTATATATTAGTTAATTCAAATACCCGTTAAGTGCTCTTTAAGTGCTTTCCTCATAAATTATTATCTGTATTTTGGAAAACTAGATCTAGAAATTAGACTATAATTAGAAAGAGGCAGGAGAATAATTTAATTCAAAAAATGTAACTGCTAAAAGTAGTGAGTGTGTGTATTTTTATTTATTATAATGCTAACTTTATTTTAAGTGTAAACAAACTGTAGAGTTGTAGAGAAACAACAAGTTTTTCAATGAAAGTCTGAATTTTTAATTAAAACGCAAGGATTTGATGCATAGTTTTGTATCGCATAAAAGTTGAGAGAGCGAACAACTTTTCGAGAGTATTTTAAGCATTTTAATTAAATCCACAATCAAGCAGAGTTCATTAAAAATCATCTCATCATAATCATATTATTATTTGTACATATATTATAAGTTCCTCATATTAAATCAAAGTTTTACTCTTTTCAACTAAATGCAATACTCGCTTCTTGATTTTGTTGTTTTCCATAACATGTTTTGATTTATAGGGGAGGGAGGGGAGGGAGGGGGGGGAGGGGGAGAGGGGGGGAGGGGAGGAAGGGTTGTACAAGAATGTTACGTGCAAAAAAGTGCAAGACACTTAAATAACAACAACAACAAGTGCAACAAGTGCTATTTTAATAGGAGTGAAGAGAGGAAAGAGCATAAAAATGCAGTCAGGTGGCTTCATTAAAGTGTCTTGTAGCTGTTTTTGTCGTCTATGATTTGAAGAAAGATTTTCTTCAAGGCTTTGACATTTTCGAAATAACCTATAAATCGTTACTGTTTTTGGTGTTCTTTGTTTAATCGTGTGTACTTTAGAAATTATTATTCAATTTCAGTAAGTTATTAAAAGTAAAATAATAAAAAATGCTCAAGACTTTTCTAGTTTCCACGAAAGAATAACTAATTATTTTAATCTTGTTCATTTATACGTTAATAGGTCATTTTGCAGCAAAAAGAGATCATAAAGTCCTTTCATAGGATCTTAAGTTTTCTCTCTTCTTAATATTACGAAATTAGTTTATCTTCTTTCAGATTTTTATGCATTTTCTTCAATATTTTGTTGCTCTGTACTTTTAATGAAAAACAGAGACAATCTTTTTGTTAATTAATATAATGAACAGTAAACTTTTCTTTGCTTTTCTTTCTCTCCCGCTCTCTCTCTCTCTCTCACGCATTTTCTCTTTTTATATCTTTTGCACGCAGTTTAATATAAAGTACCCAACAAGAACAACAACAATAACAATGAAATTAATCATTTCTTCCTCAGCTCGAGGAAAACCAAAAAAAAGATGGACAAAGTAAGACCTCAAGGATTACACTCTCAGTTTGCTCCTGTTGATTTATCTACTACGTTTTCTCTTTCTGTGCTACTACAATATTTTGTTTGGTTGTTGTTGTTTCTTTTAAATAGTTGAAGTTTTTTTATTTTGTATACTTTTTTCTTCCTTTCTTTTACTACCTTATAGTTTTTCACTACTTTTTTAGTACTCTTTTATTTTCTTATTTCATTACGTTTCTTCCATTACTATTGCAATTTAGTTCCCTTACCTTTATCACCACATTTTCCCCCAGTTTATTTTTTGCTCTATATTTTGTAATCTAATCTCTTTTTTAAACTTTTTACTTTTTTATTGCACCCTGTGTAAAAATAGAAAACAGCAAAAAGGAGGAGAAAAAAGTCCACAAGCTTTTTTGCAAATTAAATGGGCGTCAGAGCAGCTAAACTGTGGCTGCCATCATTTTTAAAGTACGAGTGTTTGCATGCCAGTAAAAGTGTGGCCATCTTCAATTTAGCTTTCTTCTTCTTCTTCAGCATTTCACTCTTGTTGTGAAAGTTCACATCAACACTCACCTCCCCCCCCATACACACACACACACACACACAACCACACGCACTCGATGGAACATCTTTCGGTTGTAGCCGGCGCCTGTTGCTGTTGCCAATGCAATTTGTGACTATTAGCCAGAGTGACACAGCAGACATTATAAAGAACAACTTCAAATAACAGTACTCAAAGTAGTTGCGAGAGTAGTAAAAATGGTAATAGTAGTAAAAGTAGTAGTGTGCTATTAGTATTAGTGTACTACTAGAAGTAGGGTCAAAGTAGTAAAAAAGTTAGTGACGAAAAAGGAACCAACAACTCAGAGTAACTACTTTACAACATATAATAGCTTCCTGACCTAATGCCATTAACTGTTAACTTAGTTATACTCTAGTCGACCCTACTCTCCTCTCCTCTTCTCGTTTCCTGCCATCTCCTTCCGTTTCCTTTCTTTCACCTCTTCTCGTCTTTTATTTGCTCAATATAATGGAACATGAAAAAGCTTTTATTGTTGCCTTTAAAGTGAATGACAGTTGATCTTCATTCCTTGTTGTTGTTGTTGTTCTTGTTGCTGGTTGCAATGGTTTTGTGTCCTTGATAGACTTAGCTTTTTAAGTGCCGAATTTCTCAGCCTACGCTTAAGTTTTGTTTGCTCCTGTTTTTTACCCCGGCACCTAGCGAAATGATGTGTATTGAAGAATAAAGTCATTTCAAATGCAGAAATAAAATTCGAAAGCATTGCTAATAAGAGGAACTGAAGAGGGGTCTCAAAATTTTGGGCTTTTAAATTGTTAAACGATTGAATCCAATCCCATTAATAATAATAACAGGAAAACTAGAACATCCTTTTAAAAATTCTTCTTGAAATTAAAAATTCGCTGTATTTACATTAATTAAACTAGTAGTTTTAGGTAAAGACGGAATACTGAGGATATAATAAAGAAGACAGACCACAGAAGAAAACTGGAAAAGAGTAGAATATTAAAGATGCAGGACGTAATGCAGGACGTGCAGGTGAAGGATATTTCTCTGTTCCTCTCTCGTTTTAATTTGAACACTTTTGTCTAAAGTTTGGATTTTATAAAAAAGGAAAACAATGCACGGGTCGTGATATACGGGGTGATACATTCGCCCATTTCGTATACACTTGTACAAACTTGTTTACATCTACTTTGTTGCATACATTTGGGAGCATAATAAATTACTGATGTAACCTTCTCCTTTTAGTTAAGTACAACCTAACAACTGGAGCAGCATGTGTTAATCCGAGTTACGTACGGTCACCAGAGATCGCAGACTTCAGGCTATCCACTTTTACGCATTAAGCCTTCATTAGCCATAAAACCACGCGAATAAACCCAACATATATATGTATATTGCTTTTTTCATTTGATAGTTAAATAGCGCTTCCGGGAAGGCGTCATAATTACAAGAGTAACAATTTCAAAGGATGGTCCATGCTGGCTGATTAAATCAACGGGTGCTTACATGCAGTGTAGAACGATGGATGGCAGCTGTTAGTCGATGATGATGAACAGGTTAGAAATTAAATTGTTTGACAGAGGAATCAAACGTAAAGCGATAAGCGATAAAATTAAGCATTAAAAGAAGGATTAGAGAAGGAAAACAGCTATTGAGGGGTGTGTGCAGTGTTTAATGGAAGCTTTGAGGGCGTCAATTTATTTATATATGAATGTGTTAGATGTGTATGTGTAGAGTTATCACATACATAGATACACTAAACATACGTACACGCATATACAGATACAGGCACAAAAACAAACACGGGCACGTACGCGTGCTTGGCAGATGTGTGTCTGTGTGTGTTTATAGCATCTACTTTAACGCCGCAGCACGCACGGAAACCTTATAACATGGTGCATTGCACGTGCACATTTGAACGCGGGAAGCTTCTAGCGCTAAACAAGTCGGGCCACAAATCCTGCACACATCCTGAGCATATCCTGTGGCAACGAGTACAGCAGCGAAACGACAAATGACTTTAGATAATCCAACAGGACACGTTCTGGTCACCGGGATGTCCGCAACGCGTCACTTTGATTGAGTGCGGTCAGAGAGGTGAAACCCATCTCCCACCGCCCGAAAAAAACGAGCAGAGGAGACAAGAACAGCGATTGAAAGTGCTCTAAGCTGGTGTGTGGATGGTAAGTAAAATGAGAAGAAGAGGAAGAGTGGGGAGATAGTAATAGAGGGTTGAGAGAGACGAGAGAGACGAAAGAGAGAGACGAAAGAGAGAGAGAGAGAGTGACAGTAAGATGAAAAGACAAGGAAGGCGTTTAGGACATCGGAGTAGCAAAGGTGTCACTGATAAATCATGAGTACGTGTTTCCAAGGATGCTGTTCACAGTAAAAGCTGAAAACCTGAAGCCGGTTGACCGAAGAAACCGGAAATGTTTGCGCCATATGGGATACGTTGCAGTCCGTGCCATTTAATTTCGTTCTGTCGGTTCGGATGAATGTGTAAAGTCGCTCTCTCTCTCTCTTCTTCTCCCTATGGATGTCTCTTGCAGTCACCTTTTTGTCTCTATCTCTCTCTCTCCCTCCTCTTGTGTTGGCTGTAATATTAAATGATTAATTTGACAGCTACAAATTGATGTGGTTGGAACGTGATGCAGACTTTCTAGCAGAGCGTGACGTGCGCGTGACACAGCAACTGTCAATGTCGCGAGAGAGTTCACAGCGTTTCTCCTTAATTTTCTTCAAAGTATCTCATTTTCTATAATAATTTGTAATCGTTGTATTAAGTGATTAAAATTGGTTAAGTTTTGAAGTTGAAATATCGTTTATTATTCAACTTTAATCAAAAATCACACTCAACTCATGTCCAAAATCCCCCCCAAAAGAAATCAGACCTAGAAATTAGCTGACAGAGAAAAGAGAGACCACCAAAAACAGTCCTCCAAAAAGAGGAGAAGACTATAAACTACACTAATTTGTCGCTTGTATGTCACATAAACATTGACAAGTTAACTGAGAACATGAAGATTATCCAAGGTAAAAAAGAAACGGAAACTCTGTTTGCCACATCAAATGTTTGTAACATTCCATCCACGAAGCTACCCATGAACACCCTCGTCAGCTACTCCTCTCTAACCCGCAAGGCATATCTTAGAGCCTGGGAACATTTCTGGGATTTTCTCACTGACAAATAACGGTAATTAGGGCAATTTTACATTGAAGCCAGCAAGTTATTCTCTGCCTACACACCCTCTCACACCCTCTGACACCCTACATATATCACTCTGCCACACACACGTACAGACATCCTTTCATAGCGTCTCCTCTCTCCTCATCCACACTCTCTTGTTTGTTCCTATTCTCTACTGTATTCTATCATTTAATGAATTCCACTCTCTGAGGTCATTGAAAAAGCAACCCCAAGTAAAAAGAAACCACGATTAACATGTAGAAGGAAATTAAGAAGAAGATGTAGGATTCAGGAAGACGAAAAAGAAGGAAGGAAGCAAAGAAGAAGAAAGAAAAAAGCGACATTATTTGAGTTCTTTTTTTTTTATTCTAGGAGCATCACACCTTCAAAACTCATGTCGCATCTTTCACAAGATAATTCTTTGCTCTCTACTCTTCAAGGGTAGTAAAAAAGAACGAGCCAAAGTGGTAGATTGGGTGTTCGGTTGTTGTTGTTGTTGTTGTGTATCCCAGGCAACTGTCCAAAATTGAAATCTGCTACTGATGCATCTTTTGACCTTTTCAAGTAGGTTAGAAGGTAAAAAACCAAGACCACTTAACTTCTCTTCCTTCCTTCTCGGGTGTCGTTTCTCACTCTCTCTCGCCCTCTCTTTCTCTGGTTTGATAAAATGAAGTACCATTTGACCTAAAAATCTTTCTAACAAATGACTTTCACGAAGCTCCTTAATTTACCTGCGGCAATTTTATGTTGTTATTGCTTGTGTTGTTTTCCAGTGTGTGTAGAGGCAAGCAAGAATAACGGTAGCATCTTTTAGTTCTTGAGCTTTCTAATCCAATTAGTCTAAATTATTCAAGCCAACACAGAAAAGCTCGCTCTCTATCACTCTCTCTCGCTCTCTCTTTTTTTCTCTCTTTTTTCCTGGGCTTCTTTCTTTACTCTACTCTTTCTGTTTGATTTTATTTGGTCCTGTTTGCTTGACTTAAAAACCAATCGTCAGAGTCTTCTGTGAGGTAGTGGAATAGGAGGGTTCGTCGCAGGAAGGGGACTGGGAGCGGAGGAGGAAGGATAAGAAAACGAAATGTGATGTTTTTTGATGACCTTCATCGATATTCATGTTGTAAATGTGTATGGATCCTTAAGAATCTCGTTTAACGAAGACATCCGAGGAAGAGACGCAGTATAAAGATTGTGTGGAGAACGAAGAAAAAAAAAAAGAAAAAGTAACTGTAAGGTGAATGAATTCATTTCATTCTGATTCATTTCAGAAATCAAAAAAGGGTCAAAGTGTTCTTCATAAGTATGGTTTATTAATACTATATACTATATACATATATAGAATATGGTCATTGTTCCATGCTTGATAATCTTGAAGAAGAGAAATAACACTTTTCCAATTCCCTCGAATTTTTTGAAGATCGAACCTTAAAGCTTCTAAATGGTTAAATCATCATTTTTGAGGTTAAATCATTAATAGTTACCACAAGAATATTCCATTCCTTCTATGAAAATCGTGTGGAAAATAAATAAAAATTATTAAGTGTTTGTTCGTTGACCAGTTTTATTGTTTGATTAATTGATTGAAGGATTGATGAATCGTGGGAGATCTGTGAGATACTATTAAATCAATCTAATATTAAAATGCTGCAAAAACAGCTACAACTCATTATTATTCTTCAAATGGTTTATTAGCTTTATTTTTCTCTTTTTCGTCATATCCAACTCTCTATCTCTCTCTCTCTCTCTCGTACACTTTCTATTTTCTTATCTCTTCTTTTGTCTCGTGCATGGATCGAAGTAGGGAAAGCTTAATCTTTGTTACAGAAACTGCTGATGTTAATTTATGTTGTATATAATCCGAGGAAGAAGAAGAAGAAGAAGAAGAAGAAGAAGAAGAAGAAGAAGAAGAGGTGGGAACAGTGGTAGAAGAAGAAGAAAAACAACAGGTACTCGTAATCCTCATCGTTTTAATTAGCGAAGAGTAATAAATTAATTAATTACAATATTAATATAATGGCTTTTAATGAACGCTATGGATTGAATAGAATGGAAGAATAAAAAGAGGAAGAAAAATGTACGTGCTGACGTAATTGATTGCTAATTAAAAGAGGCACAAAAATAAGTTGCAGATGTTTATTAAATAGGAATTAATCACGGTTCGCAAAGAAGAATGAATCCGAAGGAAAAGACGAAGAAATCGTTCAACAATGATCATTTCTTTCGATAATTAGGTTTATGTATGTATTATATATGTTATACATAAGTATGTATTTGTACATACATATGTTATGACTTGTAAATGTTCACATGGAAACCTTTTTAATATCAAAAATATTCAAATGTTTGCGGAATTCTTAATGCGTATGAGAGTAGTCTCAATAGAACCCGACATTGTTGTTGTTTGGAAGTGGTTCGAAAGTTCCAACTCCTTGTGATTGTGTATGTATTGGTACTTCGTTTCCAGTTAGACGATTTGACATCAACGATTGTCAAACATTAAATTTAGCCTTAAAACTAATGATGGGTTAAAAACACATTTCGTACGCCAGACGAGTGATGAAAGGGGGCGGGGCAGGGGCGGGGGCAGGAGTGGATGGATGTGGAAGGGAGGCAAAGAAATAAAAATCGAATAAAAATGAGCTCATCACAGTTAATGGTGCAAACTGAAGCTGAATGGAGCATAAACTGTGAATGGATGGAAGCTACGGATGGATGCTTGGATGGATGGACTGGCTTCGGTGGCTTTTAAATGGGTGGCGGCGGTAGCAGCAACGATAGCAACTTAATTATGACGGACACAATTTTAACGGTAGCCATCAGATGGTTTCCGGCATAAAAAGTAATCGAATGGAAACATGGTCTTTTTATAGATACGACGGACATGAATTTTTGTTTTCAATTTATATCAGTTTTATCAGGAAGAGTGCAAAGAATAATAAAAAGAAAATAAGAGAGAGAGAGAGAGAGAGAGAGAGAGAGAGAGAGAGAGAGAGGAATATCTATAGGAAAACTTCGTATAATCATGAACTGAATATGACATAAATTTAGAAATAATGTGTTAGAATCGAAATTCGTTGAAATTAAAAAAATTCTGTTAGAAGTTCAAAAACTTCAATGTTTAAAAAATCGTAAAGTTTAATTTTATGGTTTAGTAGTCGATTTTCGATTTTGTAAAAGCTTCGAATTATATAAAAGTTCAATTTTGGAACGTTTTAAGAGTTTCTTGGATAATGAAATGGTTACGTTCGAAATTCGAATTTAATTGCAAGTTTAAAATTTGTCCTTCTTTCATTTCTTATTTAAAAAACAACAACCCAAAAGCTGTCGAATTGAATTAAGAAGGCTAACAAAAAATCTAGATTATTTGGCAAGTATTTCAAATATAAATGATTTTTTTATTTACGTTTTACTTTTCGCAATCCACAAACGTTGTGTCACTATGGCAACTATTGTCATCGCCTTCAGTGAGCTCGTAGCAGGGATTTCGAACTTCGACATGACTGAGTTTATAACGCGTTTGTCACAGAAGACAGTCAACAGCAACACATTTCAATAAATAAACAATCAGTCACTCAGTCAGTCAGTCAGTCAGTCAGTCAGTCAGTCAGTCAGTCAGTCAGTCAGTCAGTCAGTCAGTCAGTCACCAAAGTGACATGACGTGAAGTGAAGTGAGTCATTCATTAAGTCGAACGATGTGCTGGTGACAGAGACAGAGTGAAAGAGAGATACTGATGGAGAGAGAGAAGGAGAGAGACAACAATGCCACCGACAGACAGCGAGACAGCAACTCGTTGGCTCGATTGAAGGTTGGCTGCAATGACGAACTTTCGATTCATTACATTCAACTATTATTTCCGGTCTGATTCGACGATAGTCAACTCGGTTGACGAAAGAATGTGCGACGTGGCACGAACGAATCAGAACGTGGCAGAATCGGAAACAATGGGGGCTGGAACGAAGCAAAAGGGGAGGAGGAGAAGGTAGAAAAAACGCCGATCAAAAATAATGACAGACCAAAGGATGGACCAGAATACGAATCCAAGAATGGACGGAAGGATGGACCGAAGGATGGACGATAGGTTGATAGGACGATTGAAGCGCTGGAAGGACGGCTGAATTCACGGAAGGACGAACAAAGGGACAGGGATACGCAAGGACAGTTGAATGGACGTTGAGTGTGTCTGCGAACGTTGCTGACGTGGTTCGAACAGCAGCGGAAGCCTAATAAAGTGGGTCGTTGTATCCAATGGATGCTGGTAACGCCATCGAGCACACGGAATCAATTTCAAGATACACACACACACACACACACACACACACACACACACACACACACACACACAACCAACAAACCTTCACACGCTAGCATAAAAACGAGGTAAAATAAATAGTTATTGCAATGAAAACGGCCAGAAAGGCAAATAAAGCAGCAGTACACACACTCAACCATGTACAATACAAATACATACACATGTGTACACAATTGCACACAAACACATGCATACAGCCATACATACATATATACTCGTACATATGTATGTAAATAATGATTGATGAAGAGCTGAGTTTGAAGAAAACAAGCAACGCATAATAAAAGCATTAAAGAGAAGCATAAGGAAAGAGAGAGAGAGAGAGAGAGAGAGAGAGAGAGAGAGAGAGAGAGAGAGAGAGAGAAAGAGAGCGACAGAGAGAGAGAGAGAGAGAACGAGGAATACAGAGAGTTTTCCATTAGGTTACAAGTACAGTAACCTGACAGTAACAAGGACGTTCGATTGCACCGGAAGTCTACTAAAAAAAGTAAGACCGGAAAGAAAAGCAAAAGCGAAAACACCAAGCAAAGGTAGGAAAAAATAAACTGAATAACAGCAAACAGAAAAACAGTAAGCAAGAGCAAGAAATTCATCGCAGTAAATAACGATTGTTTGCAGAGTTTATGCACGGATTTCATGTTGCAAATAAACAGTGCTGCCAATCAATGGTTTTGTTGCTGCCGATTTGCTTCTGCTTTACTTGTTTTCTTGCTGATCATTTGTTGGCGTTGTTGTTGTTGCTGTATTGTGCTTCAGCTGGAGCTGAATTTTTTTAGGTGTTGTTGTAATTGTAATCTTTCTCAATTCCTACATTTTTTCATTTTTAGGCCGCATCGTAAATTTTGTGGAACTTGTGATGCTTTTCCTAGAACCGTAACACATACTAACAAAAGAGAAACACACACACATACACATCACATCTATACATATGTATGTATGTATAAACTGACCAACTATACTATGAACTGATACTATGCAAGTGTGCGTGCGAGAGTGTGTGTGTGTGTGTGCGTGTGTGTGTGTATGTGTGTGTAAATAAACATAGAAATAAACCTATCAAAATTTAAACTCGAAAATAAGACGATTTTCGATCGGATTTTTTAATTAGATCGGCTCAAGTTGTACCGATTTGAACCCTGCCCATGTCGACGCTATGATTTTCTTATTCAGTTCATGCAGACGCAGACCTCAAAACGTCCAAATAATAATAATAATTAGTTTCAATCTTTATTGATTCTTTGTCCTTCCGGAAGAAATGCATGATGCTACCACAACCCGAATATCAATGAATAGAGTTCGAATTTTAGGGAATTTGAAATGTCTTGTTTTCTTGACTTTTTTTTGTATTTCCTTTTGTATATTTTTTTAAATATTGTTATTATTTTATGTATAAATAAATATTTTTTATTTTATTTTTCGATTTTTGCATCTTGTGTTAATTTTTCCAAAATAGTTCAACATCTTCTGCTCTCATCAAAGAAAAACCTTCACGTTTTCTACTCTCAATTAGTTAATTGGCTGTGTAGGGTAGATAGAAGGAGCGAGAGAGAGGAAAGTAGAGAGAGAGAGAGAGAGAGATAGAGAGAGGGATACAGATAGATAGAGAAAGGACTCTGTGCTTCTTTCAACAAAAATGATGTGACGTTTTCAAGATTAAAACTCAAAACAAGTTAAAATGAAGAAAGTAAGGATAGAAATAGAGAAGGGGCGGGGGGGGAGAGAGGGGAAATCTTGGGAAATCAAAAGCGAGAGAGAGAAAGAGAGAGAGAGAGAGAGAGAGAGTGTGCGAGCTCAAATGTTTTCTTTGACTCTTGACTTTCGGATTTAAAGAAAGTACCAAGAGCAGGAACAACAACAACAACGTAAATGAAAAGCAACAATTTATAAGCATCTAATTTATATGTTTTCATGTTGTTTGTTGTTTCTATTCTTATTTTATTATTATTTTCATCTCATCGACAGAGTGAACAACAATAAATTCGGGCAACAGATTGTTTAATTATTGTATATTACACCGAGTTGGGGAAAAGCCACATAAAAGTTGTAGAGATGTAAAAAAACACACACACACACACACACACACACACACACACATTAAGAGTACGTTATGCATGAAGTGAAAATATGAAGCATTAAACATGAATGTTATTTTTTAATTGAGTGTCTTCTAAAAGAACCAATAAAATAAACGATGTGTATGTCAGAGTGTGTGTGTGTGTGTGTGTGTGTGTGTTTGTGTGTATGTGTGTGTATTTGGGTGTGCTTCTATTACATGTAACAATTATGTACAATATTTATTGCAAGTGATTTTTTGTTGTTGTGTTCTTGTTTGTTGTTCGTTTCATGTTGCTCGCTTTTCAGAACTGATGCAATGAAAACATTGCGATATGATGTCGAACAAGTGTTCAACAGCTTGCATTTATTGTAATTAAAACTGTAAATGCAGTTGTAGCGAACACAATCATATGAATACTACGGATGAAGAATTTCGGAATCTTCTTTCGGAAAAAATCCAATGAAGCATTGAAAAGTTTTGTAAGAAAATTAAAATCCATTGTAATTATCATGTAATTAATTGCAGTTGCTATTATGGTGAATTATAAGTTTTGGGACAAATTTCGAATTTTCGAAATTAACTTCGAATTTTTCGAACATTCATTAAAATGTCTGAAATGTTTAGTAAAGATATATTATGCAAAAAACTGATTTTAATTGTATTAAAATACGAAACAAAACATGCATACGAGTTACATACGAGTAATTCGAAGTAAATTTTCTAAACAAATTGATAAGAAGCATATCTATTATGAAAATTTGAAAATTTGGAATTTTCGAAATTAACTTCGAATTTTTCGAACATCGTTGTTATGTTACAGGTGATCAGGAAAAGCAAGAAACCATAATTTTTGTATATAATTTCAATGTTTGGTGTTCTATATTACGAAATTTGGCGTGCAGTTGATTTTTCTTGAAATGTTTCTTTACCCTGACCTATTTTTTCCTATACGATCTATCATCTCTCTTGCAGAACTTTTCCTTGTAGTGAGTATTTTTGTATAATTTTTATTTTCTTTTTTGTGAAATTTAAATGCATTTTTTATATAATCAATTCGAACTCGAATACCGTATATCCTTAGAATTTCAGTCAGGACCTCCTTTCGATTTTCAACATTTTTTCCAATGAAATATGAAAACGTTTTCAACCAGACACGAATTTGAATTTTAATATGAGGTAGATTTAAATTTTTCTATGGCCGCAAGGACGAGGAGCAGATCCTGAGTTGCTGCTTGAGTGTGAGTGAGTGCGTACGTGCGCGTGTGTATGGGTGTGTGTGTTTATGGTGTCTTCTTCAACCCACATCAAACACTGTTCTGGTCTGTACCCTGTTCTTTCCTCACCCTTTCGTGCCCTGTCTGGCTGCTTCAGTTTCCGATTGCCTCCGATCCCGGCGACTTCTCATGAGTCGAGTAACTCATATTTTCATTGCTTAGCTTGTTAGTTATAGCATATCTAGATGTCGCTGTTATGCAATCTTTTTTTGTGCCATTCGTTTGTGCCAACGAATGTAGTCAAGTACGGTTTAAGGAATGAGCGACAGGGCGTCTGGGCGTGGCAGTGAAGTCAAATTCAATGTGGCAAAACTTCGGTCTCGTCCTGAATAGACGAACATTTGTGGAAAAACCTTGTGTGTGTCGTTGGGTTGTTGCGTGTATTTACATAAAGTTGTGTGTGTGTGTGTGTGTTTCCTCATGTTTGTGGCTTTTGCATTTCCATACAAATATATTTCACTTTGCGTAATACTGTTATGTAAGTTGATCTGTTAAATTAAAATGCAGATTCCCAGAGAGAAACTCAGTGTTGTTGCTATTGTTGTCGATATTGTTATTGTTATTGTTATTACAGTTGTACTTATACAATGTTTTTGCACTAGTTGTTGTTGTTGTTTTCATTCTTGTATTTACTATTCACTGCACTGCGAACGGAAACGTTTTATAGAAAGCTTAACGTAAGAGTTTCGGTGAGATTTTCATGTAACCACGAAGAGCTAATGTTGTTCTCTTGTCTGGTGCAGCTTAAGTTGGTATCCGTGAGTCGTATTCTATACTGGGTGATGTCCCTGTGTTATACCAGAAGTAATCCGTTCCGAAAAGACGGAAGCAAGCAAAAAGAAACCGTTTTTAAAGAACAAGGAATTAAATAAAACTGCTAAATGTTAAAATATTGCGTGAAGAAGAAGAATAAGGTTTAAAATTTAACCAGAAACCAAGAGAAACACTTTTCATACAACCTTGCATGAAATACAATACTTGACTGACTTGAAAAAAACTTGATTACTTTCGTAAATTCTGAATTGAGTTTGCCTCGCAATATTTTCTGTATATGTACGTCATTTTAAAAAAATTGAATTTTCGTTTCGGTCGTGATCATGGAAAGCTTACTAAATTTTTTGAAATTCGACGTATCCCGCATTTTCTCATCGCGTCGAAGTGACGGCCCCGAATGTTCCATGGCCATCGCTTGTACTGAACCTGGAAGTTGCGCGCAGAACCGAGACAACAGCCAACTCTTAATGATTACCAGTCGATCCCATGAAGATGCGAAGATCCAAGCAGAAGATCCCGGGCGCAGCTGCAATCAGCACTCCCCAGATGCTGGCAAGCAAGCTGCACCCCAACCGACAGCCAAAAGCAGCACCGTCGAAAAGCAGATCTCGAAGAGAGTTAAAGGCAGCAGCACTTTGATCAAGCCTCATGTAATCGAAGATCGCGCAGCAATTTTGTGGGATATCTTGTATGAGTCACTTTGTGGGCGTGGAGTCCGCCATCCGATTTACTGGAGCGTTTTGAAGTCGTGGCAAAAATTGCCGTTCTACTGGGCGGCGCTCTCGAATGACATCCCCAATGAGGATCCTTTCGAAAACTTCAAACGTTTCTTCATTGACCGGAAGCGGCGTTCGAAACGTGAGACCAGAATATTGAATAGAATGCTGACTAGAAAGTGGCTCCGCATGAGCATTAGACAGCGGCTGCCTTTTATAATGGAAGCCTTCATAGGCAGCGTGGCATGTGGTAAGGTCGAAATATGCGATGATCGGGATGTAGAACGGGTCTTGTCAATATTATATGATAAATAAGTTAATAAGTTAAGCGAAAATAAGTTAGCAGCGAAATTTAATGTAATTTGTATTTAGAAATCTAACGAGTTATCAATAAAAAAAATAAATTCCAAATTATAATTAAAAACCATAATTGTATGAGGGGTTAGTTTGGATACTGGCACTGACAAGGTTCGTATTAGTTTTTCATTTTTAGTTCTGCTTGCTGCTCAATTCGAATTATCTTCTAATCCTCCGTTCTCCTTTTCTTCCCCTTTCCGCCTATCATCCCTCTTCCTCTTTTCCTTATTCTAATGTTCTGCATTCTGTGTATTTTCTTTCTGTCCTTTTTTTCTTTGATTTGTCATGCTTTAAATACGAATGCGTCACGTGACAGGCTCTGAAATCAAATCACTTTTTGCCAAAGATGACGAATGGAACGGAAGCGGAAACATTAACCATCAACGTCCATTGAATTGTCGTCGAAACCGACGATGACAGAGTTGATGACATGGATGAATAAGAGAAAGAATAAGTAAGACGCCTTACTTGTAAGGGAGAAAAATTAAACGATTATAATAATCAGTCTAAAAGTTTATTTTATTGCAATTTAAAACCAATTTTTAAGTTTCAAAATTTTATCAATTTTTAAACAGATCCGTTTTTTTCCTTCTTCGGCTTTGACTCAAAAACTATAGAATGGATTTAATAGAAATTTTGGGATAATATAGCGGTTATACCAGGGTATTGTATGCATTAGATTTTTTTAAGATATGTATATTCAACAGTTCTAAAGTTTTATATGACAAGATTAAAAACTTGACTAAAACATGACTAGAAACTTCAAGTTTTATTATCTGTTGAGTTTTTTCTTAGAATGTCTGTTATATTTTATTACAACTATAAAAAGTATGCCACAGTATATTAAAATTGTATTATTTTATGATCGTCAAAGTGTTATAAACTCTATTATGAGATCTTAAAAGACATTTCAAACTTGAGACAAAAAATATCGTTACTAAATTAAAGTAAAGTATTAAATGGAACAAAAGAGGTGGTATTACAATATTCTAGGGCAACGTTTAAAGTTTTAATTTGTAAAAGTTATAAACTATAGAAAAGCCATCAGCGTTGCCAACGTATTTATTACTAAGTTTGGGGTGTTTTTTTTTATTGTTTTGACAACAACATCAACAACAACAACAACGAACACTAACACAGTGTGTAAGTTTAACAAAAGTTTTTCTACTGCATGATTTTTCAAAAGTTTTCAGTTGTAAATTTTTTCAGCTGTTGGTTGGAGAACGCATCTCAACAAGATGACGATACAGTGCTGTATGAGTATGTGTGTGCGTGTGTTTGAAACTTTGCATTTTTTTTCATTCAAGCATTTTTTTTTCGTTTTTAAGTTTTCATCATTTTTTTGTTAGATTTTTCGAATCGGTAAAAAGTTTTGTTTGCCGCTAAAATTGGCTGTCGTTGAGTGGCAGCTACACGTAAAGCAAACTTTGAGAAATTGATAACGAATAGAAGAGGAAGGATCCAGCGAAGGGGAGGGGGAGGGGAGGGAAGCAAAAGGAAACGTAAAGAAAAAGAAGAAAAGCACAGGACAGGAGTACGGAACAACCAACGAGTGAACATGAACGAGTGAATGATTGGATGGATGGTTGAATCGATGGATGGTTAGAAGGGTCGCTGACTTCAGAGAGGACACATTTTTTCGTCCTTGTGTTTTGTTGTTTTCTGATGGCCAAAGTTTTCAGTGACTCGGGGCAAAAAACAAGCAAAACGTGTTGCCTCACATGCCGTTAGAAATGCTTAGTTTGTTTCTAGTGATCAGTTTTAGTGTCATTATTATTTTCCTTCGTCCTCTTCCTCTTCTTCTTCTATTCTTGTTCTCTTCTATGGACATCATGTACATATACAGTATGTGTCCCATTTGAGGATGTTAGTTTGCAAAGGCAACTTCTTTGTTGGATCTCGTTAGATTAACGAGTTTTAAAGTTCGAAAGTGTTGAAAAATTGGCAGATATGTTGGCAGTTTTTCTGTTGAGATGTGATGAAAAGAAGAAGAATAAAAAAAAAACAGTAAAAAAAGCAAAGCAAAATGAGGGGATCCAACAAAAAAAAAAAAAAAAAAATACACCAGACACGAAAAAATTAAACTTTTATGAACATGCAATTGTTGTTGCCATGCCAGGTTAATAGCAAAAATTACAACAACAACAAAAGATCACCACAACCCAAAACGTATCGAACACCAACAACAACAACAGTGATAAAGTTGATTTTTTTTCTTTCCTTAAGCATCAGTCCGCAGTTTCTGTTGTTGTTGTTGTTGTTGTCGCTGTTGTTGTTGTTACTGACTTGCTGTCTGAGTTGTTGTCTCTGGAATATCGTCAACCTTGATGTTGTTGTTGTCGTTGTTCTTCTCTTCGAGCAAACGAGATCCAATGAATATTTCATTTCTCAACAATAACAGAAGCAGACATGAACAGCCATGAACACCTACACACACACACACACACACACATCCATACAAATGCAGACATTCATAAATACCATGTTTACACGCAAATAAATTTAAAAGCAAGAAGATGCAGTTGAGAAAATAAAAAAGAAGACAGCTAAATAGGGGAAAAAATCGCTGTTATCGCTGTGTTGTTGTTGTTGTTTTTCTTGTTGTTGTTGTTGTTGTTGTTGACATCACAAATCAATGAAGCAGCGGAAATGAACGCATCTGCAAGGAACGCTACGTGGATGTGTTGGTGTGGGTGAAAATGCTAAATACAACAACAACAACGACAGCAGCGAGAGAGAAAAATCTAGAAAAGTAAAATAATATCAACAGCAACAACAGCAACAACAGCAACAACAACAACAACAACAACAACAGTAGCATGTGACTCCGACGCTGTCGTTGTTCTCATTGTTGCTGTTGTTGTTGCTGTCGTCTGCGTGTCCTGTAATAAATTCATCGCTATGTTAAGCATCTGTACGTCTGTGTGTTTGTGTGCGTTTGAATGCATGTGTAAAATAATTTTGATATTTATTGTAACCTCCCCCACCCCCCTCCCACCCACACACACACACACACACACACACACACACATACATATACATTTGCTCTATATACAGGAATGTTTTGTCGTGAAATGTTTTCAAGGAATAACTGTAGTCATGATGTACTCGTATGCGTGTGCGTGTGTGTGTGTGTGTGTGTGTGTGTGCCTCTGTGCTTGTGTGCGTCGTTACTGTTTTCATAGATTGTCTGCGAGATTTTTTGTTTTGAACGACTTTTAAAGTTAAAAATATAAATTCACCGAAAATGCATCGAAAGACAACAGACGGAAAGCAGAAAAAGTGCCACATGAATGGTACGGCATGTGGAATAGTAGGCGGGCCACACCCGCCTAAACAACAACAACAATTAATTAAGTTTCCATCCAACATCAACTGTTTACCACACGCTTAAATCGCAGATTATGACTGGGAGAGGAAGAAGAAGAAGAATCGTAAATAATTCAAAAACACGAAAAAACGAGGTCATGATTTTGCGTTGATTTATTCAAACAATAGCGAAACTTAATGCAAAAGATTAAAAAATGTCTGCCGTCTCTTAAATCAGGAGCAAACAAGGACTCACCAGGAGCATACAGACACAGACAGCATACCCACACATAAACACACGCATTGTTCACTCCAACAGTCTGTCAAACAGTCAGTCAAACAGTCTGTCAAATAAAAATGATTCGTTCATATTTTGGAAGCGAGAAAAGTGAGAAAACTCGAAAACTACGAAAGTTGGTGATTGTTTGGTTTTAAATATTTCATTGAGCCCACCATTGATGCTGCCTCATCGTCTGCCCTCCTCCTGCTCCACCCCTTCATCATCTACCCTGCTGACCGGGCTCCCCGCTCCCCACTCCCTCGCCCCGCCGCCTCTGTTCAGCTCGATTCAAAACACTTGCGCGGCCACAAGTGAAAACGACGTTAGCTGTTGGTTTCAAGTGTTTTTGTTGTTTCCTTGTTGTTGTTGTTGTTGTTGTTGTTGTTGTTATTGTGAACTTTGTTTTTCTATTCTGATTGTATTCTCCTTTCGTATGCAGTTTTTGCCTTATTTTGTTTTTTATTTACTACAGTTTATTGTTGCTTTGAAAGTTTGTTGTTTATTTTGGTTTATTTTTGGCAAAATTGAAAGAGAACACGTAAAAGAAAAACGAAACCAACTAAAGGACAACAACAAAAAACAGCGGGCAGAGGGGGGGAGGAGGGAGGGGGAGAGGGAAACAATTATGGAAATTAGAAAAAAGTTTTCCACTTAGAACAAAATCACACAAAAAAGAGAAAAACAAAAAAAAAAAAAAAATAACGAAGCAAAAGGAAAATTTTTACAAATATAAAAAATCTAGTAAACATTAAAAAAAAAAACATAATTTGAAAACCAAAATTTTTAGAAACTAAAAAAGTACAATTTTTCATAAATAGAAACAGTTTTAGGCACACCAACAACAACAACAACAACAACAATAATAAATTTGAATAGAATCTGCCAAAAAGCCGCGAAGCCAGAGTAAGCATCAAAGGTTGCCGCCACAAGCGAAACGTGGAAATGGATTCAAATCTGTGAGTGTGTTAGTGTGTGTTTGTTGTTGTTTTAATTACTTTTTTATTACTTTGAGCTCGTCGATAAAAAATTAAATTATGTTTGTGTCGTGTCGTGTATTTATTTTGCAATCGATCGCATCATTCGCTTTGTTTTGTTAATTTTTCAGCTTATAGCTTCAAATAAATTGGATTTAATAGGAAATAAAAAAAGATTGGCATATATTTATTTATGAATCAAAAAACAGCAACTAAATGCATGAAATACTGTCAATATTTTTATAATTAAGTATGTTTAAATCACAGAGGATTTTTCTGGTTCATTAAACGACACAAAGGACTACAGCCAGAAAGCACGTAGGCGTGGCACTCAACTTAACTGATTAAAATGATTTAATCACAAGATAAAGGAGAACAAAACAAAAAAGAAGCACATTTTTTGGACATGATTATTATTAAATGGTTACTCTGATTATTGCTATCGATATCATTATTATAGCACTATTATTATTAAAAAAAATGTATTATTACTATTATTACTGTTATTAATTATTAAGAATTATCATATTATTATAAATGAAAAACGATTCCCAACGAAACTAAAACAAGCAAAACAGCAAATTAAAGAATGAAGGGACGATTTCTGATTTTGTTCCAATTAACCATCACTTTGAGTTGCTCGGTGTTTCGGTTTTCAACAGGGAATGTCTTAAAATATGTGTATTTTTCCGTTTTGTTCTTTGGCATGCTTTTGATGTTTTCTCCTGTTTGGTTTTCCCAGAAACCAGCTGGTTTTCCCTTTTCACAGCTGACGCTGCTCCTGTTGTTGAGCAGTATCGTTATTATTATTATTACTGTTATTATTTTTGGATTTGTTGTTGTTTGTTTTTGGTTCGGTAAGAATTGAAACAAGACATCGAGTTTTCATGAACCTCAAGAAATCTTTTTTTCTATTTTTGGCTTTTGTTTCTATTTTTGTTTCTATTTTCACTTGTTTGTATCTTGTTTCTATTTTTGAAGAAATCTTCTATTTTTCTATTTTTGTGCTTCAGCTTGGTTTCTATGCTGTTGTATTTTTTTTGTTTTTGTTTTAAGAAGAAGCATTTTATTTGGTTTTAATTCTTAATTCCACAGCATTGATTTGTGCGGTTGTGGTTCCCTTCGACCATACTTCATCATCGTCCATTCTTTTCCCTGCTCTTTTTTCTTGTTTCCTTGCTTGTGATGTTTTTCTAGCTTTATTCTGTTAAAGTTTTTGTCGATTTGTTTGCTTCATTCTGATACTTGTAATTCATTGAAATTGTTGTTGTTGTTTTTCTGATAGTGTGCACTTCAAAGTTATTAGTTTTATTAATTTCGTTTTTATATTTGAGCTTTGATTTTGTTTTTCACTTCTATTTTTGTTCTGTTTGATTTGATTGGCAAGCAGCATTGATTTTAATCAATTTTTATCTCAATGATATGCAATACAATACAGCTTACAAAGCAATTACTTGTTTTTTAATATTAATATATGTATATATTTATGTGAGTCGTTCAACCTAAATGGAAAATGCAGACACACGAATGAATATCCTCAAGAAGAAAGAGAATGTGAAATCCTTAAATATTTAGTATTTATATATATATACTCGTACATACATATGTACATGTGTACAGACATTCATGTACATATCATGTGATATAATCATGTGGACCCTTTTGTGTTCCATCAAAATCAAAAGCCACTTCATTAAAAGAATCTTCCAGTATAGTAAAGAAATCGCCAAAAGAATAAAAGGTCGCCTTAATAAAGGAAGACAAATGAAGCACAAGGAAGAGCAACGAAGATGGCCTCAGGAGCTATGCTCTGTCTGGACTGAGCGAATAGAGATGGTCCATTACGATATAATGTAACTCTGTGGAATGTTAAAGGAACAACCCAAAAAATATTCTATTTTTAGAAGTAACAAAAGGCGAAAATACACATCACGTTAACCTACTTTAATTGAATTCTTAGTAAGGATCTAATCTAATAATCGTTGAGGCGCCAGCAAGAAGAGGAAGTCCGGAAATAAAAGTAGGCCTGCCTGCCTGCCTGACTGACTGACTGACTTCCTGACTTGCGTTTTAATTAATATGATTATTTTTATCTCCCTGTCTCTCAGTCATAAGTACCCAAGTGAGGGGAGAAGTGAAGCAGAAGTGAGTTCATCTTTAAATCTTATTCTTAGTAACCTGAGTGATTCCGGTTAATGGCGAAAATACTCTACTCACTACTTACCCCAGCAAAGCTTACCTGAAAAGAGAAAAATTGTTGTAGTGAAAAAGGAGTTAAAGAAGAACAGTTATTCTATAAGATTCTGTATGGTATAATTATTTAAAAATAGAATAGATACTTATGTATATAAAAATGTGATATGACAAGAGAATAACGAAGAATACGCGGAGAAGAAATTGAAGATAAAAAATAGAAAAGCACATCTTTATTCCACTCTTGTGATCTTTTTAAGAATTCCCTGGAAATTATCTGGGGCAGAAGAGATTATTTTTCATATTGCAAGTTTCTAGAAAGGACAAATTTATACCCTTCACTCTATGAACACCATCCCCGCCCCCTCACCGCCCCCTGTCCATAAAATTCCCGCTTCGTGTTTTGTACGAAGAAGACTAAAAAAGCTCCGAATTATTTATTTACGAAACATAAATACGTATCTATACATGAAATTATTAAAAAATTAAAACTATTTATGTATATCGTATATCGGTTGGTTCATCAGTTTGTTCAGCGGTTTTCTTATCTACTTATTTATATTTTTGTCCACCTGTTTATTCTATTGCTATTTCAAAACTGTCACTTTGTTTGTTTCGTCATCTAAGTACAATATTGGTACATCCATTTGTACATCTGTTTCCTCCCATTTTCGTTTATCTTTGGTTATATTTGTTCATATGTTCATCCATTTGAACAGCTGTTTCTTCAGCTGTTCATCTTTCTTAACCTTTTGTCCCGTATTCGTTCCGTCTGTTTATTCATCGGTTCCCTAGACTCTCGACCGGTTTATCCATGTGTCCCTTTCACCTGTTTATCCATCTGTTTTCCCGTTTGTCTTTTCATCTGTTTGTTCATTTTTTTGTGCACTTGTTCGTCCATTTCAGTTCATCTGCATTTCCGTCTCTTTTACTCAACCTTTGTTTATATTTCGTCCTTTCATTCGATGGTAACGATAAACGTTAGTCTCTGAATATCTCTTATCTGTCTGAGTACTTTTTTGTTCATCGGACTTTTGTCTTGCTCTGAAAATAATGAATTATATTTCATTCAAGTTTTTCTTCTTTCGTTTCCGCCTTGAAGCGAATCGAGACGACGGTGTGTGCGGCGACGGTGGCCGGGGGAGGGTGTGCTTGCGTAGGCGATTCCAAGCGGCAGCACCAGCCTCGGAGGATTCCAGCAAATGATAAAATCCAGAAGATTAAAAAATACAAACAACCACCAAAAATAAAAACTTTAAAGACTTTACGTTAATTGTTCATTCCGGATCCTTTCAAGCGATGAGGGGCGAATGACTCCTTTAAAGTATCGCGCTTTGTCCTCTACTTAATTTATACTCACACAAATAAAACGCACACAGACACGAACACACTCGAACATTGGTACACGGTTTTTTTATTGCTCTTCTCTTCCTTTTTCAGAGAACAGAAAAGACAGAAAAGACAGACGACAGACAGAGACAATGTGTATAATTTGTGAAGAGGGTGGGGAGAAAATAAATTGTGCTGTATTCCAGTGTTGTATTATGTTGTTGTTGTTAAATTTTTTATTCGGTTCTTCTTTGCGACCCCTTATTTTTTGTGTGTTTTTGTTGCGCTTTTTGTCGTTGTCCTTGTTGTCATTTAATCGTTGTTAAACATGGTTTGTTGTTGTACTCGATGATGTTGATCGTTGATTGTTGTCTGCCGTCCGTAATTCCTTTTTTTTAATCTTGCGGATAACATGATTTAAATTTGTTACTCTTTGGCTGTGATAATTAAACGGCTAAAAAGTAAGGAGATTACAAAGCCGTGTGGTGAAGGAAGGAAGGTTGAAAACGAAGAGAAGCGAAGGGAAGCGAAGGGAAGGGAAGGAAGTTGGCAAAATATACAATAATTGATATTTAATGCCATCAGATGAAGAGAGAGAGAGAGAGAGAAGAGGAGAAGAGAGAAGGCTGCATGGATCACAGAGTAGACAAAATGAGGAGGAGGTACTGCAGGGTAGTAAAAAAGGGGTCAAATCCAGTTCTCATTGATTATTTTACCTCTCTATCTCTCACTCTCTCGCCATCTGTGTCTGCATCTCTCTCTCCCACTCTCTTGTTATACTTTAACTCTTATTCTTCTATTAATCTGAACTGATTGAAACAAATTTTGTAATCATCTTTTATTCTCCATCCTTCACCCTCGCTCGGCTCTTCTCAATGATTCTCAATCACTCTCCATTCTCTATTCTTTGTTCTCTCTACTCGGTTCTTCGTGTCCCTGTTCTCCGTTCTTTGTTCTTTGTTCTTCGATCTAGGTTCTTATTAACTTTACTCAACACTCGGCCTTAAACCACACAACTATGAAATCATACTTCATTGAGTTTCGGCCAATATTTTCTCTTCATCGCGGATATACTGAAATAAATGGCTTCAAAGTGCCGCTGCCGTTGCCGTTACCGGCGCTGGAGCTGGAGCTGGAGCTGGAGCTGCGGCAAGTGGAAGTGGCTTTTGGTAGACCGAGTGAGCCATGTGCCAGCATGACTGGGACTGCGAACCAAGTGCGTGTGCACTTAAATGGTTCCAGATAAACCACTTGGTTGCTCCATTTTCTGGGACTTCGGTGAGATTTATTGTTCCTCAGCGAGTATCCGCTGAAGTCAGTGGCGCGTCGTTATTGTTGTTGCTGCTGCAGCAAAAACCATACAAAAGTAGAGATACCCTTTGTTTTTGTTATTGGAATGAACGGCGCAGACAGAAGGAACGACGGACAGATGGTTAGGAAGGAAGGAAGGATGGATGGACGGTAGATAGAAGGACGGGCAGACGGACGGGCAGACGTACGAATCGTAGATAGGATGGGTAGATCGAGGATAGGAAAAGCTCAAACAGACGCCCATGGCCTCAAGGAGTGAAAGAGAGGCATGTGGTTGAGTGTAAGGAGGATAGAGATAGGTGCAGAATTCAACAGAATTGAGAGAGCTTCAACAGAATTGAGACACAATGAAACTGAAGGGTGTACGGATGGGAAGATGAAAGCTAAATAATGTTAAAGAGGTAAAACAAACATTGAAGATTTAAAGCAGGATGACGGGAAGACAATCACAAATAAGTAGAAGAAGAAGAATGAGGGGGGGGGGGGGGAGGTGGACGGAGAAGATGATATGAAACATTGTTCGCCATAAATTGGCTGCCCTGAAAGCACAGCTTTAATCGTTTTCTATTGCTTGAGTGTGTATGCGATGCCGATTTCTAAGGATTGCTTTCGGCATTCGCTGAAGTGCAAAATAATCGAGTATGATTTCAGTTTCAAGGAAGAAGAAAAGCGTTGATTGATTGTTTTCGGTTCGAAACCTATGCAA
Source organism: Myopa testacea (assembly GCA_949629155.1). NCBI lineage: Eukaryota > Metazoa > Arthropoda > Insecta > Diptera > Conopidae > Myopa > Myopa testacea. Next base: position 24,609,122 of record OX451348.1, on the reverse strand, counting down.
TAAAATCTATGACTATAATATTAGGGAACTATGAATTCTCGTGTATCACTCTCTTGTCTTCGCAAAGTGTGTTTCAGTCTCTATAAAGTTTTCCCACCCTCTTATAACGTTACAGAACTAAAGTTGGAGCCTTTGAATTTCTCCCGGATTTTTCAGTTCTTTCTTCTTGGACTCGCACTTTCCTGAGTCACCACTTCTCCCTGCTTACCTTTCGTAAAAACCGTTCGTTGCACTCTTTCGCTGTACCCCGCCAGTGCCTGTGACGGTAGCGCGAGTTGCCCAGCTTCAGTGTGCCTCGGAGCTGTGCGGCCTCGCTCACAATACGCCAGATCGTCTGGTAGCGCAGTCGATTGCAGCGATAAATCGGCTTCAGCGCCATGGCACCGTGTTCGGGCTCGGACTCGGCGCCGGAGCGCACCTGCTCGTCGTCGTCGTCCACCCAGGCACTCAGCACACCCTCCACGAAGTTGTACAGCATCTGAATGTTAGACTGCATGGGCGCCGACCCGGACGGAGCTTGTTCAGTTTTGATAAGTTTGCGGTTCTGGCAGACTTCGCGCAGCAGATTTTCGCCGAAGTGCACCGTTTTGTGGCGACGTCGCCGCGAGTTGAGCGAGGCAGCCGAGGCGGACTTCATCAACTTGCCGTTGGAGCCGTTCGACAGGTGGCCGGCGCCATTGCGGACGGCGCCGTTGTGCAGATGCTGCTGCTTGCCGATGTGCACTTTCGCCGCACTTGCGATGGTATCCTTGACGCGACCTGACATCGATGCACGCGAATCACCGCGCTGCAGGGTGTTGGGCTGGGAGTGGCTACGATGGTGCAGCACGTGGTGCTGCTGCGAGGTGGTTTCGGCTGGCTGAATATCGAGCAGCGTGACGGGCGGTTGTGCGAGTGTCGTACGCAGCCGATTGAAATCGGCGGCGCAGCGGGGCAGTGAGTTGCATTTGGCGGCGTTGAAGCATTTCACGTTCTGGCAGCGCGGCAGCGGCGCACACGAGCGACACTCGTGGCAGATGACGAGAGGCTTCTGCGCGTGCGCATGTGCGGCGGGCGTCAGGGCAAAGGGCGGCGGCGGTGGCGACGGCGAGACATCCGAGGCGGCTTGCGCAGGCACGGTGTGCATTTGTGCTTGTGCCACTTGCTGGTAGCGCGCCAGGTTCGCGCTGGATGCGGACGAAGTGACGCAGCGTTTGGCGACCTGGCAGTCGAGGAAGCGGCAGTGCGGGTCGGTGCAGATGGGCAGCAGCGGGCAAGAGGGGTCGGTACACGGCGACGGCGACGGCGAACGTGGCGCTCGTTCTGCCGAAGAGGACTTGCGCTTCATCGTGCCGTTGTGATGCTCGGACATGTCCGAGACGGTGGCCGAGCGCTGCGTTTGGTGCCGGCGGGAGCGCTCGCGCTTCGTCGGGGGCATGACGCTGATGCTGCTGCCATCTTTGGCGGATGGTTGGGGGGCTGCTTTGGACAGATCCTTGTCCTTGGGCACGTAGTGGTAGCGCTCCTTGTGTGGCTTGGCATACAGCCGCTCCACTTGGCTGGGGGCGGTCGATGTTGTGGTGGGCGTCACCACTTCACTGGCCGAGTGCCGCAGTCGGCGCTCACGCGACCGCTCCAGCGCTCGATGCTGGTCATGCGATGCGTGGCGGAGCTGTTGCGATGCTGGCTGATGTGAAGTGGCCGTCTTTCGGTGCAGCTCGGTGCAGCTGCCTTGCGCGGTCCTGCGCTCGGCTGAGTGTCCGGGTGTCTTGCCTACGGACTGCAGGCGATTCAGCGGGTAGGCGATCCAGTCGGCGATCTCCTCCTCGGCTCGGTCGCTGTGCCCGAGCGAATGGCGTTTGCGGGCGGCTTTCTGAGTGGACGAGTCCTCCTGCGAGTGGGAGCGCAGCGTGTCACCGCTGCCGTTGCGTCGGTGCTGGCCGCGGCGGCTCTTGCAGGGCGCAGCAGGTGTTCCTTCGTCGCGTGCGGACTTCGAGGACTGCAGCTTCGTCAGCCATTCAACGATGTCCGTCTTCAAGATAGCGAAATCCGTCGGACCCGAACTCTGGCGCGATAACGGCTTCTTTAGCAGCTCGGTCAGCTCCTCCTTCAAAGCCTTGGCGTATGAAGTGGCGCTACTCTTGGAGTCCACCTGCTGCTGTTGCTGCTGGCGCTCTGGCATCGAGTGCTTGCGAGGCAGGTGTTCCAGCAGCCACTCGGGCACCTCGTCCTTCAGCACTGTCATCTCGCTGGGTCCGGAGGAGGTGCGCGCAGGCCCTCGCTGTCGCTCCAACCACTCGATAGTCTCCTCGCGCACGGTGCCGCTCTCCGCCGAACGTGCGGAGTGTCGCTGCTGCGCCTTGCGATCGAACCACTCGAGCTCTTCGGGAGCACGTGCGTCCGCTTTGCTGACCGGCACCTCTTCGGCGCTTTTCTGCCTGCGCGGCGGCAGCTGCGGGCGTTCGTCCACCGCTTTCATGGCATGTTTGTGGTGGCCGCTGTGTGTGTGCACGTGACTGTGATGCGTGTGGCCGTGCTGCGGTGGCGGCTGCTGGTGCTGATGCTGGTGCGTCTGTGGTTGTCTGGGGGGCGGCACCGGCGGCAAGCGCACGGACCCTTTCCGTTTTATGATCTTCTGCTCCATGGTTTCCTCATCGCGAGCGCGTACGCGCCGCGTTATCTCGAAGATGTCGCCGTTGATCTGATGATAGAACTTTTCGACCTCGACACCGCGGTCGAACTCCGCTTTGACTTGCTGCGAGCGGGGTGGAGTACGCGCAGGTGGACGCGGGGGCGGCGGCGCGTCGCCTTCCTTCTCATCGTCGCCGTCGCCATCGGAATCGACAGAGCCGAGGAGAGCGCCACTTCCGCCACCGCCCACAATGCCGCCGATAGAGCGAGCGGCTGTGGCGACGCCGGCGACGGACGATGCCGAATGTTTCGCTTGCGGATGCGGATGCGGATGCGGATGCGGCGGTTGCTGTTGTTGTGCAGGTTGCGTGTGCTGCTCTTGCTGCTGCTGCAGCAGGCGGTCTAGCGAGCCATGATGCGTCTTAATTGTCGGTCCCAGCGGACCCTCGCCCAACGACTGCAGCCGGCACTGTGCGTTGCAGATGCAGACGCCCCGTTTTTTGCTGCCGAAGCGGAACAGACTACTAGCCAGCTGCGAGACGCCGTCGCCGAGGACGCCACTTCCGCCGCCACCTCCGCCGCTGGCGCCACCAGCGGCAACATCCCTTCCCGAGGCCGTTGTTGCTGAAGTCAAACGGCCGGCCTGCGACGAGCTAACGGGCGTTATGTCGACTATCACGCAACAGCAATGCAACGAGAAGGTTTTCTTGTCGCTGCTGCCGCCGCTAACAGAGTTGTTGTTGTCGCTTTCGCTGTTTTGTGAGGCGGCCAGACTGAGCGGCGGACGACGCGGGACTGATGACAGTGAGGCGAGAGTGACAGCGGCGGCGGCAGATGTTTCAGGACAGGGGCGAAACAGAAAGAAGAAGACGAGGGCGAGGGCGAGGGCGTGGACGTGGACGTGTAGGAGGGGCGCGCCGGAGAGTCGGCAGCCACGTGAGTGAGAAAGAGATGGCAGGAGGAACGCCAGCCGCTGGAGACTCCGCAGTGTTGTGCAGACGTTCTGCTGGAGTTGAGCGCGTTACGTGGGTGGACCGGAGCAGCTCCGGGGCGGAGAGCGAAGGCAGCAACGAATGAGCGCAGCAGCAGCAGATGTTGAACGCTATAAAAAGCCGTGTTTGAAGCTTTTAAAGTGGTTGTTGTTGTTGCTGTTGTTGTTGCTGTTGTTGCTGTTGTTGCTGTTGTTGGGCGGGTTGTGCTGATTGTCCCGGTGGCTGTTGTCACCATGTGTCTGTTGTTGCTGTTGCCTTAATTTATTTTATCCAATTAAAACTTCATTTGTATCCATTTTTTTGTATTTAAGAAAAAACACTGAAGGACTCGCTCGCGATGAACGTTTTTTCCGACCGGATTTAAATTAAAAATTTTTTAAAAAATTCTGCTTTTTCCCGGCCGATTCTCTCGAAACGCTCGCGAAAATATTATTACTTTCCTTTTATTATTTTCACAATTCTTTTTTTATTAGAATATATCATTTGATCAAACTTTTTCTGTGCATTTTTAATTTTTTTAATTTTGATTTTAATCACTTTTGCCAACTGACAGCGCAGAACGCTGCTGCTGTTGCTGTTGTTGTTGTTGTTGTTGTGGTTGTTGTGGTGATTTTTTAAGTATTTACACGGTTTTTCAAATACACAATTTTGTGGTTGTTTATTTACTAACTCTGTTGTTGTTGTTGTTGTTGTTGTTGTTGTTATTAAAATGAACAGCAGATCGGCGTATATAATAAATATTTACATATATTTCATTAATTACTAATTTATTATCTATTTTTTTTTTTGTAATTTAAACTACTTGCATTTTTTAGTTTAATTTAACTAATTATTTGGCTATGTTTTTATGTGTGTTGTTGTTTTTCGTTACTTTTCGTTTACATTCATGTTTTTTATTCTTTTGTTAAATGTTCGCAATAATTCACGATTTCGTGACTAGAATAGAGGAAAATTGAAGTTAAAAAAAAGAGGTGCCCGAAGAGGAGGAGGAAAAGGAGGAGGAGGAGGAGGAGGAGGAAGAAATAAATACATATGCCACGCCTTCTGGCCAGAAGGCACGGACATCGTACGAGTTACAGTCGAAGCAGAGAAATCCAGCTACCACACCAACAACAACAGCAACAACAACCACACCGTCCTACCAACGTCGAAGGACACCAAAAAAAGTGAAAAAGTAGCAACAACAAAACAATTCGAAATGACGACGGCAGAAAGAAAAACGAGAAACAGAAACAGAAACAAAAACAAAAACAGAACTAAACAAAATATTGTGCGCTGTACAATTGAAATATATTTACACGCAAATACACACACACACACACACACAAACACACGTGCTCACATCAAAGCTTTTGGCACAAGGACGAACGAGAGAAGCTGCTGCTGCCGCTGTCGCTGTCGCTGTCGCTGTCGCTGCCACTGCCACTGCCGCTGTCGGTGGTCTGCGACGCCGTTGTCCGTCGTCCGTCGTCCGTCTCTGCAGCGGGCTCGACATCCAGCTGCTGTTGACAACACTTTGAATGATGTTCACTGTGATGTGGGGTGCGTTCGTGTGCGTGTATGTGTATGTGTATAGTTAAAAGTACACTCAACAATACAAGCTGTTGTTGTGATTGCAACAACGTCGTTGAATGGAATTAATTAAAGCATGCATTCTCTCGCTTTCGGCCACAGCAGCATATGCACCCAAATAAATATAAACTAATGCCAACGATAGAGTCAACAAACTGGGAAGAGAGGACATCACCGTCCAGTCAGCCACTTTAACCCTTTCGGGCAGCAATAAAGCTCCAGCGGCTGACCAACCGACTTCGCGAACTCGAAACCATTCGCGATGAAGGTTCCTCTCGAAGGTTACTAACCGATTTTCCTCTCCTCTCCTCTCCTCTCCTCTCCTCTGCTCTGCTCTCCTTCGAATGCTCGGTAGGATTCTTCGTCTGAGAGATCAGAACCTTAACTCCACAACTCTTCAAATCTAAATTTATTTTTGCTGAATTTCTTCTGAAGTTTCGAAGTTTATAATTGAACTCTAAGAAGCTCGCTGTTTCCTTTACAAGACGACGAGGAACGCAACAAAAACCCATGATAAACAGGAGATCCTTCCGAAACGGAGGAAGAGCGAGAAGTGCGAGGGACAGAGAGGGAAGGGGTGCGAGAGAGAGAGAGAGAGAGAGAGGAAGTAAAGAGCAGAGAGCAGAAGTTGCTGAGGTTGCTTTTGAATGATTTAACAGGTGACTCTGCACATGAACGGGTTAAAAACTCTCAACACTATCAACAAAGAAAACTAAAGAGAGAGAGAGAGAGAAACAGAGAGAAGGAGTTCTTAAGAAGATGTAAAATAAATTCTCTTTTACTTCATTCCAAAGTACGATGTTCGTTTTCTGTTTAATTTATAAAGTTTTACAAATTATTTATTTAATTACTGGTCACATTCGATTAATTAAAGGGAATCAATACAGGTTCCTTTATTTAACTCAGTTACTCAGTAGTATAGTGACTTGCTTTGTAGTAAACAAAGGTTTCAATTAAAGAATCGTCTAATAGTCAACAATTTCTCTCAATGAAGAACTCTCTGCAAATAACGGCCCCCTTCTTAAAGGTTTTCCCCTTTATTCTTTCCCAGTTCAATGGAAAGTCCAGTTCAATGGACCAGAACTGGTCCATGATTAAGTTCATTCACCCATTCAATAAATGCTTTCATGAGTTTCACTCATTCATCGGATTTCATGTTTCCAGTTCTCAACGTATTGATTGATTGGTTGCTGTGACCTACTGTAGTTCAACATAACCCCCCCCCCCCACCCGCTAAACTTTGAATTCTAAGAACCACGAATTGCTTTTTAAATATTTGTCTGCGGTTCCTTTTTAGAACTTGAAGTTAATGTAATCAACGAACAACGAAATGCAATGTTTTATGCCTCAAACCGAACACACTGAAAAAACCCCATAACACAAGTTTAATTTCAACAAGAAACTTTTTTACTAACAATTAAACTTAATGTCAATAATAAAGAAATCGAGAAGCTTTGAGTAAAGAAACGTGACGAAGAAAGGAAAACGAAGTTCTGATGGAGAGATGAGAACTAAAATAAATGCGAAATAATATAATAACAACCGTCTTCAAATTAAGAAAGCGAATCGGAACCTAAAAGCTTTTACGATTATTTCTTGTCATCAATTTCATTATCGTATTTAAAGTCAATGGAGTTTAAGTAACTTTTAAATTACGATTGATGATATACTATATTTTCGGCCTCATAACAAGCATTTAATCCATGATTGCTTTCGATTTTATATGAAGCATAATTTTTAGTGCATGAATCTATAAATGAACACTCTACTTTACTCTATACTATAATTTACTCTATAGCCCAATCTACTGTACTTTATACTCTATACTCTACTCTATTCTCTCTACTCTATACTCTATTCTATTCGCTATTCTACTCTACTCTATACTTTCTACTCTACTATAGTCTATACACTATACTCTATAATCTATAATCTATAATCTATAACTCTGTACTCTACCCTATCCTACCCTATTCTTCTCTAATTACTCTACTCTATACTCTACTCTATACTCTACTATGTACTCTACTATATACAGTCTCTCTATACTCTGCTGTATAGTCTAGTCTACTCTGTATTCTTCTGTTCTGTTCTCTGGTCCATTCTTCATTACGTTCTCTACTCCCACATCGTCATTTATTACATTCTAGACCAAAAAATATGCCTACTTTGACCTTGTGTTGATTTCGTAGTCCTTCGCAGCTTCAGTTTTATTGTGTTTTGTCGTATACTCGTGATTTATTTTGAATTAAGTCTTGGCTTTAATTAAGATTCGTATTATTTGCCTGATCAGAGCGTTTTGCTAAATCAAAAACAACAAAAATAAGAGGTAACATAAACAAGGAGGGGTACCATGAAATAAGGAGGCGGTTGTTGTTTTTCCTTTTTCCTTTTTCGCTGAACTGAATTACAGAGAAAGTAAAATTGAGAGAAAAACACATAAAGAAATAAGAAATACTTTCTTGCGATGAGAGAAGAAAGGAGTCTGCACTTTTGACCTCAAAAATCATTGAAAATTACGTACTCAAGCGCACAGAATTAACCGCAAACAGGAATAAAAAGTAATGCAAACAGGACAGAAACAAGGAATCCAAGAAAAACAAACAGAGGCCAAGGAAAGAATTTAAAGATTTCGTCGCCTCCAAAAACCACGAAAAAGAAGGAGACAATCAAAAATTAAAAACCAAAAGTAAATAAAAAAGAAAAATAGCAAAACAGAGAGAGAAAAGCACCAGAAACAGAAAGCTTATCTAAAAACCTAAATCAACAAGAAAAAGAAAAACTCACAAAAAATGTTGCCCTACAAAAAACCACAGATAATAAAAAAAATGTCGGACGAGGAAAAAATCGAAGGATTTCGTCGCCTTCGCCTGATTCTGCCGATTTGTCTTCTTCTTATTTTGCTGCTGCTGTTGTCGTTGTGGCCGAAACTATGACGTTTATATTATCCTTGTATGAGTGACGCTGCTGCTGCTGCTGCTGTTGCTGTTGTTGCTTTTCTAGCTGTTTGGGTTGTTTTGTAGTTTGTGTTGTTGTTGTTGTTGTTGTTACTTCTGCTATTCTGTTGCGGCTGTTTTCATTCCAGCCAGCAGCACACCGATTTTTTTCAACGAAGTCGAGGCCGATTACAACAACAGAAACCACGGCCAGAGCAGAGAAGCAGAAATGGAAACAGCAGCGGCTGTAGCAGCAGCGACAACAGCAGCATCAACAACGTCATAACCATTATAAGCATCATCATCATTAACAGAAGCAGCAGCAGCAGCAACTTCATTCAATGAAAATAACCCAACCCATTCTGAGAGAAGAACAAGAACAACAACAGCAACAAATAAAACGAGTAACGAGAGAACGACGGAACAGTTGAACGCTGCAGTGGCGATGGCTGAAGCAGAGACGGCAGCAGAGGTGAGCAGAGTGGAGTGTTTTTCCCGTCTTTTTTTCTTTTTTTTTGGCTCCGATTTTGATGCCGTTTTAATTTTAAGGGGCGTGTTTTTGTTGTTGTTGCTGTATTGTTTTCGAGGATTCATCGTGAATTTCTACTTGATTTGGACTGTTTTCCGAAAAGAAAATTTCTCAGGCCCGATTATTTGTTGATTTGTTGTTGGTCGTGAATTCATTTCTTTAAATTTATGGAATTTTAAAATTTATGGTCTTTATTCATTCATTGATTTATTTATTTCTTCGATTGGTTGGCTGCTTTGCAAGATTGTGTTTAGTTTTGGGGTTTCCTTTTCTTGTTGTTTCTTATGACTTCGCTGTTTGTTTATTTATTTCGCTTTTCGTTTTTTAATTTTATTCATTTTTGGTAACTAGATTCGTTTTTTATCTATTCTAATATAATTTTTGATTATTTATTGTTGGTTTTTCTTTTATTTTTATGCTAATTTTGATTTCAGTTCCAACTGAGTTGAGCTTTTGTGGTTTTTCTTCTATTTTTAATATTTTTATTTATTTAAGTGTTAAATATTTCGTCGCTTCATCTTTTGTTGTCGCTGTTGTTGTTGTTGTTAGTAGTTTGAGTGCGTATTTTTGCGAACATTCATTAATTGCCGATGTTGTTGTTGCTGTTGCTTTCGTTGCGAATGCTTCAGCAATGCAAATCATTTGCATTTTATCTCTCATAATGATAATGATTTCGCCTTTCATATTTATGTTATTGCGATTTCACATGCTTTGGAATTTTCGTTTTTTGTGGCGAACCTTTTTCTCTCCACTCAAACTTGACTTTCTTTGGGATTTCTTCTCCCTTCCGTACACACACTCACACACTCGCACGGCGCGCTTTATCGGCAGTGGGCTATCGAAGACGCGATCAGCACCCGTCGACGTTCTCGTTATGACTGAATTACCAGCATTTCAGAGTGCGAGCCGCACCGTTTGCCGCAGGACTCGTGTTCCCAACTTGTTTCATAATTTGTCCATGCTGCAGCGTTGTTGTTGCTCGTGTTGTTGTCACAATCATCGGCGTCGTACTCGTGTTCCTGTCTCGTTGTCGTCGTGTTCAGCGCCCAAGTTTATCAGGTGCCGAACGATTGCGCGATTACAAGAGAACAAAACACGAGTGTGTGAAGTGAGAGAGAGAGAGAGAGAGAGAGAGAGAGAGAGAGAGAGCGAGAGCGCGTGAGGAAGAGAGAGAAACTTTCCCGAACTTTTTACAAACAACACTTACAAAAGCTCACGAACAGAGCGACTGATAGAGCGCACTTTTGCTCACGAGAGAGCGAAAGAGAGGCGAGAACTAGAGCGACAGAGCAGAGGGACGGAGGCAGAGAGAGAACTGCCGCTCTCAACTTACCTCGACTCTCTCGGCGCACGGTTTCGTCGCATTTACGTAATGAAAAATCAGAGCTTTCAGACGAATCGCGCTCCGGCAAGAACGCGCCTGTTACAAGAGTGTTGCTACCGCCGCCGTTGTTGCAACATTTTCGCTGCCAGCAAAGTAGGTGAATGCGACCAAGGTGACGTCTCTTATGACGCCAAAGCTGCGCAGCATCACAGATATTTTGACGCACATATACACGTATATATACATACATACATAGATATGGGGTTGTATGTGTGTTTATTTATTTTTTCCCTCTTCGATAGTGAAAGTGAAATTAATAGCGAAAAGCTTCATGCTGGTGCTTCTTTCCTCTGAGCTTTCTGCACACGTACTTCTGTGTTGTGGAGCCCACAAACACAGACATGGTAGAGCACAACTCAGATCTGTGCTTGCCGTGGAACAAATTAAGCAGCCCCCGATTCCCTCATAATCATTATAATTTGATTACGATTCGCAATTTTGATTTGCATTCTAATGCAGGCCAGATGCGTGCATCTCCCGAGTATTTCTGTTCCACAAGTTAGTTAGAGGAACTCAGAATGAACTTAGATATTATCGCTTACCGAATCGAGGGAATAACCATCGACTAACAGTGTCTTACTTTTGCTTGCTTTACTCACCTGAAAGAGAGAGAAAACAGAAACTGAGGAACACGTTTTAAGTTAAGGAAGAATCTTCATTAAAATCCTTAAAATATACGGACCAGTCGTTTGGATATAATATATTAATAGAGTTATACGACTTTTAAGTCTATCATAAAGGACCCAAAATTAAGGTTACTGGATTTCTCTTGAATTTCATGAAATCACAATTCGGTTAACCTTTTCTTCCCATTAATAGAGCTTTTATCTATTTAGTTTATTATTTGCTCGTGTAGTTTGTTTATTAAACTTTATTTTCTTTTTTTTAATAAATTTGTACGAAGTTTTTTAAGTTTCGATGATTTGAATGCGCTAGCTTTTGGATTTTATAAAAAGTCACAGCGTTTTCAGTTGGTTGAGATTTAAATTTAAAAATTGTAGATTATTTCGGAGGAAAAAGCAAACACAAAGCCAGGAGTATGCGTATGCGTGTGTGTATGTGTGTGTGTGTGTGTGTGTGTGTGTGCGTTCCTGCTCTTGTAAATAGTTGCCGCGGTTGCCGCTGTGGTACTCAACGAAATCTCGCCACAAACACAACAACAGTTTGAAGCGCCGACCAGCATCCATGCAAATGCAAATTATACACACACACACACACACACACACACGCACACACGAACACAATGAAAGCCCACAAAGAAATGCAAACAATTTGTGCTGCGCTAATTTTAACAAAAAAAAAACAAGGATTATGAATTTATTACTGGCCGTGATTTACAACAGCAATAGAGTCACATATGAGTTTTTGTTGTTTTTGTTGTTGTTGTTGTTTTTATGTATTCTTCTTCTTCTTCCTTTACTCTGCTATCACTGCATCATTGCTACCTGCATCTCATTATTCAAAGTTACTTTACATGCCGAAAGCGACTAGCAGACAGAGTGGCTTCTCTGCACAGCGTCTCCTTCAAATTTAATCACCAATCAAGTGATCAGCATCCAAACGTCCAGACGGAGATTAAATCACGTCCGGCTTTTCTTTACAGCGTTTGAATTGCAATTCATTGCAATGGAACATCACGACAGACAACACGACGTATGATCAGCATTTAATTCTCGTTAATCCAGAGGTTACTTTAATGTTAAAGTTACTTAAATTGAATGGTAAACTTTGAAGTTACTATTGCCCTTCATTAAAGGATGAGGATTTTGTTTTCTTCCTTGTTTTTTTATTTACACACCGCGACATGTGAGTAGGTTAGGATAGGTCAGGTCAGGTTAGGTTAGAAGGTATGTCTACTACTCTATAGAGTCCATTCGGTTTCTCTGGTTTGAAATCGGAGTGTCTGCTTCGTTATGGCCAGGCGATGATCCGTCCTCGCCATGGGGTCTGCCTGTTCGTTGCCCCCCATTTTGTGAGACATCCGCAGAGCTCGTAGTGTACTTCGTTCGCTATACTTCAGAACCACACTTGATTTCACCTGAGGCATGGGTGACTTTTAATTCAGTAATTCGGTGCTTCAGTTGAAGACAAATTAAAAGACATTTCAATTGAAGAATTGCAATGGATTACGAAGACCGTGAGGCCAATATTGTGACATGATATGAATGTCCTTATTCTTACTTACAGCAGGATCTGTCATTGCAGCAGCGGCACCGTTGTTTGTGTTGCAAATCAAAATTAGCTCATCATAAATTATGCTCATCTTTAATATTAACACGTTTCCAATGTGCTGAGCGTCGACATCAACAACCACGACAATTGTGGCAACAACAGGAGCCAGCAATAGGAACAGCAATTCTATAGGCTGCTCGTCTCTCGATGCCCATGGAAATAACGCGATCCTACTTAAGCTTTGGCTAAGCTGGGAGAAAAGCATCCATTTATTTGCCTGTTTCTGACACTGCATGCTTTTTCACGTTTTTGCTGTAGAGTTAAAAGTTCCTAATTGAGTTGATGAGCTTATACAACAACCACGTATAGTATGTTGATAAATGCATAAGTTGATGGTATGCCAACTAGAACAACAATAACAACAGCAACTGCAGGAGCAACAACAAGGACAACAACATCGACAACAATATGAAGAGTAATACAACCATATTAATGAAAAGATTCTGAGAGGACAGCCACAAAGGATAATAAAAAAACGCGAAGGACTTCAGTGAAGTGAAATTAAGTCAAATAAACAGAGCTTCAGAGGGCTCTCAGTGGCAAAAAAGAAAAAGGAAAAAATAAAAGAGGATGCAAAGAAAGGAGAGCAGAGGAAGTGAAGCAACGGAAATGAAGGCAAGGCAAAAAGAGCGCAGTTGCAGAGGCAGAGCGAAGATGAGGCAAAGGACACGTCGAAACGGAGGAAAGCGGTTGGGGCGCACTTAATTTCAAAAGAAAACACAAAAAATGGGCGCGGCTTTAAGGATTTCATTGCCACGTGGTTCGCGGTGCAGCTGAAATCAGCACAACTCAGTTTTTTTAGGTTTCTGTGCCTATTTTATGTTAATTTTCACTCTTACTTTCGTTCTTTTTATTTGTGCTTTAATTTAATTTTATTTTTTAGTGTATTTTAATTTAATTTTCCTTCTCTCTTCTATTTCATTATATTTTCTTCTTTTATTTGGTTTGTGTGTCGCTTTTTTGCTTTGGTTTTATTTTATTGTGTATTTCATTGCATTTGCGCTTTATTTTTAGACACACGTTTCAGCTGCAGTTAAACTCTGACCTTCATGTTGTAAAGCATACCCTCCCTAGGGGGGGGGGGGGGGGGGGGAGGTGGGCGGCTGTATGCGGGCGTGGCCAACTTAAGCCGATGGGGATGTTGCTGTTGATGCCGATGCCGATGCTGCTGGTGATTCTGTGGGTGAGCTGGTTATGTGTGTGTCAGTTGTGTGGACTGACTGACTGACTGACTGACTGACTGACTGACTGACTGACTGAGTGAGTGAGTGAGTGACTGACTGGAGGACCTTGAGTTGAATATGCTTGAAACTATTCAGGTACTCGTGCAAATACGACTATCTTTAGATATAAATACAACATTTACGCGTTTATTTGTGCTCGGAATATTTTAAAGTGTAGATGGCGAGTACGATTATGATGATTATGATGGTGATGGTGATGATAGAGACCATCGAAACATATCCTAATAAATATACAGAAGATGATCTTCTCTCAATCGAAACACTGAAGTGATTAAAGCGAACCACGTCGTATGAGTGACTTTTAATTGTTCATAGAATTATTGTTAATGTACAGACTATTGAATTGTTCATAGAAGAATGTATTTAATAGAAATCGAAAGCTGTTAATGACTCGAAGATAGTGCAGCCATTAAATCGATAGGAGTTCCAGATTGCAGACCTTCAAGATAACCAGGTTAACCACGTCGTATGCGTAGCTTTTAAAGTTCCTCAATTAAATGTTCACATTAACTGAATTTCAACCATTTTGCAAGACTTTAAGGATGTGTCTTCCTCTTCTACGTCTGGCTTTAAACACAGGCCACAGGCAAAAAGTTGCCTTGAAGATAGAAGTAAAAAAGAAGAAGAAGAGACGAGCAAAGCACAGAGAGCATGTTAAGTCCAATTCTTGTGTGGTCAGGAGGACTTGATTTATGACAACCGCAAATTTACACGCACACGTACACGCATGCACACACACAAGCATTTGCACTCGCCAACCTCACTTCAGGTGCACATTTTTAGGCCTCTTTGAAAAGCTAAACTGCAAAGTTAGCTGAGAACGGGAACAAATTGTTTTTTAATTACTGCAAAAGCGTAGAGTTGCAAGTTTTTTCATCAGAGATAACAAGTACGTGTGTGTGTAGTGTGTGTGTGTGTGTGTGTGTGTGTGCAAGTGTCATGGTTAAGCTGTCTCTGTCGGTGCTGCCGCTGCTGCTGCTGCTGCTGATGTGCGGTTAAGTTTGTAGCGACAGCCTATTTTGCGGTTTCAAATCAACATGCATTCAGGAAGCGCTCCGAAACTGCGGAAGCTAATAAATCGGCTGCTGCTGAAGTTAACAAGTCACTGGAATTTATTACGTTTACTACGTTTTTTTTGATTTCATCTCGTTTCTATAATAGATTCAAGAGACCTTTAGAAACATTCGCATTCGAATTCCAAATTCCTCAAAATATTCCACAAATGAGTCGTCCTAAAAAACATTCAACCTGTTTCGAAATTTCCAAGATTTACTGCATTTTTTAGAAACTTCTCAAAAATGCATAAAGTTGTTTTCACTTTTATAAGTTCTCATTTGAAAATATCTCATAATATTACGAAATGTGAAATGTTTTTCATGAGTTGAAACAGCCGAACTACCCCAAGTTTTTTTTTTCTTCTTCGGTGCTCTCTTTTTTCCCTCCTGCACTTCGTAGTTGATCGAAATCGGACAGAAACATGAAAGCAACAACAACAACAGCCCATCCTTGCACACGTGCAACAAACATGTGATCAACGAACCTTTATTGATGACGTCAACGGAGCTGCTGCAGCGACGAGCTTTTAAGCTGCATAAAAAAAGGAGCAGAATTCCTCAACGGTGTAAATTTATGCATTCTTTTCTTCTTAACATAAATGAATTAATTAATAAATAAGTTAATAAAAAAAGAAATAAATCAATAAATAAATAAATTAATAGATATATAAATAAATCAATAAATAAATAAATATATAAATCAATAAATATATAATTAAATAAATAAATAAATAAATCAATAAATAAATAAATAAATAAATACATACATAAATAAATAAATAAATAAATAAATAAATCAATAAATAAATAAATAAATTCATAAATAATTAAATAAATTAATAAAAAAATTAATAAATTAATAAATAAATAAATAGATATATAAATAAATAAATCAATAAATAAATAAATCAATAAATAAATAAATCAATAAATAAATAAATAAATAAATCAATAAATAAATAATTAAATAAATTAATAAATAATTAAATAAATAAATAAATATATAAATATATAAATCAATAAATCAATAAATAAATAATTAATCGCATTTAATCGTATGTATGTCTGTCTCTGTTTGTTATGCTTCATGTCTGACTCCATCTTTGTTATACATCTAAAGATACATAATAAATATTGTGTTGGCACGTGTCTGTGTATGTGTCTGTTACTTTTAAAAGCTTCGTTAAAAGCTTCGTTGATGTATTACTTCGCGTTTATAAACAAGGGTTGCTATACTATAGGTCAAAGCTTTTCATAGAGAAATAATAATAATAATAATAGTAATAATAAGCGTCGTTGTTGTTGTTGCTTTTTAAGTTTCATCCATCCTCGACTTCGTGTTGTTGTTGTATCTGCCTATTTTCAAAATCCAAATTAAAAGCTTTATCTAATGCAATTTACACAGTTTGCGAAGAAAAGAAATATTACGAAAACAAAAAGAATAAAGAATAAAGAAAGAAATGTCTTTACCATATCTTTGTTTTAAATCGTATTTCATCTGCGTTTTTTTATCTGAATGACACAAAAGTAGTATGCGTTATATTTTTGGTGTTGTTCTTCTCTTTAATTTTTGTGATTTGTGAGGAGCGCTCTGAGAGAAAAGGTCACCCTTAAGATAGGGGCTCCGGTAGCTCGAGGCACGCGGGTTAGCAACGTTGTGTGCGCTGCGACGCTGCGTTGTGTTGCGCTGCAGGCGACGCACCAATTTTTTGTGTCATAGCGAAGAGCAGCTACTTTAAATGTGTTAGTTTTGAAAATTAAATGCACTGCTAGTGTGTGTGTGTGTGTGTTTGGGTGTCCTTCATTTGCAAAGTGGCACAACAACAACAACAACGTCACCGAAAACGGCACCAACAAAACTTCAAAGTGTAGTTCTACAATCGGTTTCAAAAGGAAAGAAACACAGGAATTCACTAAAAAGTCGCCCAAGATTTGCATCTGAAAATCGGCGGAATTATTTTTACATTGAAATCGTGGTTCACTTTTCTTCGTCACTCATTTTTAATCACATCCGATTGATGTGCTCTTCAATTGACGTGTATTCTCTGTCTGTCTGTCTGTCTCTCTGTCTGTCTGTCTGTCTGTCTGATTGTCTTTTTGTTTAATTGTCTGAAGAAGTAACAAAAGTCTAGACAGCTTTTAACAAGGTTATAAGTAGGTTGTTGTTGTTACAAGTAGTAAAATTAAATTTTTTCATTTCAACAAGCATTCTCCATAAACCATAAAGAAAAAAACAAGAGAAGAACAGAGAACTAAGACAACGAAGAAAAACACGGCTAATAATAATAATAATAATAAAGAATTCGCACCAGTAATAATAGCAATCAACATAAAAGGACTCATAACTAAAAAAGCACTTCTGTTAACTTGGTTGTTATTTAAAATTTTACTGCGAGCTCCTAAAAGTATGCAATCAAAATTATGAACACAATCCAAATCCTCAAGAAGCCCAAAAAAGTTGTTTATGGTTTAGTTTTTATTATTAGAAGCTGTTGAAATTTTCCGCTGAAAGTTTTATTATTATAATATTTATTTTGAGCAATTTGATTCTTTTCGAAAAGTGTCGAGTTTTTGGCTTGGTTTGTTGCTCGCTTGCTTTTGTAATCATTTCATTTTCAATTCTAATTTTTGTCACAATGCAACAACCACCGAGCGGATGATATGCCAACATATATGAATTAATATTGAATTTCAGGAACATCAGAACCCAAGGCAATTCAAACATGAGTGAAGATGGTTCTGTTCTCCCCCCTCCCCCCCCCCCCCCCTGCCGGCCTCTCGCTCGCTGAGTTCAAGTAACTCATGTAACTGTATTAAATAGTCGTCGTTTGATGACTTTATACAATGGTTACTGCAACCACAACGACAAAGAGTTGCTTTTCTATTGAAATTCTGTTGAATTGATATGCGTAAAAAAGGAAGCAACAGTAGTTGAATGGAGAAAAAGCAAGCGAGAGAGAGAGAGAGAGAGAGAGAGAGAGAGGGGGGGTGGGGGGGGGGGGGGGGGGGAAGATATGCAGTATCACATAGAAATACGACTAATTGGAGTTTTGCTCTGATTTTGCAATGAAAATTGAAAGAATTGACAGCCGTTTGACATGAAAGAAGATGTGGACAACGCTGTTAACCGAATACGTACACAATGAATGAATGAATGAATGAATGAACATTGCAGAGCATGAAAAAAGGAATTAAAGGAGTGACTGAATGAAAGGGGTGAAGGACTCCCTACATTCTTGACTGCAGAAAGAACGATCGAAGGACTCTCTGAAAAACTGTCTGAATGACTGTCTGTCTGTCTGTTTAACCGACTGGTTGCTTGACCGACCGCTTGGCTGGCTGATTAACTGACTCCATGAACGACTGGCCGAGTCCCAGATTCAGCGAAAGGCTGCAGTAGTTAAATTAAAGTTCTAAAAACTGTCAACAATTGTGAATGACAGACAGACAAAGTAGGAGACAGAGAGAGAGAGAGAGAGAGAGAGAGAGAGAGAGGGGGGAAGATGGGGAGAGAGAGAGAGAGGAAGCAAAGCGCGAGAGTGAAAGAGAACACAGAAAAAAAAGAACAGTAAGAGAAAGAATAAAAATGTTGCTAGGATAAGAAAAACACTTCATGAAATCTTTATTGCGTTTCTGTAGAGTATTTTTATGCTTTCCTCCAACTGATTACTATAGTTTTATGACTGTCAACTACAAAGAAGAATGTGAAGAAGATGAGGAAGAATAAGAAGAAGAGGAAGATGTTGACAACTAAATTAAGCAGAGGTTAGCAAGTTTTTACAAGGACAGCAACAACGACACACATGTACTCTTTATTTTCTCCGAAGTTGTTGTTGGGAAAAGTTTTGCTTCCTGTTGTTGCTGTTGTTTTATCTGTTTTATTTATTGTTGGTGTTACTTTCTCTTGTTATTATAAATTCTCTTCGGCCAAATGTGCTACAACAACAATGATATCACTTTCGATGTTGTTGTTGTTTATTGTACGGTTTTTGAATTTAGGTCTAAAGGTAAACTATTTGTATGTATATTGTACAATATATAGAACAAAAACAACAAAAACAATATATGTATCTATGTTTGCATCAGTAACTTTATCAGAATTCTGTATGTGTGTGTGTGTGTGTGTGTGTGTTTGTATTTTATAGTGATTTCGTTTGTATCTGTTGCCCAGAGATCCCAGATATTTAAATGCTCTTTATATAGCAACACGAACAGCAACAACAACAATAATTTTTACAAATTTAAAGAACGCAATTTCGTTGTTGTTGTTGTTGTTGTTGTTATCTGTAGTTTCGAAGGTGTTTCTGAGTGTCATCATTGTTGTTGTTGTTGTTGTTGTTGTTGTTGTTGTTGTTTTGTTTGGTTCTGTTTTTATTTGTAACCTATTTTCTGTTGTTTTATTTGCATTTCATACCTCAACACTATTTATTGAGTTAACATTACGACGGATATCCTTTTTTGTTGTTGTTGTTTTTTATTTTACTGAATTGTGGTACATCATCATCATCATTATTATTATTATTATTATTATTATTACTATTATTATTACTATTGTATTTGTTGTGGTTTGAGTTCTGATTGTGATTTGAGTTCGAACACCGAAGTTCTGACTTGAATCATTTGCTTATCTCTTTGTTATTAAATTTGACGTGGCATAAAAGGAAGAGGAAGCAGCAGAAGATGAAGAAGATTTTAGAAAATTACTTTCTATGAGCAGTTTCTATGATTTTGTCTTTAAATGATTGCAATATTTTCCTGTATGAAGTTTTGACAATTTTTTCCATCATTTAATTTTATTAATTTATTTTATGATTATTACGAAATGTTTAAATATCATTTAAATAGAAACTTATGTTGGACTTTAATTAATTCCCATTTATTTTATGAATGAAGAAATTCAATTCCTCCGACGATGAATTTATTTAATATTTTACGAGTTTTCCTTTAGATGGATTCACTGAACGATGGACCAATGAATTTCTGTGTTTTTATAATTTATTTTGATATATTAAATCATTGTAATCTGTTATTTTAATTATTGCGTTGAGTTTCTTAGTTATTTTATTCAAATAATACGTGAAATCGATGTTAGCTAAGGAAATCAACTTGAAAAAGTCTGCTTTTCTGCAGTTTTAATTTCGTTTGATTATAAAAGACCTTTGATTTGAGTTTTACTGGATTTCGTTCGATTTAATTTACTTTTATTCGATCTGATTTGATTTGCAGAGCCCATAAAATCATTGGCAATGCTACAGAAATCCTGCCATCCAATAAATAGAAGAATTCTGCTAAAGGAAGTCGACAGCTTCTACTCAAAGTTTTTAAATTAAATTGTGAATCAAAAGAGAGGCAGCAAGAAGCCGAGAGAGCGAAGGAAAGAGAGAGCGAGATGGAGAGGAACTCAGTCACACATGCACTCGTCCATCGGACACATTAAGGACACAGGACACATCCTTTGACACTTAAGTAGTTTTTATTTTAATGACATTGAGAGTGCAGTGAGAGAGCACAGAGAGAGAGTATCACCAGAGTGTCGAGAGAGAATAAGAGAGAGAGGGAGAGAGACTTTTAATTCATCACTTGAATGTGTTTGCTGTCAGTCGTTTAGCTAATCTGACAGTTTTACGTGTCATTTTGTCAACTGTCAACGAAACCAGACGAAACGCTTTCAGTGACAGCGTAATCGCAGTCGAACAAACTTTTTCAGCTCTGACATCACATGAAAATAGAATTTAATTTGAGTTTGTTGTCATTTGATCATTTGTTTCATTTTTCTGTGATTCTTGCATTAAATTGAACTCCATTTCAGTCCATCTTTCGTTAGTCCTGATTTTTATAAAATACGTCATCCGAGATTCAGTCAAAAATCGTTACTTCACAGAACAGCTTCGCAATGAATTCGTTTCCGTCCATCTTTGTCAGGATTTAACTATTATTTGCGAAAATATAATAGTTTTTGCATTTGACAGCCAACTCAAGCTTCTTGTTGTTGCTGTTGTTTTTGTTGTTGTCGTTCAACTTGTCAACCTTCAGATTTGAACTAATTTCAATGCTTTGTGATGCGATGCGATGCGATGCGATGCGATGCGATGTGATGTGATTTGTTCTCTTTTTTAATTCTTTTGCTGTTGAACTCCTGGGAAATTAAGTCAACTTGCGAGTTCAGTTTTTTTCTCTTTTAACTGAATATTGAGAAAGTCGTCTCAGCGTCAGCGATGACTGACAGATGACTGCCGCCAAATGATGTTGTGAATCATACAGAAAAAATGGAAGAACGAAAAGAATTCTTTTCGCTTTTTATATCCAACTATTTGAAGCGTTATTTAACCATAGTATATCATTGAAAATTACAAGAATTGTAACATTTTTGATTACTAAGAAATCAAATAAATTCGCTTAAAATGTTCGTCCTTAAAAAGGTTACCTTTTCTAATCACGGGCTTGCAGCTGTTCTGCTTCGGTATTTCAACAACTTTTGATGTGGTATTCAAATCAATAAAAAATGTAAAAAACCCCAAATAAAAAAGAAGAAGAAGAGGTGAATTGGAAAAAATGTTGCCAATTTATCTGCAATGAACAGATGTGGACATGAAGAAAGAGTGAGACAGGCAGAGAAAAAGTTAGGCAGCCAGAGAGAAAAAGAGGAACAGAGACGCACACACAGAGAGAGAGAGAGAGAGTGCTGCAGACACAATATGAGGAAATAAATAGATCTGGGTTACCTAAACGAAAGGGACAACAACAAAGAAGCACACGAAAAAACCACAAAAAAACCACAAAAAATATACCGAATGAAGGGTGCCGAAATGCAATCCAATCTTCGAATGGATGATATCCTTGGTTAAGAAAAAAAAAAAACAACACAACACAACAACAACTACAACAGCAACAACAACAGCAACAACAACAGCAACAACGAAAGCAACAACGAAAGCAACACCGAAAACAACACCGAAAATCATCCGCAGTCAATGAATTCAAAATATATTCGTATTTAAATCGGAAAACTTCACTTGAAACATTTTTCAATTTAAGTTTCATGAAAGAGAGAAGAGAAGCGAAGAGAGGGAGAAAAGAAAAGAGAGCTAAAAATGAAGGAGACGGTGAACAAAGAAGCTCCACGACTTATTTTACCGAAGGTTCAAATCCTGTAAGCAACATTTAATTTGCAGGTTATTATTTGTTGCTGCTGTTGTTGTTGTTGCTGTTGTTGTTGTTCCATCGTAGCTGCCCGTAGTTCGGCCAAAATTGGCAGGAATCGGTATGAATCGGCATAAAAACGGGGAATGAAACAAGCTGGAGTGAAACTTAAGTGCGAGTGAAGAAGAGGGAGCACAGCAGGAGGAAGAGGATGAGTGACAAGGAGGAGGAGGCAACGGGGAGGCAACGGGGAGGCAGTGAAAAGGAAGTCGAGAGCAAGCAATAAGAAATAACATGAGGAAACGGAAGAGGAAACGGAATTCTTGCAAATTTCTGTCGTATGCTTTTAATACCAACACGAAATAACAACAACTACAACAATGATCAAAAAGCCGGACCAGGATGTAAGCAACCACAGGAATAACAACAACAACAACAACAACAACAACAAGGAATAGAAACAGGAAATAGAAAAACGTCATCAGAAGAATCAAGTGTTTATTAAATGAATTCTTCGACAAAAAAACGGCCAACAAAGAAAAGTTGAACGAGATTGTGTTTTGTGGAATGATGGAATACAAGAATAAATGTATCTGTGTGTGTGTGTGTGTGTGTGTGTGTGTGTGTTTGTACGACTCTAAAAATATCTCCTACGTAGCATAAACATGAGTTAATTTGAAGGTTCTCGTTGTTTGTGGATCGTTTAACTGGTCGTTGTTGCTTTTTAATTATTCTCAAAAACACAATAGAGAAAGAAAACGAGCAGAAAAGAGTGGAAAAAGAGTAGAACAGAGGAAATGGAGCAGAAAGAGGGTAGGAAAGAGAAGAAAGAAAGGAAAAAGAAGATTAATAAATAGAGGGAAAGAGAGAAAAGAGAGAAGGGAGGACTGAATATAGTAGTAATAGTAAAAACTATAGAAATTGATAAGAATAATAACTCTACTGTAAAGAAATACACTGAAAATTCTTGGTTATAATATAAAACAATCGAATGGACAAGAAATCTTGCGAAGTGGTTCCATAAACGTGAGAAATTCTAGATTTGTAACATTTTTTGGCTCTTTCGCTATTTGGTATGCCGAATATTCTTCCTCCCGGGAAAATTTAATGAAAAATAACCAGAAACAAGAGACAGAAAACGAAAGAGCGGCAGAGAGGGGATGAAAAACTGTTCACTCGTTGTTACTCGAAGCCGCTTAAACACGCCGCAGCAACATTTTTGAAACGGCTGCTTTTTATTCTTTCTTTTCTTTTGAGCATTTTTTGCTCCTCGTGCGCTTATGCGTTTATGTGTGTGTGCGTGTCCGTGTTTTTAATATGCAAATCCGAAGCACGTGCATCGAATTCGAGTGGAGAGAAAAAATGCGATGTTCAAGAATTTATTGAAAATTATGCAATACGTGAAAAATGCAGAAGGACCCGAAAGCAGCCTTATCGTGCAGCTGCTGCGACGTCCCTACGAGAATCCATGAGTACCGGCGCGGTTGCTTTAAGCTGCGGTACTTCGAAATGCCTGACAATAAAATACCTGAAGCGCGGTTGATGCGGTTGACGCGGCTGTCGTGGCGCCTGTCGCGCCGGGTGGCTGGTCGCCATTACAGTGGTTCGTGGATGCATGATGGGGGCCTGATTTGGGGTGGATTGGGCGGATCAAAGCGATGAAGAAGGGGCGAATGGAGGGATGGGGCTCAGTGAGTCGCACGCTTGCCATCCGTTTCCATCACTGTGCAAACAAATTGATACTTTGTCGGTTGATATCCGATGCAGCTCTCTCTCTCTCTCTCTCTCTCTCCCTCTTCTCAGCCTTTCTTTTAGAACTGTTTCGTGGCTGTATTTTCATTGGTTTTCTGCACACATCTATCGATCTATTAACCTCTTTATCGCCCTATATACACATATACACTCTCTGCCATAATTTCCGTTAATCTTCTTCTTTACTCAGACTCACTCTCTCTCCCTCGATCGCTCTCTCTCTCTCTCTCTCTCTCACTTTATTTGGTTACCTGTTGTTCTCATGAATGATGTGCTTCTTTTCTCTCGGTCTTCTGTTCAGACAGAAACCGGAACCCGCCGTCTCCAGCTCTACTCTACTTCCTTCCTTCCGAGCCTCTTTATGGACCTCTCCCAGTCGCCCCATCTCTCTTTCGGTCTCTGTCTCTGGTAGTCTTATTATATGAAAAATTATCTCCGTTTTTCATAATTTTTTCTGTTGATCGCCGTCTCTGTCTCTGTCTCTGTCTCTATCTCTTCGCTCTACTCTACTCCGATCTGCTCTATTCTGGCAACTTGCCTCCTATACTTCTGTCTCTCTTGTTTATCACTCTTTTTATGAACTTTTATTTGTATCGCTACAGTTTAGGTCCCTCTCTGTCTCTTCGTCACTTCGTCACGTTGTCTCTGTCGCTCTTCTTCCTCTCTCCGCTCTCTCTCACTCGCTCTCTTCATTCTGCCTGTCACCGTGCTGCATTTTGTCACTTACGCTTACTTGCATTTCAAATTAAGTACACAGGAATTCTTTAGATTGCTCTCGCTCGTTGCACAGCTCAGCAAATCTTCGAGAGCGAAACACTTGACCACAAAACACAACAAACGCATTTACGCACAGCCGGAGAGCGTGTCTGAAACCAGCAACAAGAACAACAAAACAACAACATGGCAACCATGGCAACCATGGCAACCACATCGTAAAACATACTTTGTTCACAGCGACGACGATGTGTGTTTTCATTGCTGCCGGCAGGCAACAATATTGTTTTTATCGCTTAGCCAATCGTGTAGCGTGTAGCGTACTTCGTGTTTCGGAGTACTTGGATTTTTAAGTTGTTTTTGTTGGTGTTTTCTTCCCCCCCTCCCCCACCCCACCCCCAGCGGTGCTCACAATACGCTCTCTCTTCTCTTCAGAGAATGAATAGAGCTGAATATCGTGTCAGTTGCTGGCTGTCAGTTGTTCTAATTGCATTTTTGCATCTTCGTGGCTTCATCGAGTGTGAAGCCAGCATGCGGCAATAACATGTTGTTGTTGTTGTTGTTGTTGTTGTTGTTGCCATTGTTGCCATCATTCTGCACTTTGCTGGTGTTGCGAGAAGCATATGTAACAACAGTCAACGGCCGACAAAATACGCTGCAGGCTAAAGAATTACAGCAACAACGAAAACCAACACGAAAACAGTATTAAGGAGAAGAGAAAAGGCCATAATAACAACAACAACAACAACAACAAGCAGCAAGATGTATGGAACATGAAAGCACGAAGGAAGAAATCATCAAACCGCAAATCCTCGAAATGCCACGAAATAGTTTACGCTTCGGTTGTTGAAATGCAATCATGAGAGACATCAACTCGAAGCTTGTTGACATGAAGGATTTGGGACAGTATTTTTATTGGCCAGGTTTTGTGTACATGCACACACACACATACACACACAGACACACATCAAGTGTGTGTAATACCTACATCAACAGTTATGAGACACATGCGACTCACAAACAATACACACTCACACAACAGTACGAACGTAAAGCATAAAACGCAGATCGTAAAACTTGTTGTTGTTGTTGTTGTTGCGGTCTCGTTGTTAGTTGCAAAAATTCCAGTCATTCAGCATCCATCCGTCGTCAATCCCTCAAAGACGCAGACTCTGAACAACAGAGTTCAAAGTTCAACAACAGAAGAGCCTTTATTCGGGTGTTTCTTCTTCTTCCTCCCCTCCTCCTCCTCCTCCTCTGACCTTTTTTGAAATGTTCAAACTTTTAACCTAGTTTCTCGTCTTCTTTGGAAAAGCAAAACCAAAAAATAATACTAAAGAAAGGACCAAAAGCGGAACAGTTAATCTGGAAGATTTTTGATTTTGAAGCAATCACGTTTTCCTCATTGCGTGCCACATCGTTTTGTAGTCAATATAAAATCCGGTTGAACAGATGCTCTCTATACTCAACCTCATCCGCTGCTCGTCTTCGTCTTCGTCTTCGTCCTCATCCTCATTATTTGAACATCTTTTATAAGCAATTCAAAAATGTACTCTGCAGATTGATCGACAACTGAAGCTTCTGGCTGCTGAAGCGTTTGTTTAGAGAAGTTGATTTGATATGCTGCATGCATCATATCAATAAAATTTATGGCAAAGAAGAAGACTAAGACGAAGATGAAGACGAAGAAGGAGATGAACAGGAATAAAAATAGAAAAGAAAGTCCTTAAAAAGGGGATAATACAATAAAAAGCTGCTGTTTTGCTGCATGCGAACATTTTGTCTGGTTGTTCATAAACTACGCTGGCTGAAGAACTCGTTAGCCATTTGGCACGTTTTATAAGCATATAAAACATCATCACGAACACAGCTAAGAAACTCCACGACAAAAGAAACAAAAACAAAGGAAAGAAGCATATAAAGCAGCAAGAAAGTTACGATTATCGAGAACAACAACAAAAACAGCAACAAGCAGAGCAAAAGTAAAGCAGTCAACTTTTCTTCTCGGTTTAGTAAACGACTTTGTCGATGGTTTCTTTAACCATTTGACAAGTTTCAGCATAGCGTCGTCTGTCTTGCTGTCGCCCTTGTGTTTTAGCTCATTAAAACACATGCAACATACTTGAATCAGGTGAATAATGAGCTCGGAATGGAATCAAATTCGAAGGTTCCATTGAAGTGAACAGCGAGAACAGTGCAAGGACAAAGTTTATAGAGATGATATGAGATGCATACGTTCACGCAGCATCATCAAAACTGCGTGGTTCTTCTTATCGATTAGACATCTTAAAAGCCCCTCCCAGTTGTCTCTGTGATATCTTCAGTTATGTTGGCCCATATTCTGACGGCTTAGCATAAGCAGCAACCACAGCGGGAGAAGCAACTATAATATTATCGCAGCAGCAACACCAACTGATGCAAGATAAGCAACAGAATCTACAGCATCAGCTCACTCGGACGCGAGTGACTGCGATGTGACAGTAGCTGCAGCTGCTGCTCCGAATGCTGTGTTTATGTTGCAATTGCCATTATTGCACCAGGAAGCAGCAGCTACAGCAACAGCAGCCACTTCGACTGGAAACAGTTGAAGAGCACACGATATTACAAGCATCAACTGTTGCAATAAAGTCTCAGTTTTGTCGACAGAAGTGATGATGATGATGATGACGGCGATGTTGGCGATGAAGACAGCAGTATTGCTGATTATGATGGTGATGATGATG